>CM017328.1:19272630-19342626 GCA_006937295.1 Carpinus fangiana | reverse complement strand
TTTTTTTTTTTGCCTTAAATTTTTTTTTTCATGTCATTTGGGGGGGACCATGGCCCCTGTCAGTACCCCCAGTTCCGTCTCTGTTAATACACCTTACTTAGAGTAAAAGAAAACCATAGTTTGACTAATCATTCTCTGCTTTCGTCTATATATAAATAGACTAAAAATTGATAACATGAGACCACCTAAAAGATAACATATCAAATATTCAAATAAACCTAATCCTAAATAATTGAAATCCTATTTTAACTCAACTATTAACCTAATCTAATTCTAACATAACTCAACCTTATCTTATCCCTATCAAATGAGCTCTTTAAAGTTTAGCTAAAAAAATCTGTTTTTGTTAGTTTAGCTAGTTACTTTTTACAAGCACTGAACACTAAACATCAAGCTCTCGAAATATTTCTCTACTTTAATTAGATATTATTTTTTATTGATCGTTAGTTGGTTGAAATTAATTAACTATTCTCAAAATATTCCCAAATGTTTTTGCTAATTAAAAGCACATAATAGAGAGAGAGCTCATTAGGGATGGTCTGAGAAAAAGAAGAGAGAGAAAGGTCTGGAGGTAGACTCTTGAACTCTTCTATATTTGGATTTCTTAAAATTTCAAACATTCGGTGCTCACAATCGTTAGTATAAGAAGATCGAGTTAACCGCGGTTAAGAATGTTAAAAAATATATGTCTCTCTCACGTGTTAGAGGACAGTACTTGGCATTAATTAAACCGGATCGAAGAAAATTTCTTCTAGAACAACCAATTCATTATCCTTAACCCAGCACCACCAATTCATTATCCTTAACCAAAACAATATAAGAACTCTTTTATGGCCTTTTTTTTTTAAAAAAAAAAAAAAAAAAAAAATCCCTTTGTGAAGGTTGAGTCATAGTGAGGAATTGCTGCTTAATACTATCATGCATGGACTATATATATATATAATCTCTAGCTCAGGATTAAGTACTGCAACAAGGAATTAAATATATCAAGAAAAACAATTATCATGGAACAAAGATTACAGAAAAGGGGACTTACGGGGCTGATGATATTGTAAGAAGTCAGAAGGAAAGCCCAATGAAACTCTGCAAAAGACTTCACCACTGAATCATGCCGCCGAGGAAATGCTTTTCCTTCCTTAATTAGGATTCACCGGACAGCTAGCCGGAGTGTATATGTGGACGGAGAGAAATCCGAAGAGAGCAGAAAGCATATGAAGGCGTTTCTGAAAGAGTTTTTATTTCTGTCACCGAAATAACATATATATATATATTAAACTGCCGTAACAATCTCTCTCTCATCATCACCGGTGTATATCATCATTTTTTTTTTTTTTTTCATGACCACACAAGAGGAGGAAAAGAATTTAAACTAGTGACCTCTACTTCATTAGGCGTGATCTCAGCCAATTGAGCTACCTTTTGGGAACATATGTCATCATATTGTTCATGTCTAGTGTTGGAAAGAAAATCTGTTGTGGGCTGTGCCGTGGCCCACGTCTACCCAAAGGGCTCGTCATCGGTGCCCATGGCAAGAGCCCGTTACAGATGCCCCGCCAACAGCATAGTACCCCCGAGCTCAGCCAACCGCTCCGTACAGGATCTAACTCAGGCATGGCTTACCTGTACATAGGGCTGGTTATCGGTCATATCAGTCCGGTTAATAGGGTAACCGATTACCGACCGATAAAAAATGATACCGAAAATTATCGATCATATCGGTAATCGGTTAAACTGGTTAACCGATTTTCATGGGCTTTCTATTGGGCCGGTTTTCCGTGAGCTTTCTATTGGGCCTTTTTCGTGTACTTTCTATTAAGCCTTTTACTAGTTGCTAATTGAGTAAAAAATTAATTATTTTGAAGGCCCAAATACTTTTTGTTGGCCTAAAATAGTTTATTAAAAATTAGTTGTTTTAGGCCCATATATATATATATATTTCTTTGGCCAAAATAGCTTATTGAAGCTTTTTATTATTATTATTTATATTGATCCATTAAAATTTTTTTATATTATAAAATAAAAATCAAAGTTCACATAAAAACTCAACTCTTTACTCTTCATCATAGCCATGAGGCAAATTGTAGGCTTTGCTAAATTAGGTTGTTTCGGGGAGAAGAAATTATCTTCTTCTAGGTTGTCTTGACTACCTGAGAATATTTCAGCAAATTAGCAATCCCCTCTTTCTGCGGTAATACCAAAATCTCACATAAAAATAAATAATTATTTTACAAAAAAAACAAATTTTTGGAATTTTTTTCAATTAAAATATTAATTATTTTATTTTATTTTCCACTTCCATTTCATGAATTTTTTAATAATTTTTTGTTAACTCTGCATCTCTCTTTTTCACTTCCGTTTCTCTCTCTCCTTGATAAGAGGGAAAGATGTTCTGCAGTGTTGAGTTCATCTCGCAATCTGCAAATGAGCATGTAACGCCCCGAGAATTAATTAACTGGTAATTAATTACACGGTTCGTCACTGTAGTGACCCAAATATTTAACTAAACATAAGTGGCTTAGTTAGAAGGTTAATTTGAACTTTGAGTCACTAGGATCTGCCAAAAGAGCATTTTGGGGAATTGGACTTCTAGACCTGTAGTGACCTAAATATTTAACTAGGCATAAGTAGCTTGGTTAGAAGAGTTAACTTGGACTTTGGGTCACCAGCATCTTCCAGAAGGGCATTTTGGGGAATTGGACTTCTGGACCGGACGTACGCCACTTTTTGGCAAACGTACGCCCTTGTCTTTTAGGGCGGAAGTACGCTAGGTTATGCGGACATACCCTATTGTCTTTTAATGCGGGCGTACGCTACTTTTGGGGGACATACGCTAGGGGACCACCTGACATATGCTGACAGATAGTACATCGTACTCTGTGAATAGTACACGAACGTATGCTCAAAAGTACCGGACGTACGCTACTTTTTGAAATACCCTCTGGGTAATACCTAGACGTATGAGATAACGCGAGTGTTTCGGTGAGTATTTGTGAGGTTTCGTGAGTGTTTC
This sequence comes from Carpinus fangiana, assembly GCA_006937295.1. NCBI lineage: Eukaryota > Viridiplantae > Streptophyta > Magnoliopsida > Fagales > Betulaceae > Carpinus > Carpinus fangiana. Next base: position 19,339,616 of record CM017328.1, on the reverse strand, counting down.
AGTGTTACTGGAGGAGGAACTCTCGAGGTTTCGCTTCAAGGAGGTAACACTCGGTTCCTTAACTTTTTAAATACGTCGTTATGCTGCCCGATTTGTAGCTAATTGTAGTTGTTAGCTTAGTTATGCTTTAATCTTGCTTAGGCTAGCGTTACGTTAGCTTAGCGTTGTTACTTTGCATGGAGATTTCGATCTGTATTAGGAGGCCTTAGGAAGCCTTTGTTGGCCTTAGGAGTCAGAAAATAGGCGGACAGTGGAGAGAAAATGAGGTTCTCCCTTAAAGACGTTGGAGCGGACGTACGGTCTCGTGACCGGACATATGGCCCGTTGTGACACGGTGGACATACGGCCTCGAGCCCGGACGTACGGCTAGAGTGTTACAGGGAAACTCTATTTTCTCCAGCCGTCCCATAGTTCATGTTTCCTTGTTATAGAGTTGTGCTTTAGTAGAAATAGAATTGATGATAGGTCTTTTCTCAGTATTCGAGGTTATGGAGCCTCAAGGGAATTACATGAAGGATCTTTACGGTCCGGGTGAGTACAAACTCACATGGATACTTTGTTGTTACTTTTCCTGCATTGCACGTCTATTTTGTATATTTATCAAACATGCATATTTTGCAACTTTCATGAAATACATTTTGGAACTACTGGAACTCTCTTTTACGAAACGTGTGTCGATTAATAAGATCATAATGAGACTTGTAAAACTGTGCATGTAAAAGAATGCTAAGACTAATTGCATCATATGACAAGGTACATCGGTATGTACTGTATAATGGCCATGGGCTTACTATACGGGTCAGCTTTATGGTCAGTGTGTGTGTGGGGGGGCTTTGGATCCAATGCTTTCGTGACCAATGATGCAACCATTCCCAATGGATGGTCACTATAGGACGAACGTTATTAGCGGTGTGGGCCACCCGAGGTCAAATTCGGTCGTGCCGCTAGTGTTATATACAGTATGATGTGCAATGGCTGAGGCACCGGCATTGTACTACAGGTCCCTCGGGCCAGCGTTAACCCTGCTGAGAAGGGGTAATATCTCGGGTAGACTATATTATTGAACTATTACTGTTACTCATGATTATAAGCATATATTATAGGGGAAACTTCAAAACCCCCCCCCCCCATCTTCCACCGATTTACACTTATCCCCCCCGATACAAAAAAACTCTCACTTACCCCCCCCAATCTTCCACTTTCTCTCACTTAGGACCCTTTTGGTAGTAATTTGTCCAAATTACCCTTCACTCCAAAACTACGCCGTTTTGGGCTCGCCCAAAATGACGTCGTTTTGTCCAAAACGGCGTAGTTTTGGCCAATTTATGATTTTAGTTTTTTTTTTTTTTTTTTTGAAAAAAAGAAGGAAATTAAAAAAAAAAAGAAAAAAAAAAGAAAAAAAAAAGGGAAATCGGGGTGGCTGGAATCACCCCCTTCCCAAAAATGGGGTGGCCGGACCACCCCATTTCTAGCCAAGGGGGTGGTTGGAGCCACCCCCAACGGCCGGTATGGGGTGGCCGAAGCCACCCCCACCCGGACATATGGCCCATTGTGACACGGTGGACATACGGCCTCGAGCCCGAACGTATGGCCAGAGTGTTACAGGGAAACTCTATTTTCACCAGCCGTCCCATAGTTCATGTTTCCTTGTTATAGAGTTGTGCTTTAGTAGAAATAGAATTGATGATAGGTCTTTTCTCAGTATTCGAGGTTATGGAGCCTCAAGGGAATTACATGAAGGATCTTTACGGCCCGGGTGAGTACAAACTCACATGGATACTTTGTTGTTACTTTTCCAGCATTGCACGTCTATTTTGTATATATATCAAACATACATATTTTGCAACTCTCATTAAATACATTTTGGAACTACTGGAACTCTCTTTTGCGAAACGTGTGTCGATTAATAAGATCATAATGAGACTTGTAAAACTGTGCATGTAAAAAAATGCTAAGACTCATTGCATCGTATGACATGGTACATCGGTATGTACGGTAAAATGGCCATGGGCTTACTATACGGGTTAGCTTTATGGTCTGTGTGTGTGTGTGGGGGCTTTGGATCCAATGCTTTCGTGACCAATGATGCAACCATTCCCAATGGATGGTCACTATAGGACGAACGTTATTAGCGGTGTGGGCCACCCGAGGTCAAATTCGGTCGTCCCGCTAGTGTTATATATGGTATGATATGCAATGGCTGAGGCACCGGCATTGTACTACAGGTCCCTCGGGCCAGCGTTAACCCTACTGAGAAGGGGTAATATCTCGGGTAGACTATATTATTGAACTATTACTGTTACTCATGATTATAAGCATATATTATAGGGAAAACTTCAGAAACCCCCCTCATCTTCCACCGATTTACACTTATCCCCCCTGATACGAAAAAACTCTCACTTACCCCCCCCCCCCCAATTTTCCACTTTCTCTCACTTAGGACCCTTCAAGGGGGGTTAGTGAAGTTTCACCGGCATGATAACTATCATCTCATAACATTGTATTTGTTTTATTAATAAAAGAATCCACAAATTTATGACGGGTACGTCATGTGGATTTCTACTCACTAAGTCGTCAGACTTACCCTTATATTATTTCCATTTTTCTCTCCATATGTACGATTATGCTGTTCTAGATAGTGGATACCGTGAAGCATCCGGTCTTATGGAGGATTCGATCCAAGAGATGCTTGAGGACTTATTGCAAACTTAAGCGGGTACTCATGGTAACTAGTACTTTTGAGTTATGCTGTAGACTTAGGGTTTAATGCATGTTTGCATATTAAGGATTAGCATAGATCCCTTGTAATGATGTTATGTATCTAGTATGATTTCTACTGCTTTGATGATCTTTGGTTAGACGCTCTAGTTATACTGATTCAATGTTTATAGAACTTTATTACTTCCGCTATTTAGTATCCTTTGTTTTTGAGGAGTAGAGGTTTCAAAGGTCTTGTTCGGAGTGGGACAAGGCTGGGAGACAAACCGTGAAATTAATTACCAGTTAATTAATTCTCGGCGCGTTACAGTTGGTATCGGAGCAGTTGCTCTTCGGACCATAAGAATGGATCTATTAGGAGTTATATCTGGATTCATTAGAGCTTTTTGCTTAGCGGAATATAGGACCTGATCTATTAGGTGTTAGGAGATGATCTACTAGAGCATAAGATAGATTAAATGTATACAAGGGATACAAAATTTCAATACCTATGATCGTGAGGATGTTGGACTTGAGGATTTTAGGGATTTGATATGATGTTAAAGTAAGGACTATGACTGCTTGGATGATGCAACTTTGGAGATTAGGACTGATCTGCACTAAGATAGTTGCATAAGGTCTTAAGCTTAGATCTGCTTTAGGTCTTTGGATAAGATAGTAGCAGTTTAGGTGCTTAGTACGTATAGATTTGCGACTAGGTTTAATATCTTGAGTGAGACTCGGTGTAGCGCTTCGAAGTTAGGGGCTGATGATCGTTGTGACTGCAAAGATGTCACCACGACACGATGTCATTGGGAGCAACGATGGTAGGAGACCATCCTAACCCGATGAAAAGACGAGGAACGTTTTGGACTCTACCCAAGCGTTGGAAGCTATGGTAAGTCGTCTAGGATAGGCATTGGTCAATGTACGAGGAGAAGGGACTCCAAGTGGAGGAAAGGGTTGCTCTTTCAAGAAGTTCTATGAGCATCCTTTCCCTATATTTAAAGGGAACCTGAACTCTGGAGAAGAGAGGGATCGGCTTACAAACTTGGAGAAGCTGCTACAAGTTATGGACTGCACTGAGGAGCAAAGAGTCAAGTACGCAGCCTACAAGCTCTCTAGAGAAGCAAGGCGATGGTGGAACGCTAAGAGGAACTCGTTGGTGATGGAATTAGGAAGGTAGGAGGCCATTACATGGACCTGATTCAAGGAAGAGTTCTACCGGGAATACTCGTGGAACTTAAGGAGGAGTACACCCCAAGAGTTGCGTTCCAGCAAGAAACAGAGTCAGTGCCATAGGTGTGGCAGACTGCATTTTGGGAAATGCAGATCAAGGAAGAATTTCTGCTACAGATGTGGCAAGGTGGGACACTTCATTCGAAACTGCGACCAGGCTAAAAGGAATGGTACTAGTCCACCTAGAAGGAAATGATGGCAGGACAAGGGTTAAGCGTAACCATCGGAGTTGTTAAGGCATGTGGATTTGCCTTATTTTGTAGTTAAGGGCTAGGTTACTAGATGTTTGCTTATACATCAACCATTTATCTTTTGTTTTGTATTTGCACTTCATTTGGGGTTTTAGACGCAAAGTTTAACATTAACTAAGAGTTTTGTTAATGCATGATGCTTGTTACGCTTAGTTGATGTGTTTCCTGATTTTGTTAATTGCCCACTAGAAGTTGTTAAGGCATTATATTCTTGGACTTGGATTTTGGTTAAGGGCAATTAGTGAATCTTGTACCTATGGATCTTGTATTGGACTACATGATTTGGGGTTACTTAAGAGCTAAGAGATTCTAGAGAATCTTTCTGTACCTGAATGGACTAAGGAGTTCCCAGGTACAATTGTCTGTGGAGACAAAGAAGTGGCTAGAGCCGATCTAAGGGTTATAATCAGGTTGGCGTAGTAGCGAATGCCTTAAGTAGAAAGGTGACGGCCTTAATCCAATAGCTTATCTGTCTTGGAATTTTCCAACCCTAGTTGGATATGAAATTCGCTCAGATGGGAGTAGAAGTGATAGATGAGGGTGCGTCTGCACGCTTGTCTAACTTGGTGGCTGGGTTAGGATTGCTTACCGCTCGGTTGGAGGACCCTAAGCGCACCAAGATCAGACAGTTGTTAAGTGATAAGGCTTTTGCCTTAAGGATGATGGGTTGCTCATCCATGAGTGTGTGTCAGAGGATGAAGGACTAAGAAAAAAGATCTTGAGCAAGACTCATCATTCTCCGAATACTGTACATTTTGGAAGTACCAAGATGTACAAGGACGAGGAGAGGTCAGGATTGGAATTTAGTACCTACCTTTCATCGAGTTTGTTACAGGCGCCTTTTAGAATGTTGCCTTATAATGCACTTTATGGAGTTAAGTGTTAGTCACCCTTGTATTGGGACAACGTTGGAAAGAAACAACGTTGGGGCCTGAAATGATCAAAGTACTTACCGTTGGACGAAGGATGAGTGCATCCTAGGGTCGGCAGAAGAGTTATGCCGATAACTAGGGATGACCTTCGAAACACGAAGTAGGAGATTGTGTGTTCCTTAAGATGTCATCGATGAGGGAAGTGATGCGACTTAAGGAGGAAGGGGAGGTTGGCATACAGGGTTGCCTTACCCCAGACCTGATAACTCTTTTTTCAAGATTATACTTGGACAGTATACCTATCCCTGTTTTGGTTGAAGGGATAGTCGTGCATAAAAGAGTTTGTTTTCCTCTATAGGGTTATGGCTTGGATACCCATTGACCCAGACTGTATAGGGAATTACTTGACTTGGGTGTCGAGATTGTTGAGGACTGGTACAGTGTAGGAAGCATTGAGTATGATGTCTTTCATTGATGTTCAAGGATTTTATTTGTATTGTTAATTTCTTTTGGGTTGTGTGCCTATCTGTTACGGTTTTGGGTAACCATTACATTTGGATTCTCTAAGAGTAGTCTATTAAGGAAAAGTTGCTTCCGGCTAGGAAGTATGGAATCATGTCAAAGATACCCACGGGCTTGACTTGTTTTGGTGTATTTAGGGATCGTTAGGTTTAGCGATGATTGTAATAGTGTGGGTAATATCGACTATTGCACCCTTGGAGACTTGCAAATGGATTTGCTATAACTTGTGAGGATGCCGCGCATGGAGTAGTGACCCAAAAATTAACTAGGCATAAATAACTTAGTTAAAGGGTTAATTTGGACTTTGGGTCACTAGGATCTGCCAGAAGGGCATTTTGGGGAATTAGACTTCTGGACCGGACGTACGCCACTTTTTAGCGAACATACACCCTTGTCTTTTAGGGCGAACATACGCTAGGTTAGGTGGACATACACTCTTGTTTTTTAGTGCGGACGTACGATACTTTTGGCGGATATACGCCAGGGGATCACCTGACATACGCTAACAGATAGTACGCCGTACTCTATAAATAGTACACAGGTGTACACTCAAAAGTACCGAACTTACGCTACTTTTTGGAATACCCTTCGGTTAATACCTAGACATACAAGATAGTCTTTGGACCGCTGGGTAATAGTACCGGACGTACGCCACTTTGGCTGGACGTCCATTGCTTTTTGGCCCTATAAATACCCCCTCGCCAATTTCACACCATTTTCGCCCTTTAACCCTCCCTCTTCGCCCTTAGGCTGCTTGTTGATTGTTTTGTGAGTGTTTGTGAGGTTTCGTGAGTTTTTCGGTGTTGCCGAAGGAGGAACTCTCGAGGTTTCACTTCAAGGAGGTAACGCTCGATTATAGTTCTATGTTGCTAGTTGCAGTTGTTAGCTTAGTTATGATTTACTCTTGCTTAGGCTAGCGTTACATTAGCTTAGCATTGTTACTTTGCATGGACGTTTCGATCTGTGTTAGGAGGCCCTAGGAAGCCTTTGTTGGCCTTAGGAGTCGGAGAATAGACGGACAATGGAGAGAAAATGAGGTTCTCCCTGAAAGACGTCGGAGCGGACGTACGGTCTCGTGACCGGACGTACTGCCCGTCATGACACAGTGGACGTACGGCCCCGAGCCCGGACGTATGGCCAGTGTGTGACAGGGGACTTTATTTTCATCAGCCATCCCATAACTCCTGTTTCCTTGTTATAGAGTTGTGCTTTAGTATAAATAGAACTGATGATAGGTCTGTTCTCAGTATTCGAGGTTATGGAGCCTCAAGGGAATTATATGGAGTAGCTTTATGGCTCGAGTGAGCACAAACTCACATGGATGCTTTGTTGTTACTTTTCCTGCATTGCATGCCTATTTTATATATATCAAACATGCATATTTTGCAACTCTCATGAAATACATTTTGGAACTACTGGGAACTCTCTTTTGCAAAAACGTGTGTCGATTAATAAGATCATAATGAGACTTGTAAAACTGTACATGTAAAAGAATAATAAGACTAATTGCATTGTATGATATGGTACACCGATATGTGTCGTATAATGGCCTTGGGCTTACTATTCGGGTTAGCTTGATTGATGGTTAATGTGTGTGTGTGGGGGGGCTTTGGATCCAATGGTTTCGTGACCAATGATGTAGTCATTCCCAATGGATGGTCACTATAAGACGGACGTCATTAGCGGTGTGGGCCACGCGAGGTCGAACTCGGTCGTCCCGCTAGTGTTACATACAGTATGTTGTGCAATGACTGGGGCACCGGCATTGTACTACAGGTCCCTTGGGACAGCGTCAACCCTGATGAGAATGAGCAATATCTTGGCTAGACCATACTGTTGATCTATTACTGTTATTCATGATTATAAGCATATATTATATTATATATCACCTACATGATAACTGTCATCTCATAATGCTGCATGTGTTTGATAAATAAAAGAATCTACAAAATTAATGACAGGTACGTCATGTGGATTTCTACTCATTAAGTCGTCCGACTTACCCTTGTATTATTTCCCTTTTTTCTCCATATGTACGATTATGTTATTCTAGATAGTGGATACCGTGAAGCATCCGGTCTTATGGCGAATTCGATCCAGGAGATACTTGAGGACTTATTGCAAGCTTAAGCGAGTACTCTTGGTAACTAGTACTTTTGAGTTATGCTGTAGACTTAAGGTTTGATGCATGCTTGCATATTAAGGTTTAGCATAGATCCCTTGTACTGATGTTATAGTATGATTTATGCTGCTTTGATGATCTTTGGTTAGACGCTCTGATTATACTGATTAATGTTTATAGTACTATATTACATTCGTTGCTTAGTATCCTCTATTTTTGAGGAGTAGAGGTCCTGGAGGTCTTGTTCGGAGTGGGACAAGGCCAGGAGACGAGCCATAGAATTAATTACCAGTTAATTAATTCTCGGGGCGTTACAGTTGGTATCAGAGCAGTTGCTCTTCGGACCATAGGAATTGAACTGTTTAGTATTAGGTCATGATTTATCAGAGCTTTTTGCTCAGCGGACTATAGGACTCAATTTATTTGGTGATAGGAGATGATCTACCAGAGCATATGAATGGATTATATGTATACAAGGGATACAGAGTTTTGATACCTATGATCTTGAGGATGTTGGATTTGAGGAATTTAGGGATTTGATATGGTGTTGTAGTCAGGACTAGGACTGCTTTGATGATGCAACCTTGGAGATTAGGATTGATCTACACTAAAATAGTTAGATAAGGTCTTAAGCTTAGATCTTCATCAGGTCTTTGGATAAGGTGGTAGTAGTTTAGGCGCTTAGTACGGATAGGTTTGCGACTAGGTTTGACGTTTTGTGAGGCTCGACGTAGCACTTCGAAGTAGTGCTGATGATCGTTGTGACTGCAGAGATGTCAGTACAACACGATGTCATTGGGAGTAACGATGGTAGGAGACCATCCCAACCCAATGAAAGGACGAGGAACGTTCTGGACGCTACCCAAGCATTGGAAGCTGTAGCAAGTCATCTTGTGGAAGCATTAATCAACGTATGAGGAGAAGGGACTCCAAGTGGAAGAAAAGGTTGCTCTTTCAAGGAGTTCTATGTGCATCCTTTCCCTATGTTTTAGGGGAATTTGAACTTTGGAGAAGCGAGGGAGTAGCTTACGAGCTTAGAGGAGTTGCTACGAGTTATGGACTGCACTGAGGAGCAAAGAGTCAAGTACGTAACCTACAAGTTCTCTGGAGAAGCAAGGCGATGGTGGTACACTAAGAGAAACTTGCTGGTGTTAGAATTAGGAAGCGAGGAGGCCATTCCATGGACTCGATTCAAAGAAGAGTTTTATTGGGAATACTCGTGGAGCTTAAGGAGAAGTACACCCCAAGAGTTGCATTCCAAGAAGGAAAAGAGTCGTTGGTGCCATAGGTGTTGCAGACTTTATTTTGGGAAATGCAGATCAAGAAAGAATTTGTGCTACGGATGTGGCAAGGTGGGACACTTCATTCGGAACTGCAACTAGGCTAAAAGGAATGGTACTGGTCCACCTGGAAGGAAATGATGGCAGGACAAGAGTTAAGCGTAACTACCAGAGTTGTTTAAGGCATGTGGGTTTTTCTTATTTTGTAGTTAAGGGCCTGGCTATTAGATGTTTGCTCATATATCAGCCAGTTGTCTTTTGTTTTGTACTTGCACTTGATTTGGGGTTTTGGACCTAAAGTGTAACATTAACTAAGAGTTTTGTTAATACATGATGCTTGTTATGCTTTGTTGATGTGTTGATGATAAGATTCCTGATTTTGTTAATTGCCTATTAGAAGTATGATAAGGCATGATGTTCTTTGACTTGGATTCTGGTTAAGGGCAACTAGTGAATCTTGTACCCATGGATCTTGTATTGGATTACATGATTTTGGGTTACTTAAGAGCTAAGAGATTCTAGAGAATCTTTCTGTACCCAAATGGACTAAGGATTTTTTAGGTACAGTTGTCTATGGAGACAAAGGAGGTGACTAGAGCTGATCTAAGGGTTATGATCAGACTAGCGTAGTAGCTGATGCCTTGAGTAGAAAGGTGACGAAGGAGCTTGCCGCTCTTGGAATTTCCTAACTCTAGTTGGTTATGGAGTTCGCTAGGATGAGAGTAGAAGTGATAGATGAGAGTGTGCCTGCACGCTTGTCTAACTTGGTGGTTGGATCAAGATTGTTTGCTTGAATTAAGATCACTCGGTTGAAGGACCCTGAGTGCACCAAGATCAGGTAGTTGTTAAGGCATAAGGGTTTTGCCTTAAGGATGTTCGGTTGCTCACCCATTTCAGATGAGTGTGTGTCAGAGGATAAAGGATTAAGAAAGGAGATCTTGAGCAAGACTCATCATTCTCCATATATTCTACATCTTGGAAGTATTAAGATGTACAAGGACGAGCAGAGGTCAGAATTGGAATATAGTACCTACCTTCCATCGAGTCCATTACAGGCGACTTTTGGAAATGCCGCCTTATGAAGCACTTCATGGATGTAAGGATTTGTCGCCTTTGTATTTGGACAACGTTGGGGCCTGAAATGATTTAATTGCTTACCATCAGACAAAGGATGAGTGCATCAAGTCGGCAGAAGAGTTATGCTGATAACCAGAGACGACCTTCGAAACACGATGTAGGAGATCGTGTGTTCCTCAAGATATCATCGATGAGGGGAGTGATGCGATTTGAGGAGGAAGGGGAGGTTGGCATACAGGGTTGCCTTACCCCCAGACCTGATAACTCTTTTCTCAAGATTATACTTGGACCGTATACCTATTCCTATTTTGGTTGAAGGGATAGTCGTGTACAAAAGAGTTTGTTTTCCTCTATAGGGTTATGGCTTGGATACCCATTGACCCAGACTGTATGTGGAATTACTCGACTTGGGTGTCAAAATTGTTGAGGACTGGTACAGTGTAGGAAACACTGAGTATGATGTTGGTACATTGAAGCCAATCCCAATTGATGGTCACTATAGGACGGAGGTCATTAGCGGAGTGGGCCACCTGAGGTCGGACTCGGTCGTGCCACTAGTGTTACGTACGGTATGTTGTGCAATGGCTGGGGCACTGACATTGTACTACAGGTCCCTCAGGACAGTGTCAACCCTTTTAAGAATGGGTAATATCTCGGGTAGACCATACTGTTGAACTATTACTATTACTCATGATTATAAGCATATATTATATTATATATATATCACCTACATGATAACTGTCATCTCATAATGTTGCATGTGTTTTATAAATAAAAGTATCCAAAAAATTAATGACGGGCACGTCATGTGGATTTCTACTCACTAAGTCATCGGACTTACCCTTGTATTATTTTCCTTTTTTCTTTATATGCATGATTATGCTGTTCTAGATAGTGGATACCGTGAAGCATTTGATCTTATGGAGGATTCAATCCAGGAGATGCTTGAGGACTTATTGCAAGCTTAAGCGGGTACTCATGGTAACTAGTACTTTTGAGTTATGCTGTAGACTTAGGGTTTGATGCATGCTTGCATATTAAGGTTTAGCATAGATCCCTTGTACTGATGTTATAGTATGATTTTTGCTGCTTTGATGATCTTTAAAATGCCTAATAAATCCTATCTTAGGGTTTGATGCTGCTTTGTCGAACCCACAGAGAATCGATTTTGCTAAAAATCAACTTTAAAATGCTTAAACTAATCCTATCTTAACCTAGTCCCAATGTCAAGCATGTGGCGTACATAAAATAAATCTAAATTAAAATGCGATAAAATAAAGAAATAAAAACAACTAAAGTCCCTAATTCACTTCACAATAAATTAATTCACATATAAACATGCTTAGCTCATATGTATTAAACATTTATGCTACAAGGCATACTCTGAGCGTTAACACATTGTTCATATTTTCGTCTATCGATAAAGCACTAGATGTATATCCTATTGTTGTTACACAATCTTGTCAAACTACTCGAGGCAAACACTGTTATAAGAGGTCACAACGGATAATGGTCCGCAGACGAATATCCGATGTATCTCCGGTTGTAACGAGTGTTGACGTTTGGCGATTTGTAGACAACAATCAATACACTTTTGTCACTGAAATGCATTGAAACGAATAAACATAAATTGAAATGACAGAATAATACGAACTAAACTTGAATAAATGTAAATAAATCTATAGTAAAGGGAATAAGAGACTAAGTAAAATAAAACATAAATTAAATAAACGACAATTTAGGAGGGATTTACAATGGAAAACAGAGGGTTTTGGACCCTAGAGGCGCCTCCCAAAAGTCCTTTTTACGAAAATACACGAGGGTCCTATTTATAGGCTAGCAGGTCACTCGAGTGCGTTCGAACGCAGGCAGTGCGTTCGAACGTAATGACGAATTGTGCGTTCGATCACACTTGGTGCGTTCGACCGTAGAAAACCGTAACGGCGTAGCTGGAAGCGATGGATTCCTAGGGCAACCGCGTGAGTTGCGGGGTGACTGGGACTACGTTAGACCGTGCCCCCTGCGTTCGACCGTCAGTGCGTTCGACCTTTAGTGCGTTCGAACGCACAAAGTGCGATCGAATGCACTTGGCAGGGATCCATTTCTTCCCTTAGTGCATTTTGCTCCTTTGTGACCATGTTTTGTTGTAAGGACCTGCACAACTCAAAATACTAAAAACACTAAAAATAATTAGATATTAACAGTACTAAGGGCTTAACAAATATAAGTTAAAGGGGTCAAATATACACAATTTGGCACTGATCAGTCATCTCATAATGTTGCATGTGTTTTATAAATAAAAGTATCCAAAAAATTAATGACGGGTACGTCATGTGGATTTCTACTCACTAAGTCATCGGACTTACCCTTGTATTATTTTCCTTTTTTTTCTCTATATGCACGATTATGCTGTTCTAGATAGTGGATACCGTGAAGCATTTGGTCTTATGGAGGATTCGATCCAAGAGATGCTTGAGGACTTATTGCAAGCTTAAGCGGGTACTCATGGTAACTAGTACTTTTGAGTTATGCTGTAGACTTAGGGTTTGATGCATGCTTACATATTAAGGTTTAACATAGATCCCTTGTACTGATGTTATAGTATGATTTTTGCTGCTTTGATGATCTTTAGTTAGACGCTCTGGTTATACTGATGAATGTTTATAGCACTTTATTACTTCCGCTGCATAGTATCCTCTGTCTTTGAGGAGTAGAGGTCCCGAAGGTCTTGTTCGGAGTGGGACAAGGCTGGGAGACGAACCTTGGAATTAATTACCAATAAATTAATTCTCGGGGTGTTACACGTGGATAGTTTTATATTGGACGAAGAAGGTTAGTGCTATAAGGATGAACGAAATAAGATTTTTCTAAGGATAAGGCTGAGCACGAACCTTGTAAAACTACGGACGTTAAAGTGATGTTTCTTCTTGTGTTTTGGGGCTAAGAAATTTCAAGGACGAAATTTTTATAAGGAGGGAAGAATGTAGTGACCTAAATATTTAACTAAGTATAAGTCGCTTAGTTAGAAGGTTAATTTGGACTTTGGGTCACTAGGATCTGCCAGAAGGGCATTTTGGAGAATTGTACTTTTGGACCGGACGTACGCCACTTTTTGGCGGACGTATGCCCTTGTCTTTTAGGGCGAAAGTACGCTAGGTTAGGCGGAGGTAAGCCCTTGTCTTTTAGGGTGGAAGTACACTAGGTTAGGCGGATGTACGACCTTGTCTTTTAGGGTGGAAGTACGCTAGGTTAGGCGGATGTACGCCACTTTTTGGAATACCCTCCGGGTAATACCTTGATGTACAAAATAGCCTTTGGACCGCTGTATAATAGTATTGGACGTACACCACTTTGGCCGTACGTTCGCTGCTTTCTGGCCCTATAAATACCCCTTCGCCCATTTCACACCAAATCCGCCCCTCTACCCCCCCTCTTCGTCCCTAGCCTGCTTGTTGGCCGTTTGTGAGTGTTTTGTGAGGTTTTGTGAGTGTTTCGATGCTGCCGGAGGAGGAACTCTTGAGGTTTTGCTTCAAAGGGGTAACACTCAGTTCCTTAGCTTTTTAATACGTTGTTATGCTGCTCGATTCATAGCTAGTTGTAGTTGTTAGCTTAGTTATGCTTTAATCTTGCTTAGGCTAGCGTTAAGTTAGCTTAGCATTGTTACTTTGCATGGAGGTTTCAATCTGTGTTAAGAGGCTCTAGGAAGCCTTTGTTGGCCTTAGGAGTCAGAGAATAGGCGGACAGTGAAGAGAAAATGAGGTTCTCCCAGAAAGATTTTGGAACGGACGTACAGTCTCGTGACCGGACTTACGGCCCATCGTGACATGGTGGACGTACGGCCCCGAGCCCGGACGTACAGCCAGTGTGTGACAGGGGACTTTATTTTCATCAGCCGTCCCATAGCTCTTGTTTCCTTGTTATAGAGTTGTGCTTTAGTAGAAATAGAATTGATGATAGATCTTTTCTCAGTATTCGAGGGTATGGAGCCTCAAGGGAATTACATGGAGGAGCTTTACGGCCTGGGTGAGTACAAACTCACATGGATGCTTTGTTGTTACTTTTCCTACATTACACGTATTTTATATATGTCAAACATGCATATTTTACAACTCTCACGAAATACATTTTGGAACTACTGGAACTCTCTTTTGCGAAAACGTGTGTCGATTAATAAGATTATAATGAGAATTGTAAAACTGTTCATGTAAAAGACTGATAAGACTAATTGCATCGTATGACATGGAACACCTGTATGTGCAGTATAATGGCCATGGGCTTACTATACGGGTTAGCTTTATGGTCAGTGTGTGGGGGGGGGGTGCTTTGGATCCAATGGTTTCGTGACCAATGATGCAGCCATTCCCAATGGATGGTCACTATAGGACGGATGTCATTAACGGTGTAGGCCACTCGAGGTCAGACTCGGTCATGCCGCTAGTGTTACGTACAGTACGATGTGCAATGGCTGGGGCACTAGCATTGTACTATAGGTCACTCGGGATAGCGTCAACCTTATTGAGAAGGGGTAATATCTTGAGTAGACCATATTGTTGAACTATTACTGTTACTCATGATTATAAGCATATATTATATTATATATATATCACCTACATGATAACTGTTATCTCGTAATGTTGCATGTATTTGATAAATAAAAGAATCCACAAATTAATGACGGGTACATCATATGGATTTCTACTCACTAAGTCGTCGGACTTACCCTTACATTATTTCCCTTTTTTCTACACATGTACAATTATGCTGTATAGATAGTGGATACCGTGAAGTATCTAGCCTCGTGGAGGATTCGATCCAGGAGATGCTTGAGGACTTATTGCAAGCTTAAGCGGGTACCATGGTAACTAGTACTTTTGAGTTTTGCTGTAGACTTAGGGTTTGATGCATCTTTGCATATTAAGGTTTAGCATATATCCCTTGTACTGATGTTATGTTATAGGTCCCACGGGACAGCGCCAACCCTGCTGAGGAGCGGCAAAATCTCGAGTAGACCATATATGAGAATTATGACCTATAAAGCACTAGTTTTTGTTGCATTAAAATATGTAGGCAATTATTGCCGATAGTACACCACAATCTTTAAAAACCTAAAACCCTACTAAATGGTGTATTAACGGAGGCAATGCCCCCTTTTAATTCTTACTCGAATTGCACATTTACTTCCGCATATTCAAAGCTCATGTCATACCTATGTTGTAAGGTTTACTTACTAAGTTTTTAGACTTACGTTGTTGCTACTCTTTTAGGGAACATGACTCTACACTTTGGGAGTGGCATGGTTGCTGTTGCTCGGTTGTTTTAGGATTTGCTTGATAATAGAGGTTTGTTATTATCATTATTTTGCTGCTCCATGTCATTAATTTAATGATTTATAGTTAACTCAGATTTATTTCACCTTCCTATACATTTACTCTGATGATGCTAGAGGGGCGATTCCCCATTGAGTCACAAGTTGGCTTATATGGGGTGATTGCCAGTAACTCTGCCAAATTAGCCAAGTCTAATTTTGAGGGCATTACATTATGGTATCAGAGCAGTGGTCTTGCCGACCGGAACTGATCATCTGAGAGTAGGCTGTAATACCTTAGGATTTGATCTTGATAGAATGGAGCATAGGATAGATCTGAGTCCCCTGCTTGCTGTTTGATTAAGGTGCGGGCTACAGTAATAACCCTCTTGATTACTTGATTTGGAGTTGAACGGGGTCGCCTGTTCTGCATTACAGGTACTTAGATGCGCGATGGATGTCAAAGCAAAGCGACTACTCAAGATTGGTCGACTGAGTTCGAACGCAGGCCCGTGTCTGCGATTGATCGTATGGCGTACGATCGATCGCATAGTGCAAAAAAAAATAATTTATTATTTTTTTTTTTTTGGAAAAATATTTACACACAAAAACCAAAATATTTACACACACAAATCTACCCCACCCCCGAACTTAAAATGTCGCATTGCCCATAATGTGACCGAATCTACAAAACCTAGGGAACGGGGTCAATTCAGGTGTAGCATAAAAGAATGCTCTCCCAAATTTGACTAGTAGACACAAATGCTAAAAATAAAATAAGAAACATAATGAGGGGTGTCTCCCACAAGCACTAAGTTTAACGTCTTCAGCCAGACTCGTGATACGGACCAAACTATCTATGACACTAGGTAGACACATCAACTGCAGTACCGAGAATGGTATGCACTATCTTGCCAGGGTCAAACGGGTAATGGTCGTAGCTGGGATAATCAATAGTAAAAAAGAAACATCCAGCTAGCCTTATCATCAGATGATCACAGAATGAGGGAGGAAAATGATCATTCCTTCCTAAAGTCAATCTCGGCCACCTTGGCCACCTATAAATGGGTGCAACCCATTTGCTCTCAACAATAAAATCGTGTGGCTCAAGTGCGGACGAATAAGCAGTAGAGAAAGATAACTCCATGGATTCCCCACACTCCGCTGTAACTCAGACATGGGATCGAAAATGAATGTATGTAGCTCAACTACCTCATCAAAGTACTGTGCATCTCCCAAATGAGCAAAACTCTCAAGCTCAATGTCCTCCAATCTTGGCTCAACTACTTCCCTAGTTGGCTCAAGTAACCTACACAAATCTAAGTTTCCTCCATCCTAAGCGAAACATTCAAACTCCGGGTCCTCCAAACTAAGCTCATACATCGGCTCATCATGCTGAAGTGGCTCACTCAAATCAAACTGACCTACAGATGGTGCAAAGCACTCCATGTCAGGATCCTCCAGGCTAGGCTCATACAAATCATTCTCTTGCCCAATCAGCCTGTCAAAAACCAAGTCATCTTGATCCTGAGTAAAGCACTCAATCTCAGGGTCATCTAAATCAAAGTCATCAGTGATTTCTTCAATTAAGCACATCGGATGGATCTCATCATAATCAAGTGGTTGGTTATTGATATTAAAAATGTTAAGCTCCATTTTCATATTCCCGAATGAGATTTTCATCACTCCCGTCCTACAGTTGATTAGGGCGTTAGCAGTAGCTAAGAAAGGTCGCCCTAAAATCACTGAAATTTGATTCACCGCATCATGCACCGGCTCCGTGTCTATCACTATCAAGTCCACAGGGAAATAAAATTTATTAACCTTTATCAACACATCCTCAATTATTCCCCATGGTCTCTTCATTGACCTGTTAGCCAGGCTTCAATTCTCCCAATCCCAACTGTAAATACACTAAATAGGGAAGGAAATTCACACTTGCTCCCAGGTCCAACAATGCCCTATTGATCTGACTCACTCCTATCATGCAAGCAATGGTTAGACACTCAGGGTCCTTATACTTGATTGGCAACTTGCATTGGAGGATGGAGCTCACTTGCTCGGTCAGATAAGATTTCTTCGGAACATTGGTTTTTCTCTTGATTGTGACCAAATCCTTCAAGAATTTCGCATATGATGGCACTTGCTGAATTGCATCTAAAAATGGGATGTTTATTTGAACTTGCTTGAACACCTCTAAAATTTCAGCAAATTGCGCATTCTTCTTTGGCGCTTTCATTCTCTTAGGATATGGAGCTTTTGGGACAAACGACCTCGAAGGGTCATCTACAATGGGAGTGACTGTAGATGGCTCAGCATCTCTCTCCTCCTTCTTGTCACTCTCTTTCTCTTCTTGCCCAATCGGGGCTTCTTGTGGCTCTACTTCATGTTCTGCTTCTGGTTCAGCCACATGGTTATCCACTCGTCTCCCAGACCTCAGTGTGACAATCGCATGTGCATGCTCTTGAGTTGAAGAATTTTCGATTGTGCATGCCTTAGGGTTGTTCACTGGTTGGCTGGGGAGCTTTCCCTTGTCTCTCTCACCAAGGTGATTTGCCAATTGCCCCACTTGTATCTCCAACTTCGAGATTGCCTGGGTGTTCACCATGGTGGAATGCCTTACGTCACTGATAGATTGACCAGTCATTTTCATGAATTCTCTCATTGTCTCTTCTAATGACTATGTCGATGATGCTGGGGCTTGAGTAGGGGCTTGATAAGATGATGATGCTGGCTGAGCCGAGCGTCCATGATTTTGATATGTAGGAGGAAATCTAGAAGGATAATGATTTTGAGCATGTGGAGCTCCTCCTTAAGTTGTGGGCTGGTTTTGCTTCCAAGAGAAATTAGGGTGGTTCCTCCACCCTGGATTGTAAGACTCAGAATATGAACCACTTGACTGCTTTTGAAAATTGTTGAAAACGTTCACTTGTTCCATCTCAGAAAATACTGTCATCGATGGACAATTCTGTGCTTGGTGCATGGGACTAGCACAGACCGAACAACTCTCAACTGGAAATGTGTTTGCAGCATTGATGAGTTTTCCTAAGCTCAGAGCATCGAGTCTCTTAATAATCGCATCCATCCTTAAATTCAACTCTGCTTCACCTTTTAATTCATGGATGCCTCCTTTCTTGGGGTTTCGGGCTGATTTGTCACAACAACTCGTAAAATCCCACTGTTGTGAGTTGTTAGCCAATTTATCCAAAGCTTTGTAAGCTAAATCACCCGTTAAGTTCAAAAATGCCCCTCCATTCATTGACTCTATCATACTACGGTTGGGCTGAGATAGCCATTGGTAGAAGAATTGCACGAGTCACCACTTTTCATAACCATGAGGAAGGCACTTGATAAGCAAATCCTTGAATCGCCCCCAACACTCAGAGAATTTTTCGTCCTCGTCTTGAGTAAAGGAACTGATCTCCTTTCTTGCCTCATTTACTCTGGACATTGGGAAAAATTTGTTGTAGAATTGTTTCAACAATTCTTCCTAGGATGTAATAGATCCAGGAGCGTTGGAATCCAACCACTCCATAGCTCTATCATGAAGAGAGAACGGAAAAAGTCTGAGGTGGACAGCTTCCTCAGAGAAATTTTGGAATTTAGTGGTAGCACAGATGTTTTTGAATTTATTGACATGGGAATAGGGGTTTTCATGATCTAAGCCATAAAAAGATGGTAACATTTGAATGACATGTGGCTTTAGATCATAGTAGGTTGCATTAGTCGGTGGCAACACAATGCACGAATGGGAACTAGTTGCAACTGGTGCAAACAGTTCCCGTAGTGACGTTGTGAAATCCACGTCATAAGCTCTTCTGTGCTCCATGTTCCTAGGTCTTGCATCTTGGAATTCCTCTTGTTCCTCATTCCTTGGATTCTCCTCCATCTCAGCACGTGTTCTAAGGGAACTCCTAAGATTCCTCTCTAAGTCGGGGTCTAAAGGTGTTAACTCTAAATTCAATGATCGCCGACAATGCATACACTAACTAAGAGATTAAACTAAACAAGGGAAACTATAAACTAAGTAAGCAGGAATTAAAAAAAAAAAAAAAAAAAAAAAAAAAAAAAAAAAAAAAAAAAAAAAAAAAAAAAAAAAAAAAAAAAAAAAAAAAAAAAAAAAAAAAAAAAAAAAAAAAAAAAAAAAAAAAAAAAAAAAAGAGCAAAAACAGGGACTAAGAAAACAGCAAAAACAGACTTAGCTATGCACAAACTAACAGGAAACAAAATACTAATTTAACAAGAAACTACTTAACAAGAAACTATTAACAACTTGTGAATAAAACTAAACAATCCTAAACAATTATTAGCATATGCAGATATCACAGAAACAATATTAGAGACAGAAAATCAAACTAGCTAAGACAATTAAATAGAAACGAAGCATAACAATTTAAACACTAACTATTTAACTAACCAAGCTACTAACCAAAACACATGCAAATAATATAAACAAATAAAAACAAAAACAAAAATAACTAAACACAACTAACCTCAGCAAAGAACATACTTAAAATAGGCATTTTAAACAATTAAAATTAATCTAACAATTAATTAAAGCAAAAAGAAACTAAAACTGAACATACTGCCCCGGGTATGTTGATGCCGTCAGCAGAGGTGCGCTCGAGCGCAGGCAGTACGATTGATCACATACAAGCAAATATGTAGCAGGCTCTGCAAGTGCGCTCGATCGCAACAGAGGTGCGATCGAGCTTAGCACTGCACTGCTTTTCTGTCAGTGATGCGCGCTCGCACGCAGCTGCGTAACGAGCGTTCATAGGTATGCGAACGTTAAGGAATAGGCTCAAGTGCGCTCGATCGCAAAAGTTACGATCGATCGCACTATCAGTGCCTGATTTTCCAGAAACTAAAAACAGAACCAAAAACTACCAAACACTATTCTAAAAATTAACAAAAATGTAAAAATAAACTAAGAACAGAATTGAAATTGCAAAAAATAAAAACTAGTAGAAGAATAATACTAATCTGAAAGTAAAATTAATCTCAACAACTCAAAATGGATCCCCGACGACGGCGCCAAAATTTGGTCGTACCAAAAATAGTACTCGCCAATTGCATGAATCATTTGCAGTGAAGTGGTTGTGCAAGTGCAAGTGTCGAATCCCACAGAGAACCGTGATTGTTAACAAATTAATTTTACGTCTAGGTTAGTATTACTTTAACCTAGCTCCGAGTGGTGTTTGTGTAACACATAAAAGAAAACTAAGTTAATGCAGTTAAATAAGCAAAATAAAACACTAAGGTTAAGGACTCCACCTTACCAAGTCATAAATGCTAATTAAAAACACTAAGCTACTCATTCCGTCTATCGATTGACTCAAAGCTTAATCTATTGCGCCTATCGAAGGATTCAAAGAATCCGTCTCTT
The DNA here is from genome assembly GCA_006937295.1 of Carpinus fangiana. NCBI lineage: Eukaryota > Viridiplantae > Streptophyta > Magnoliopsida > Fagales > Betulaceae > Carpinus > Carpinus fangiana. The sequence continues at coordinate 19,318,862 of CM017328.1, read as the reverse complement.
TGACAAAAGACAAACCATAAACGATTTAGGCCCAAAGGATCCAAAGTGAATGTGATTTAACATAAACTACAATGGATAAATGGCTGTAAACCGAAGGATGGAATGTATCCATCGGACAAAAAACTAAGAATAAACGACTACGACACAATCTTACTTGGTTTTGTCACTAAACCAAGTTCGAAAATAATGAAATGACGGAATTTAAATAACATAATGTAAATACTAGCATTAGATTAATGGTGAGGCTTCATCCTCAATCTTAGTTGAGGATTTAGCCTCCCATGTGAAAAGAAAGTAAGAATAAAATGAAACTAAGCATTAAATTAAATTAAGCTATAAGGTTTAACAAATGAAATGGGCAGAGCAGAGCCAAACAGGGGCAAAAGCTCTGAAAATGCTCCCAGAAAATGTCCACACCCAAAATTTACACTAAGGGTCCTATTTATACAAAATGAGATGCTGCCAGGTCGGAGGGCTGCGCTCGATTGCAGGCTGTGCGCTCAAGCGCAGTGATGTATGCGCTCGATCGTGGAAGTTGTGCTTGAACGCAAATAACTGCTTCCACAGCGCAAGGGGAAAGTGATGGAACATAGGGTCGGCTAGGGCAACCGCGTGAGACGCGGGTTGACTAGGCCTGTGCTCGATCGTGGGCACTGGGTTCGAGCGCATTACGCTCAATCGCTCCTTGTGCGCTTGAGCACACTGGCAGGGAGCATACTTCTCTTCTTTTGCCATTTTTCTCCATTTCTGCCGAGGTTTTATCGTGAGGACCTGCAACACCAAAAGTCACTAAAACAAACTAAAATTTTAGATAATAACACGGCTAAAGGCTTAACAAACATAAATAAAGGGGTTCGATTAAGCACTAAATAACACTCATCAATGTACGCATCCGTGACTGGACGTACGCTGTTCACCCAGCGTTTTTAAAAGAAAAGCGGTCGAACGTCCTTAAACCCTATTCATTTTCATTCTCACCCATTTCCTCCTAAACCAAACCCTTTCAAAGCATATTTCGGCCAAGTCTCTAAAGGAATTCAAAGGTTTTCACCTCTTTTTGAAGATTAAAACGATGTATGAAGATTTTGTCAAACTTTTTAAAATTTTCACAATATTAGGTTTTGGTTTGATTTTCGATCTTAGATGCATTTCATGACATCTAGCTGTATTGGTTGTGAACTAGGGTCATGTTATAGGGTAGTTGTGATTGCATTAGTGCATTTCCTTCCCTAAAATCGTACCCATTCGGATTTGGGGGTTTTTGCCCTAAATCTGAAATCCTTGTGATTTCTTCAATTTACCCCAAAATTGATGCATGGATTGTAGCCTAAACACTTCTAGGATACCCTAATAATAAAACCCACACAACCCCTTGGCCAGAGTTGATCAATTTCGTTTGGACCAAACCCTAACCTTTGAATTTAAGGGTTTTGCCTAAATTCGAAAATATTTGATTTATTGACTTGAAATGGGTCCTTTAAACCAACTGAGACCCAAGACTTGTTATTAGAAGCCCGATCTACGACCTTTACCCTTTGGATTTGAGAATTTTAGCCAAATTCAAAAATTACTAAAATACCCCTCATTTTCAACAATTAGGGTTTTCTCCCTAATTTGAGAGCAATCTAATTTCCTACATAAGCATGAGCCGATTTAACTCACGTGCCCTTTTTATTAAAGACCTAACCTAGGAGCTTAGCCTCGAATTCTGAAAATTTTGCCTAAGATGTGAAATGACCAAAATACCCTTAGTTTAATTTCATTGCTTTGTATGGACTTGTCTCTTAAACCGGAACCCATATTTGCACAATCCAACACATTGGAAAGAAGCCCACCTATCCAGACCTTGACCTTTAAATCAATAACTGCAAATTTCCTAAAGGTGTTTGAGGCATAAATATAAGCACATTCTCCATTGATTGCATTTCGATTCTAGCTGGGCCATAGTTTCAAAACTCACAAATTGACATTCTATCATGCCCCAACTTATCCCTTGCATTTCATTTAGAGCGTCTAGCGCATATTAAGGGTAGGACTTGCACGGGCATATGTGAGCATAGTGTTAATAGAAATTTTCCATCCACGACGATGGTACAGACAAGGGCTAGCAAGGCAGCTTCCTCTTTCGCACGCCCACAATCTCACAAGACCCATGCCCAATTACAGAACTCCTAGGATCCTGAGTCTAAGCCAGAGATTGTGATGGACGATGTAGAGATCGATGACACTGCTAGTAGCGGGTCAGACTCTGAAGGACCTATCAGGGAGGCCAATAGCACCACCGACAAAGAGAACGATAATCTTATCTACGATTGGGCACATTTTAGGAAGGAAAAGGCCCGACGTCATAACGATTTCTACTACCAAGATCTCAAGATCATTGTAGAGCGGGGTGTTGTTGTGTCAGATTTTGATGCTCACGCACCAAGAGTCCAAGAAGTGTTGGATGCCTAGGGGTGGACTGAGATGGTAGGGGATCACCACCCCGCAGTGGAGGAGATAGTCCGGGAATTTTATGCCAACCTATACTAGAGGTGCGACGATTCCTTTCGGGCTTGGATCAAGGGGAAAGGGATTGAGGTGACTCCCACTTTCATCAGTAATATCACGGGAGTACCGCATGTAAGCGATCTAGTTTACCCATGGTCAGTGGATCATCTCCTCATTCCTGCTGAGATGGTGGAGTGTTTCGCTAAGGGGCGCTGTCACCAGATGGAGATAAAGGGAGAAGGCAGTTTCCAGCTAAGCGACCTTAGCAATGACGTCCTATGCATCTATCATATCCTGACCAGTCGGGTGCACCCTGTATTGAGTCACACGATGATCACCATCGAGAGAGCTCGTTGTCTCTGTGCTCTCTTGACTGAGACCCCCATTGACTTCGGCTCCCTGGTCACCTCCACAATGATGTATGTTCGTCTCACTGATCGAGGCGAGGCCTTGCCGTACGGGGCCCTGATTACCAAGATTGCCAAGTATGCCGAAGTACGTATCGAAGGCCTAAGGGAGTTTTAGCCAGAGAAGGGACCCATTGGTGCACGCTTCCTGAATGCAAGCAACGCCTACCTACAAAAGGTCGAGCAAGAGCAGAGACCACGATGGCCACCGAAAGCAACCCGAGCTGGTGAGGCATCTGGCAAAGTGGAGGAGCGTTTAGACCGTATCGAGACATCGCTTCAAGAGCTACATGCCTCATGAGTTGAGGACCATGCTATTTTGGAGGAGTTGCGGGACCATCTTATGGGATCCCTAGATGTCAGGGACTATGGCATTCATAGCATGAGCAAGGGTCGAAGGAGCTAGAGTACGAAAGGTACCCCAGTGCGGGGATCAACAGACCGCAGATCGACAAGACGATCTTGATCTTAGATTGGTTAGTTCTGTGACTTTTGTAAGCCCACCGTTGTGGGTGGCAATTTTGTATATCCCACTACATTATAAGTCCGCCTTGGAGGTGGCAATTTTGTTGTGTTATGATGAGTGGTTGTTATGCTTTTATGCTTATTACTGCCTTAAAGATCTTCTTTTCAGAAGTTTAAATTGCAAACCTTTCCAAGTCATTTGTTTAAAATCTTCTGATTTCAAAAGCTTTTAATGTCGAGGGCGAAATTCTTATAAGGATGGGAGAGTGTAATACCCCAATAAAAATAACCACTTTAAATGATTTTCCACAAAGATCGGTTAAGGAGGTTTTTAATAAAATTGGTTTAACAAAGACCCAAACCCTTAATGGTAACCTAGTAATGCTCTAAAACCCCTTAGAAGATAGAAGTCAAAACACTAACCCTCTGGAGTGGACGTACGCTAGGGAGGCGGACGTATGTTTTTGTTTCTAGTGTAGACGTACGTGGTGTTTGGCGGACGTCTGTCCCTATTTCTAGTGCGAACGTACGTGGGGGACCATCATACGTACGCTCTACAAATAGTACACGGACGTATGCAAGACCACACGAACGTACGCGACTTTTTAAAATACCTTTTGGCTAATACCTAGACTTGCGATACACCCTTTAGACTGCTATACAAATAGTACTGGACGTACACTAGGGTTAGCGGACATCCACTGCTTTTCAGAGAGTTGGTAGTAGCCCTCCCTTATAAATACCCCATACACTCTCTTCTTCTTCACACCATTCCAGACCTCTGGCACGTCCCTAGGCTGCCAAAATTGTGTGAGCCTTGTGATCTTGAGAGAGTTGTGAGTTTGGAGGAGTTTTGAGAGAAGGAGGCCATACCTTTGCTTGATTTTGAGGTAACCCCTGCCCACTTTACATTTCTAGCACTATTTCATTACCTTATCTATATTGTGATAGATTTCCAAAGAGTTTTACTAAGGTTTTCCTTAGAATGATAATGTTTTCGAAAGCCTCTTTAAGTTTCATGTTGTTAAGATTTCTACGTTGCATGTGTTTATTTACTAGCTTAGAGGAGATATAAAAGTCTAGAATTATCATAGGAAGCATATACTATTTGAATCATAGATAACGTGCTTAACTCACTAAGCGGACATACACCATCGGGGCTGGACGTATGGTTAGGGATTAGAGCACCAGTTTTAAGCTTCTCTCATGTACGCTTTAGTTTAGCCACCTTTTGGATTAAATAAGGCGTAGTGTAACAGTGTGTTGTAATTCGTTATAACAGGATTTAGCTATGTTGGAGGAATCGCTTGAATGTGCGAAGTAAGTGACCCTTTTTATTAAAACGTGGGATATGTTAGTTGACTGACCACAAGTATGATATGAGCATGCCTACTTTTGTAAATACTTGGTAATTGTATTATAAATTGGTTGTTATGATGCATCGTATGACATGATACGCTGGTATGTGCAGTATAAATGGCCATGGGCTTACTATATAGACTTCATACTATGGTCAAATGTGTGTGTTATATGGGCCTTGGATCCAATGGTTGTTCGTGGCCGGCGTAGCCTTAATGGGAAGTCACTACAGGACAAATATCATTAGTGGTGTGGGCCACTCGAGGTCGAACTCGGTCGTGCCGCTAGTGTTATGTACGGTAGCGTGCAATGGCTAGGGCACTGACATTGTACTACAGGTACTTTTGGGACAGCGCCAACCATGCTGCGAAGCGGTAAAATCTCGGATATACCATAAATGAGAGTTATGCTCTATAAAGCACTAGTCTTTTTTGCATTAAAATACTTAGGCAATTATTGCCGGTAGTACACCACAATCTTTGAAACCCTACTAAATGGTGTATTAACGGAAGTAATGCCCATTTTTTATTCTTATTCAAATTGCACGTTTACTTCAACATAATCAAAACTCATGTCATACCTATATTGTAAGGTTTACCTACTAAGTCTTTAGACTTATGCTGTTGCTACTCTTTTACAGAACATGACTCTACACTCTGGGAGTGTCATGGTTGCTGCTACTCGATTGTTTTAGGATTTGCTTAATAATACAGGTTTGTTATTATCATTATTTAGCTGCCCCATGTCTTTAATTTGATGATTTATAGTTAACTCAGATTTGTTTCACCTTCCTATACATTTATTTTGATGATGATAGATGGACGATTCCCCATAGAGTCACAAGTTGGCTTATCTGGGATGATTGCCAGTAACTCTGCCAAATTAGCCAAGTCTAAGTTTGGGGGCGTTACAAAAACATTAGTTTTTTGCATTAAAATACTTAGGCGATTGCCGCCGAGAGTATACCATCTTTTATTAACCAAACAATATTTTCAATGTGTATTAACGGAGATAACACCTCCTTCCAAATTTTACCAAAACTGCACGTTTATTTCTGCTTAATAATGGGCTCATGTCATACCCAATTGTGAGGTTTACTTACTAACTCGTTAGACGTATGTGGTTATTACTCTTATAGGGAGCTTGTTCCTAGAACCCAAGAGTGGTATGTTGCCACTACAAACTTTGCTTTAAGATCTTCATGTTGTTATCAAGTTTGCTTTATTATTATTAGTTGCTCCATGTTCTTAATTTGAGGATTATACTTGTACTTGTAATGATTAATTGACTTATCAGATTTATTACACATTCCTATGCATTAACTCTGATGATTCTTAAAGGGGTGATTCCCCATTTAGCCATCAGTTGGTTAAACTGGGGTAATTGTCAATAACCCTACAAGGCTGGTTAATGCCAGTTTTGGGGGCGTTATAGAGTCTACCCCTCAACCACTTTAGGTCGACACGAACTGTAGTGACCCAAATAATTAATGATGAGTGCCTAAAAGTGCTTATTTGAACCCCTTAATTTGCATTCGTTAGGCTCTTAGTATTGTTAATTTCTAATGTTTTGGTTAGTTTTAGTGTTTTAGTGTTTTGCAGGTTGTTAAGTTGCATTTGGGGCTAATGCCATCAACTCTGGGGCTTAAGACAGTTCGGGGAGCTTTGACAGCAAATTTGAGTCGAGCGATAATTCGCACCCGACGAGTCCCACCAAAACGACCATATCTGGAGTTGTAGACCTCCGATTGGGGTGATCTTGGTGTCTTTGGAAAGCTAACTCAAAGATCTACAACTTTGTATTTCACATGTGAGGGCTAATTCTGAAGGCAGTGCGTTCGAACGCACGTTTTACGTTCGAACGCACTTGCGCCCATCAAATGCCGAAATTCATGCACGAGTGCGTTCGAACGCACTTAGTGCGATCGAACGCACCTCATCTGACCTGGCAGCGCAGAAACCCTAAATTTAGCCTATAAATATCCCCCTTTCTCTTGTAAACGAACCCTACGTTTGGAAAACGCTTGGAGGCGCCCCTTGTGGCCTAAATCCTCCCCGTTCATCACTGTAAAACCCTCTAAACGTCATTTTATCATTTATTTTATTTAATGCTTATAGTTGTTTTAATTTAGTCTCTTATTTTCCCTCACTATGGATTTGTTTATATATATTTATGTTTAGTTCGTATTATTCTGTCTTTTAAGATTTATGTTTATTCGTTTCAATGCATTTTAGTGACAAAAGTGTGTTGATTGTTGTCTACAAATCGCCAAACGTCAACACTCGTTGCAACCGGAGATACATCGGATATTCGTCTGTGGACCATTATCCGTTGTGACCTCTTATAACAGTGTTTGCCTCGAGTAGTTTGACAAGATTGTGTAACAACAATAGGATATACATATGTACTTTATCGATAGACGGAAATATGAACAATGTGTTAACGCTCAGAGTATGCCTTGTAGCATAAATGTTTAATACATATGAGCTAAGCATGTTTATATGTGAATTAATTTATTGTGAAGTGAATTAGGGACTTTAGTTGTTTTTATTTCTTTATTTTATCGCATTTTAATTTAGATTTATTTTATGCACGCCACATGCTTGATATTGGGACTAGGTTAAGATAGGATTAGTTTAGGCACTTTAGAATTGATTTTTAGCAAAGCCGATTCTCTGTGGGTTCGACACTCGCACTTGCACATCCACTCTATTACGATCGACTCGTGCAATTGGCGAGTACAATTAAATTTGTACATCAATTAACTAAGCTAAGATATCTTGGTCAGAGGGTTAATTGAACTTTTGGGTCACTAGGAACAATTGGATGGTTATTTTGAGAATTTTGGACTCTCTGACCAAACGCTTGTGTAGGGACCATGCAAGCTCTCGCTTGCAAATAGTACACAAACTTTCATGTGGGGACCAGCCCAAACATTCTTTGACTTTTGGTTGACCACCGGATATTGCTCGAGCATACGAGTGCAACCCTAAAACTGTTGGGTAAACAGTACGCGAACGCTCTGCACTATATTTCCAAATGCTCGTTGCACTGTAGGCTTTCTCTTGCAGTGCTCACAGCTTTTCTACCTTATAAATATTCCCCTCCCATGCCCATACCAATTTATTCTGCGCTCTAAACCCTAGAGAAACACTACATGAGTGTTGTTGTGAGCTTAAGAGAGATTACCTTGGTGTTCTTGAGGAAAAGAAGGAGCTTGTTGAGGTTCTTGCTGTGTAGGGGTAATTATTGTCTCTCTTTAGTATTTTTCCTTAAGATGTTAGCTAGCTTATGTGTTATAGTAGCATAGATGTTAGAACTATAGAAGCATAGGTCTTAATCTTACTATAAGCATTTCTTTTATGTTCAACTTATTCTTGCTGCATGAATGTGTTGTTTTAGGTTAGGAAGTATTAGAAGACCTTTTGTAGCCTTAGAATATGTTTAGAACTGCTTAGGAGATTATTGGACCAAATGAGGCTCTACGTGAACTCTCTGGTTGAACGCTCGGCACCGAGCCCAAGCACTCACCCAGAAGCACTTTAGGGGAACGCCATTTTGGCTAGTCATTCTATAGCCCATGTTTTCATGTTCTAGGTTCGTGTTAGCTTGGACTTAGGACTAACGTTAGGCTTTCCACAGATTTGGAAAACTCGGGCCCTTTGGATGAATTTTTGGAGAACTTATACGACTTGGGTGAGTATAAACTCACATGATACTAGCCGTTACTTTTTCCACATTGCATGACTATTTTGTGTACCAAAACATGCATTTTTACAATTCTCATGAAATACATTTTACTATAAACTTTATATTTTGAGAAAAAATGTGCTACTTAATAAGATAATGAGGTGATGAGACTTGTAATAGTATGCATGTAAAATACAAACATGACTAATTGCATTGTATGACATGGTATGCCAGTACGTGCGAGATAACGGCTATGGACTTACTATACATGTTAACTCTTTAATCAAATGTGTGTATGAATGTGGTATATGGGCCTTAAATCCAATGGTTATTTCGTAACCAGCGCGACCTTAACGGACGGGTCACTACAGGACGTACATCAATAGTAGTGTTGGCCACCTAAGGTCGGACTCGATCGGGCTGCTAGTGTTATGGACGGTAGCGTACAATGGTCGGGGCGCTGACATTGTATTACAGGTCCCTCAAGACAGCTCCAACCTTGCTGGGAATGAGTAACATCTCAAGTAGATCATACAGTTGAACTATCATTTATTCACATGATTATAGCATGTATTATACCTATATTGCATTCATGAATAACTGTCATGCTTAAAATGTTGCATACTTTATCAAATGGAGTTCATCACTAAATGACATATGTACCATGTGCATTTTTATTCACTAAGTCTTTAGACTTACCTCTTTATTTTTCCCCATCCATTATGTATAATTACGCGGTTTAGCTAGCATAGAGGAGGATGGATACGGATAGCCAGCTGGTGGTGGCCAAGGACCTGACTCAAGTCATTTTTGAAGAAATTGATCCGGTTTAGCTCAAGTCCATGTGGGACGATGGAGAATCTATTTGGGTAGGGATGATTGAGATTTTTATTGTTATTATGTTAGCACTACTTAAGCTTAGGCGTTGATCTTATTATTTCTTAGACAATTATCTTGGGTTTGTAATATATTGATGATCAGTCTTTGACCAGTACATTTGGTGATATATTATGCTATGATGTTTTATCGTTACTTTGGTTGTTATGATTATGGTATTTAATTATTGCTTTCCTATTCATGTGGTTGAAAAGTCTTCTGCTGTAGTCTCTGATGAGTGCCTAAAAGTGCTTATTTGAACCCCTTAATTTATATTCGTTAGGCTCTTAGTATTGTTAATTTCTAATTATTTTTTGTGTTTTTAGTGTTTTGAGTTGTGCAGGTCTTTACAACAAAAGTTGGCCACAAGAGAGCAAAAAGACACTAAGTGAAGAATTGGATCCCTGCCAAGTGCGTTCGACCGCACTTGGTGCGTTCGAACGCACTGACGGTCGAACGCAGGGACACGGTCGAACGCAGTCCCCGTCATCCCGCATCTCGCGCGGGTGCCCTAGGAGTCCATCGCTTCCGCTGCGCCGTTACGGTTTTCTGCGGTCGAACGCACATTGTGCGATCGAACGCACAACTCAGCAGTACGTTCGAACGCACCTCATGCGTTCGAACGCACTCGTAGGATTTTGTAGCCTATAAATAGGACCCTAGGCCATTTGGTCGAACACACATTTCTTTGGGGCGTTTTTAGAGAGCATTTTGCATCTGTTTGCCTTGCTCCGCCCCTTTTAGTTGTAAGCTTTTACTTTAAAGTTATTTTTAATGCATTATTTTAATTCAATTATGCTTTGTTATTCAATGGGTGGCTAAAATCTTCAACTTAGGTTGAAGATGAAGCCTCACCCTTAGTTTATATTTCGTGCTTTTACATTTTATGCTTTATTTTCCGTTATTTAATTCCGTACTCGTCATTTAATTTCTGTGACAAATAATTGAATGGTTGTGTGTTGTTGATACATTGATAGTCATCCGGTGATGTGTTCCAAGCCGGGTGCACAACGAGTGTTTGGTTGTGATTCAATATCCACTGTGATCCAAGGATACAGTAGATGATTTTATCCATAACCAATACTCATTGTAGCTCTTTAACGGTAAACACATTATTCGGTTTGACTTGTGTCAATTACCACAATAGAGTGTGTTGAAGGGTTTAAAGTTTAAAAACGGAGAATGAGTGTTTAATGTATTAAGCTTATTTTTATTGGGTGAGGTTCGTCTTTAACCTTAGTTATTTTTATCCATACATTTTCACTTTAATTTTATTTCTGCACTTTTCATTTGTTCGAAATCAATTCTCTTTGGGACTAGGTTAAGATACATTTAATTTAAGAGTCGTGTTAATTTTTAATTACAAAACTCCGTTCTCTGTGGTTCGATCTCGGTACTTGCGCAACGCTATACGACGTAACGGTTTATTCTCTTGCGAGTACCTAAATTTGGTACGATCAGTCTCTCTCTTAGAAGAGGTTACGATCCCTGAGTCTTGTTTTGTGAGGAACAAGGTTGAGACTGGGAGGCAAACCATAAATTCAATTACCAGTTTAATAACAGGGCATTACACGAACTAACCCATTTAATAAATGGGCCACACAAGTCAAACCGAACACGACACACTAATTAAACGGGTGACACGACATGTCCCGTGTGACCCGTTTAATTAACGGTCGTGTTGGGTTGACTCATGTGACATATTTATTAAATGGGTCATAAACGGATGCAAACCCTTTTAACCTAAACCTTAACCCTAAAACTTCGTGTCGTGTTCGTGTCTAGTTTGCAAGTCGCGGGTTAATTTGCTAGGCTTAAGATTCCACATAATATTTTTGATTGAACTTTAGTTGGTAGTTTAAATATAATGTTGGATGTTATTTATAGCTCTCCCAACTTAAAAATATTTAATCGTCGTTAATAAATATATATATTAAACATAATTTTCAGGTTGATTTTTTAGTTGTTTATGTATTAACATTTTTACATTATGAATAAAAGTTGATATTTATAGGTTAATACAAGTGAATGAATATATAAAAATAATTTCTAAAAAAAAATATTTTACACCAAAATTTAGTTGACATTGTTATTGAAGGCCAAAATTTGCAAGAACAGAACAAAAAAATTAATTTTTAGAAGGGTCCAACCACACTAAATTATTATTATTATTATTTTTGGAGGAGGCATCATTAATAAATTGTTTTTTTAAAAGCCCTAATTTTTTAAAACAAAATTTGAGAGGGTTGGGGTTGTCCATCCCTGAATATTGGCCCCTGCAAGGCCCTCAAGCCTCCACGCCATCTGTATTGCAATTTCTATATATAATGCTGTCATCAAATACATTGTTGGATAAGTAGTAAAAGTATAAGGTAGGAGACAACCTATGACTGCCTTTTTTCTCACATGTAGAACTGAATATTTGTTATTGGGATTGGGGTAATAATCCGGGGCAGTCTGGGACGGGTATTTGCTGCCCAAAGCAAGACCATTCAAGCGATGTATGACCCTAATACTGCAGAGGCTATTGCAGCTTTACATGCTATAGAACTCAGTTGTGATTCTGGGTTGCAGGAAGTGCTGCTTGAAGGGGGATTCAATGAATGTGGTTACGGCCCTAAAAGATATAGATTCGAATTTGTGTCGCTACGGGCAGATAATCGATGATGCGAAGATAGTTCTTAAAGATGTTAGAGGTTGGGACGTGCGTCATGTCAAACGAGAAATTAATATAGCAGTGCATGGCCTTGCAGAGGAGGCGGCCTGCAACAGTATGGACAGGATTTGGCTTGAAGAAGTACCCCAATGTATTTTTGACATTGTCAACTTAGATCTTGCTTTGTAGAGCTTTGGCTTTGTTATTCTTAATGAATGATATCAGAATTTAAAAAAAAAAAAATTGAATATTTGTTTGATTGTATTTCTTTTTTTAGAAAAAGATCATATATTATTTACAAAAATGATGTTTTCAAACTGCTGTTTCTTTTTTTTTTTTTTTTTAAAAAAAAAACAGTGTCAAGAATAACATCTTGATACTCGTTGGATACAAGCTATTTTAACATGTGTTTGTACTTTTTTAATTCAAGTTACAAATTAATAAAAGATAATAAGTAATGCTACAAGTTCCTCTAGTGTCCATCTTAAGTCCATCCAAGAATGATGTGGCTATTAAAATTACCATTGAACTTATGATTAATTATTATTGGATTTTAATCAAATGGTAATTTTAATAGCCACATTATTTTTGGATGGACTTAAGATGGATACAAGAGGGACTTTTAGAATTACTCAAAGATAATAAGCGCTTCTTCTTGTAATTTGTTTGGGTTTGTGATTTCAAAAACTAAGATTTAAAAATAAAGATTTGAAAATGTGATTTTTAAAAAGGAAATGTTAGGTATTCTTCTGGTCCTAGGTGTATATTATTTTCTAAAAACCGGGTGAAAAAAATAAGAGAGCCCCTACCATGCAGTCAGACCTTAAAAGTGATGTTTTGTAACATCCAACCACCCTATGACGCTTCATCAATTCAAGGAAAATGCAAAAAAATAATACTAAAAACAAAAGCACAAGATGGAAAAACAAAAAAAACCAAAGAAAAAATCCAAGCTGCTTGATGCACGCCAGACCCACAAGAACCCGCCAGAAAACCCACTTGACACGCCGGAAAAACCCACAAAACCCATTTCTAATGCCTAAAATCCGTTTCTAATGCCTCAAAAGTCGTTTATAATGCCTTAAAACTCGTATCTAATGCCTCAAAAGTCTTTTATAATGCCTTAAAACTCGTTTCTAATGCCATAAAACTCGTTTTTGAATTCAAATTTAAAACTTAGAAGTGAAAGGTTAACCCTTAGAGGATTTAATCACCCTAACTCCGGAGAAAATGACTGTTGGTGCCGAAGAGGGTGACCCAGCCAGAGAGGGTGGCCGTGGGTCTTCTTTCTTTCTCCCAGATACATGCTTCTTTCTCTCTCTCACACATCATCTCTCTTTCTCTATTAAATGACAAGATGAAGGAAGAAGAAATGGGAGAGGTTGTGGCAAGAAGGAAGAAATGGGAGAGAAGAAGAAATGGAAGGAAGAAGAAGAAATAAGGAAAAATATAGTGTTTTAGGCCGTAGGATAGTTTTGTGCATTTTGCTTATGTGGCAGTTGGTGATTGGGGGCTGCAAAAGTTGGGTTTTGCAGCCCATACTCAAAAGTTAAATCCGAGAAATAAATGCCAATTTTTTTTTTTTTATATATAATTTTTATAATTTTTTCTTTTTAAAAAAATAATATTCACTTAGAACCATGAAAACACCATAAGAATATTAAGAGAACACCATGAGAATATAACATTCCCCTTTTTAAAAACGGAGTTAAGCTTTTAGTAACATCGCAGTTTGACATTTAAAATAACAATTTAGCATTTAAAATCGCCATTAAGCCTTTAAAATTATGTGTTTAACCAAAACACCTCATTAACTCCGATTTGAAATGCATATTTTTTTTATGTATTTTCAAATCATAATTTTAAACAATTAATTTTATGTGATTTGTTCCCAAATAGAGGTCATTAGTCGAATTCTCCTCCAATTGTGCGGATATATATATATATATGAAAAAAAAAAAAGTATGAGTTAGTTTTTTTTTTTTTTGTAAGTAAGTTTGAGTTAGTTTTAAACAAACGTTTCGTTGCTCACAAAACCAACAGCACCAAAATATTAATATTGTTTTAAACAAACGTTTCGTTGCTCACGTAGTCACGTGCACAATAAAAGCAATGAGTATTGAAATACACTTTATTTTATTATTATTATTATTATTTTGAAGGGTTTATTTTATTATTTTTGATGTCATGTAAAATTTGCGATCATCCATGTTACCGTTTCCACTGCAGCATGGGCCATCATTGGGGACTTGAGGAGGCTTTTCCATAGGCTGCAGGATCGATTTGAGTTCGAATAAAAAAAAAAAAAAAAAAAAAAGTTATTAATTGTCCAATCGAGGCTCTTTCTCTCATCTAGATTCCTCATCTCGGAGACCGTCCATCCATTTTATGTACAGGAATTCCGTACGAGAACCCTAGAGACAATCAGCTCAAACTCCTTCAGTTCGTTTACAAAAAAAAAAAAAAAACTCCTTTAGTTCTGCCTCCGTTTTCTCAAAGGAAGATCTAGGGTTCCGACCCCTGTAGCTCTCCAATTGCTCTGAAATGGGAAGCAAGAGAGAAGAGGAGCGAAATGAGAAGATTATACGTGGTCTCATGAAGCTTCCGCCCAATCGGAGGTGCATCAACTGCAACAGCTTGGTAAATTTTCTCTCCCACTAACTTTTGATGGGTTTCTGATTTTTTGGTCTTTCCTTTGGTGTATAAGCTGAGCTCAGAGTTTACAATTAAATGTTCAATGTTGCTTGCTTCGTAAGAAAGTTCAGGAAAACAGAATAACTTCAGTGTTGGAAAATATTTGAATTATAGAAGATGAAGAAATTTAGCTTTTGCATTAGAATTTTCACCCGTGGTTGTTATCGTTTCTCAGTGAATATGATCGTAGTTGTTTTGTGCAGGGTCCTCAGTATGTTTGTCCCAATTTTTGGACTTTCGTCTGTACAACTTGCAGTGGGATACAGTGAGTAATTTCCCTTTTCTGTGTATATATATATATATATATATATATTTTATTTTATTTTTTTTATTATTTCATCCTAGTGTTTAATATGCAGCCGTTGAAGATAAATTTATGTTATTTCTTTATTATTTTTTCCAAATTTAATCATATTTAGATGGGAGGCATGCTTAGTAGTTTTAATAGACATCAAAATGTTTCCAAATAAATCCTTGGACTTAGAAGGATACTGGTTATTCATTTCCCTTTTTTTAAGTAAGATTTACACGTCCTCTATTTATTTTATTTTTATATATTTTTTACCTGCTTTTCTCAAATCTTAAATTGTTAGTAAATTGATGACAATACCCTATTTGGTGCCCTTTCATTTACAAACCAATGCTTTTTTTTATAGTGAGTCCTTACATTTGTATCTAGTTAAATCGTAAATTCTTGAGAATTCTTTTAAACAGGATAAGAAACCATTTAGGAGAAACTTTTTCTGTTTAAGTCTATGTTGGTAGAGGTTTATTCATATACGCATGATCAGGTTTGAGGAATATGGTTTCATAAACATAATACTTACTTTGTCAAGTAAATATGCTAGTTTCCCCTTAGGTTAGGTGCAATTACAATTACAAGGACATTATTTGTGTTTTCTGAACTTAGTTTACCTCCCCTAGTCTCAACTATTTATTGGCAATTGATGAGATGGGTGTTAAATATGATAGTCTGAGGGGTGGTTGGTGTTTCAAGGAGGTAGGGGAACCCTATGGGTTGGGAGTGTGGAAATGTATTAAGAGGGGGTGGGATGGTTTTGTGCATCATATGTGTTATGAGGTAGGAGATGGCTCTAAAGTGTTGTTTTGGCGTGATATGTGGTGTGGGGAACTACCGTTGAAGATCATTTTTCTAGAGTTGTTCACTATTGCCTGTGGTAAAGGATGCGTGGGTAGAGAAGAATATGCAGTTTCAAATTGGTATCATTCATTGGAATGTTTTGTTTATTCGCCTTGTGCATGATTGGGAAGTGGATGTGGTCTCGCGATTCTTTTAGTTGTATTCCCAAAAAGTTAGGTATGGAGGTGACGATACAATTTGCTGGGTTCCATCGAAAAGGAAGTCATTTGCAGTGAGGTCTTACTACCGGGTATTGTCTACTTTGGTACGGTCCACTTGTCCTTGGAAGAGTATTTGGAAAGTTAAGGCTCTCCCGAGAGTGGCTTTCTTTGTGTGGACGGTAGCTCTAGGAAAAATCTTAACTTTGGGCAATTTTTGTAATAGAAATATTATAGTGCTGGAGTGTTGTTGTATGCGTAAGCATTGTGGAGAGTCTATCAACCATTTATTCTTGCATTGTGAGGTTGCAATAGAAATATAAAGTGTTTCTTTAGCTTCTTGGTGTTGATTGGGTTATGCCTTGCAGGGTGAGTGAGTGTTTGGGAAGTTGGAGGGGACAATTGGGTAACCGTCTTGCATTGCACATATGGAGGATGGTTCCATTGTGTGTGATGTTGTGTCTTTGGCAAGAGTGGAATACCCGAAGTTTTGATGACTGTTAGAATGGCTACTTGATTTGAAAAAGTTGGTGATACAAACTCTGTATTCATGGAGAGTGGCATGGCATACTTCACTTGTTTCTACTTTTTTTGAATTTCTAAATTTATGTTCTTCTTTCTCTATGTATTATGGGTTCTCTTGTATATTTCCAGTGTACATGGGTTGTGCCTCTCTGCATGTTCTTTGAATATACATTATTTATAAAAAATGTCTAAGATTGGATCTCTTCAAATTGTATTAAGTCATAAAACAATAAATGATAGATTGTAGAGTTGCAGGTTTCTTCTCAAATACTTAGTAGTTGCTATACTTGGTGTTTTGCAATTGGGTAAATTTGTTCCATCACTAGCTGGTCAAAGGCGGAGCCAAGCATTTTTTTTTTTTTAAAAATAATTTAAAGGGAGCCAGATATGTAACTCTAAAATAAAATCTAAAAAAGTGTACTTTTAATAGTTTACTTATGATGTATTGCTTATATGAAAAAAGAGTTGACTTATGATTTAATCTTCAAGTTCTTAGACAAAAACATACTTTTCTAGCATTGGAGGATATTAAGTCTTCATTCTTCAAAACTTTGTATCTTTGGACTGTTTCTTATGTTTTTCTTTTGACGATTAGTTATAGTGATTTCCTTGTTCTTTTTTCTCCTTCTATTTTGTAGCCTCCTCTTGTATGATTTCTTTGTAGTTAGGTATGCCTTATGCTTTTAATAATGTCTCGTTTAAAGCGTAAGGCTCCCCCTAAGTACACAGGAAGTATACAAGAAAAAACACCTAGTTAGAAGAAGAAAAAAAAAGCAAGAAAATTATGAAAACTTGTGACTAATGAAGATATATAAGCAGCTGTCCACAAATAAGGAGTGTTGAAGAAAAAAGACTTAGGCTTCTCCATCGTCCTCTCGCAATCTTCAAAACTCCTATAATTTATTTTCCTCCAAATACACCATAAAAGACAAGAAGCTACCATTTTTCACGAAGAAGCACTTCAAGTGTTACCAGTAGTCCACCAACATGCATACACATAAAAAACTCGTCTAGGCATAACCTAAGAAAGCCCAAAGTGATTGAAGAAAGCATTCCATAAGGCACACGCCGCCTCACAATGGAGAAGAAGATCTACGGATTTTCCATTTCTTTTGCACATGCAACACCTATTGATCAACACCTATTGATTACTATGACATGCCGATTGATTATCCATGGTAAAGATCTTTTCTAGGGCTGCCAACTAACAAAAAGAAGTTGTCCTTTTTTTTATGAATAATAATAATATTATTGAAAGAAAGAGGGCAAAGCCCTGGACACGAAAAATAACAAGAGAGCTGAATACCCTAAAGAATACTATAATCTAAAAAACAAATCAAATCTACCAGATTCCCTGGGTCAAAATTAAAAACATTTACAATAACCCAATCCAAAAGAGATCTTAGAAAGGAGGATTTTTGAAAAAGCACATTGGACTCGCTATCCTCAAAGAGGAGCCGTTTCCTTTCTCTCCAAATGCTACACATTAAAAGAGCAGGAATAACTTTCCAGATTGTCTCTTTGGGGTGACCCCTCCCTTGAAGTAGCTATAGGATGTTACTAGGCATCACCCAAGAAAACCCGAATATGTTAAGAGTGAAGTGTTAGAGATCAGAAGTATACTCACAGTGGATGAAAAGGTAATTAATAGTTTCATATACATAGAAAATAACTACGATTTCTGTAATTTATTGTGGATTGTGTGTTTGAGTTTCTTACTGCCTTTCAATTAATGAATTTATTTCTTTCCCTGTTTGGTGAAATTTTCTATTGCTTTGCTGGTTTTCTTTGAGCATGGCCTGCCAACGTCTGGTCCATTTAGATTTTCAATGTTTTATTTATTTATCCATTTTTTGTGTCATACAGTCGTGAGTTTACTCATCGTGTGAAGTCTGTTTCCATGGCTAAGTTTACTTCGCAAGAGGTTGAAGCACTTCAAAATGGTGGTAACCAGGTACAATGCTGAAAGTGCGCCGGGAGGGGGGGGGGGTGTTGTGTTGGTTTGCTTTTTCCTTGCTGATGAGACTTTCACTCTTTTCAGCGTGCAAGGGACACATATCTAAAGGATTGGGACCTTCAAAGGCAGCGATTGCCTGACAGCAGGTGCATGATATGGGATTTATTAATAAGGTTATAGAACATGGAAAATATAAACTTTGTTTTTAAATTATGTTTTCTTTTTGCAGCAAAGTTGATAAAATACGGGAGTTTATAAAGAATGTGTATGTGGAGAGAAGATATGTTGGAGGAAAGACCTCTGACAAGCCTCCAAGAGATGTGCAGGCAATATGTCCTTGAACCAAATTTTACATTGATTATATGTGGCCTGGCTTTCTCTTTTCGCTGTTTCTGTTGAAGATAAATGTAACAGCACAGAAAACATGATCTTGTATTTTTTTACTCATTTCTAGAGCTTTTTGGTAGTTTTGGAAATACATTACCAGAAACAGAATCAAGCAGGTTCTAACCATAGATACTGCCCTTATCTTTTATCATAATATACAACTTAGCATATGGTATTTGTTATTGAATTTCACAGAACCTTAGCATCTCTGAAGTTGAGGCGAGACGTGCCAGTTCCTATCATTCTTATTCTCAGAGTCCACCTTATGATTATCAATATGAAGACCGACGGTATGGAAAACAAGCTGCTGCCCTGTCCAGGAAGCCTGGTTCAGATCGAGGTCGCTATGAGGGGAAGATGTCTAGTTTAGTCTACAGTCCTGGTCGCTCAAGTGAAAAAATGTATGAGGACAGGTTTGCAAATGAAGGCTC
Source organism: Carpinus fangiana (assembly GCA_006937295.1). Taxonomy (NCBI): domain Eukaryota; kingdom Viridiplantae; phylum Streptophyta; class Magnoliopsida; order Fagales; family Betulaceae; genus Carpinus; species Carpinus fangiana. The sequence goes on along the minus strand of CM017328.1, from coordinate 19,299,626 downwards.
CGTTTCCAGAGTTTCGGACTACTCTGTGTCTAGTGCAGGTGATCCATTCAGATCTAATGCCGGGTCTCCTAATTTTCATAAGGATGTTGGATTTAGCAGCCCCCCTATTCAGCCTTCGGGGGGTAGTTTAAGTGAAGACTCTTGGTTTCAACCAATAAATGCATCTTCTGAGGCACATGCCAAGAGAGTTGGAGATGGAATTCCACGTCCGCAGGTTATGTTTCTTGTATACTTGCTTTTGTGGTTGACAAAAGAAAAAATGTGGCTTTTTTGAGTGATTTATTTAACAGTGGAAGTGAGTATCTCTTTTAAAAGAAGTATCAAATATTAGTGGAGCCTTGTCTTAGGGGTGCAAAATGTTTCTGGTGTGTCTTTGATGCCTTTTCAGTGTAGAATGGCTGTCTGCTGCATAATATATTGACATGTATATGCATCAAAGCTAATAACATCATGAAGCATTCGAATTAGAGTTACGAAAGATGCATACATGCGTGCATGCATGCAGGTATATATATACACATCTATGTACATTGTGCATATGCTACCTTCCTTTGCTATGCATACATACATGGATACATTGCCTACCTAACTGCTCTGTGTGCTCTACTGTTATACTCTATCAAAAAAATTTCTGTTTATTTCAACTCCTTTTACAAACTTTATGTTGTGTCTATGATGTCATGTGGCTGTTTTTAGGTTTGCTAGGGTATTGTCAAAGTAAACCTCAACGAACCTTCTAATGAATGGGTGAAAGATTTGGTTTATCACTTGCACGAAAGTGCTACTGGCATCACCAACTATTCATACAACCTGTCATGAGTCTTAAATGCCGTTTTTCACTCATCACTAGGATGGATATAGATTTGATGATACCCACTCTTCAAATCCAACTTTGTAAACACAGTAGCACCACACAACTGATCCAACAAGTCATCTAGTCGAGGAATTGGAAATTTGTATCTGACTCTAATCCTGTTAGAAGAGTTTATTGGGGTTAAAAGAATATGTTGATGAAATGGATTTGTTACAGGGGTATTTTGGTCATTGTATTGATGTTCTGGGAATCTTCTGCGTATCTTTGCCTATCTAGACACAAGCAATGATGTTCCTCCTGAATTCATTAGATAGATCAAACATGGCAAATATTTTATGTATCTTGGGTTAGATGGGAAAAGTCTGCTCCTGTCTATGATTGGGAATATTTGTGAAGTTTCTCTGCATGTAGTTTGAGCAAGGTAAAATTTGAATTTTTGGAAAAATCTAAAAGATAATCTTCTTGTTTTTTTAATGATTGAATTCTTGTGGGGAATTGTTTAGTTTAATTATGGTGTCAGTAACATGGTCGGTACATTGTTATTATTGCTTGAGGACCATGTTGGTGTGGGTGTTAATTCTGTGGTTTTCTGTGTCTACATAACCATTCCTATGTGACTTTAGTCTTGTTTCTATCATAAGTGGAGCCTTTTCAATCACCTTACTTTAATTTGTTCCTTTGTTTAGAGAACTGCATCTTTGGGTAGCTTTGGATCCATGGACAGCAATTCCCTGTCTTACAAGTCATATGACGCTGGTGGTTTAACAGATGTTGTCTCAGATCTGGAACAACCTGCTCGAACATTAAAGGATAAAGCATCTCCAATTATGCGATCATCTGTTTCTGAAAGTTCTGGTAATTTGGATCTTTTTGCACCACCCGTTTCAGAACCAGAGTCGTCTGCAGTTTCATCCTTTGATTTATTTAGAATACCGGCAGCATCATCAGCTCCATCTCTGGATTTGTTTCAACCATCTGTTATATCTCCAGCTTCATCTGTGAATCTATATCAACCTCCACAAACTTCCACACCGTCATCCTTGGACTTCTTTGCTGAGATTTCTCTGCAGCAGCCAGCGACAACCTTGGATGAAGAACCAGCTCAGTTATCCGTCCCTGAAAATGAAGGATGGGCGACATTTGATACACCTCTGGCCACTCCTGCATCTATTCCACATGCTGAAAATCCTACCCCTGAAAGAGTATCTAGTAGTGATGTAGGTTCATTGGAAAAGTTTGACTTGTTTTCATCCTTAAATACAAACACGCATTGGCCCTCATTTCAATCGGATAGTTTTCATGGGTCTTCTTCAACAATGTCTAATCCATGGCATGATGTGCACAATGTTCAACCTTGCACTACAGCAGCAAGTACTCAGGTATCTATAATATTCCCTGTGAAGTGTTTTTCTAGTGTGTGAAGGATAATGATCAGAAATGCTTGGTGTATGTTTGGTTTTAGAAAATTATGTGCTAGTCTCCATTGGGATTTGCTAGATGTTTTTCTAATTTCAAGATGGCATGCAGTAAATTGAAGGGATTTGGTCAGGTTTTGTATCTTTTGTCTCTGAACAGGCATGGAATGCATTTGAAGATTCCACGGGGAACCTTCCTTTGGATGGCAATAAGCAAGGTAGTGAACCACAGCTAGAAACTCACAATCTTTCATCAGCTGCTGATCAGTACTTGGGCTTAAGAGATTTAGAGGTTTGTACATTTACCTCAAATATCTTTCTAAGTGTTTATTTTCTTCTATTCAGTCTCAAACATTTTGATTTGCAGAGCTCCAGTAAAGCGGGGATTCAAAGAGCTGTCTCTGATGATGGGTCCCTGGCTCCAAGCTTGCCATCACATGCTGGCATGGGGCCATCATATACTCCAATACTTCCTCTGATGGTTTGTACTCTTCAGTTGCTTTAGCTTTTTGTATATGATCTTAAGCTGGTGGAAGTAATTTTGTATATCTCCTGTAGTAATTTATGGCTTTTCACAGGGAGAGATGAAATCACATGCAGTGGACCGTAAATCTACAAACCCATTTGATCTCCTGAATGATTCTGATTTTGAACAGAGCAATATGGTATGCTATAATATTCATTTCGTTGGCAAAATGTTTATACTGAATTTCATTAGAAGTTTGAGTGTGCCCTGTTCCTCTCCCACGTGCTTGTCTGACCATTTTCAACGTCAAAGGTGGTAGGGCTGGTGGAGAGCTCCTTCTGGGGAAGGACATTGTGGGCATGCGCAGGGGCAGGGGTGTTTGTTCATCATTGTCTCTTTTTCAACTTGCCTACTTGGATCGTATATATTGGAAACCAACTAATCGCATGACATCCCGAGTTTCCTTTTTGTGTGATTTAGGAATATTAATGATTTGATAGATATACAGAGTTCCCAAAATAGTTTATCATACTTTTAATAGTCAAGATTTCATGTATAGTTATGATTAGTGAATTCTTTAGAGAATAATTCTCTTCCAAGATGGATTCTGATAAGCAAAATTTTGAGCAAGTGCTTACATAATCTTCTTCTGACTGAAGAAATGGTTCATTGAAATAATGAATCATTATTGATATCAGCACCTAAGATCGCCATAGGTTTGCAACTTCCATACGCATGGAGTTGACGGTGTTTTGGGAGCTGCATACACATAGAAATAGAGTTAATGTATTTCATAATTAATCAATTGAGCAGCAGCTTGCAGAACATGGTGATAGTCACAAGGAATTACCAAATAACTTAGTAGAATTGATGTGATAAACTTATAATAGTAGACTAGGGCTTGCTAGCTAGTTTTGTTCTTCAAATTCAATTGTGTTCCTTCTAGAGCCTATACGGGTTTTTTTTATTTTATTTTATTTATTTATTTATTTTTTAATAATTGTGGAAATAAAAATATAGGAGAAAATCGTGAATGTGGCCTACCTTTAAATGTAGTTAAGGATTACTTAGATTACTAAATAATCCACAGAAGTGGTATTTTAATGATATCCATCATTCATTCAAATACTAACTGAGATATCCAAACACTTGAGGTTTGCGTCGAAGCTAATTGAGATATCCAACTATATTGTTGAGCTTGTGTAATTCCCTCTTGTCCCCACCTTTTGCTTTTTTATTAAGTGCACTGTTAAAATCGTGCAGAATTCTATTAGATTCTTAAGCTCTTCTTATATTTCCTACATTCTATGATGCCAGTCCTATTTTTCACTTTGGAAAGGGATGTCCCAAAATGGATGTTTCATTTGAAAATTCAAATGTAAAAAAACTTCTTAGTTTCTTTAATTATCCCTTTGGAAGGAAAATTTTGAAATATTCTGCAAACAAGTTTGTGAATAAATTTATGCTTTCTTCCTCCAGTGGCTTTTGAGTGACCAGTTGGTTAGGTCAAGGATATTGCAAACAATGGGTGCAAGGGTGAGAGTTTGGAAGAAAGATGTGCAGAATTATCACATTCCCATTCAAAGCACTAGCCATATGGGGATGACTTTGGGGATATTCCTAATGATTTGAATTTATATATATTTTTTTAATAAAATTTTTGTTACTTATAGAAAAAAAAATCTCTCTTCTCTCCCTCTCTCTCTTGTCAGCGCGTACACGCACTTCCTGATGTTCCTTAGTTGTTTGTTGGCTTCTCCAACAATGTCGTTAGTCTAGTTTTCTCTTTTTAATATTTTGTTATGGGTTTCTTGAGTAGGTTCCATGTGGAAGCTAAGTCTTTCGGGTTCGCATTAGAAGCGGGGGAGGGAGAAAATATTGACTATCATGTTGCTGGTGGCCCTTTGCCTGCGGTGGCACCTTCAATCACCCAATCAAAGCCACTGTCTCACTCCCCCCCCCTTCGGATATTGTTGGTGCGATGGTCCCTCAGTCCCGGCCCTCCCGATGTGGGTGTTTGTGGCGACTTTTCCAACTCTAGAGGGATGCCTCAATTATTCCGGTAGGTTGGTTCTAGTGATGGCACTAAAGTTGACATTGAGCCCCCGAGAAATGGTAGTTTGGTTGCCAAAACACTATCCAGTGTTTAGTGTTGATAAGGGGAAAGGAGATGTATCCTTTGATGTGGTTGGGAGTGATGTGGGCTGTGTGGAAAGGTTCAGCATTCTTGAAAATGTGACCCTGTCTTGTCTGGATATGGATTGTATAATGGGGAAGAGCTCATTTTTTGTAAGCCGTTGTGCTCTTGCCCCTTGTTGTGATTGAGAAATTATTGTGCGAGGGTTTTGAAGAGTAGCTCATGGATTTGCTTACAACAATTGAATCGAGGTGTTACTGAATCAATTCGGTCTCGATTCCAAGCTGGGTAATAGAGAGTTGAGAAGATTGTCTTGTTTTATAAGTTTTGATTTGAAAGGTGGTAGTTCTAGCCAAGGTGCAGGCTATTTTGGTTCCTTATGAAACCGAATTGCTATCTTTGAATGTGAGAGGAGTAAATGAGGGGGATAAGTGCCTAAGAGTTAGGAATTTGCTACGAGATTCGAAGACAAATAGTATTTGTCTTCATGTAACTAAAGTTGGAGCATATATCTAGTAGCATTGTGCTTGGTTTGTAGGCATGCCAACATGTGGTTGGTGTTGTTTAGATTCTGAAGGAGCCTCTGGTGGGATTTTGCTTATGTGAGATAAAAGGGTGGTGGAAGAATCGAAGAGTGTGTTGGAGAGTTCACTATTTCTTATTTGTTTAAAACAACAACCCAAGTTGTCAAGCCATAGTTCTTTCGTACTTTAATGCCACATGAGCATGATCGTCAAGCTTTTCGTTCTTATAAAGCATGATTTTGTTGTATATGATATGGGCAAGTACATGATAATACATATAGAATGTCTATATTCACCATGAGCACAATATAACTAGTATGTAGAACATTAAGCAGTGACATTTTTCAAGGTTTATTACTTTATTAATTAGATAGTCAAATCATACTGCATTAGAGCTAGTCATTGCATCTATTTTCTGTACCTCACTACACATGATGTCCTTGTTTGAAAAAGGACAGCTTTGTTTGGTTTTACATTGTGCTTTTAGCAGATTTTATATGCATGAAGTTTTTGTTTTGCAATATTTGTGTTTGCAAGTTTTTCTACTTTGTTGTTTGTCTTTGTGATGGAGGCTTTGAGTAAGATGATATCAGTGGCGGTGCATGGGGGGACTGTTAGAAGGATTCAAAGTAGGTAATACTTCTTTCTCGCATCTTCTGTTTGCCGATGACACCTTGATCTTTTGCAATGCCATGCCCAGCGAGTTGCGTTATTTGCGGAGTGTGTTTTTGCTTTTCGAAGTTGCATCCAGGTTGAAGGTAAACCTGGCTAAGTCGGTTTTAATTCCGGTAGGGAATGTGGAGAAAGTGGGTATTTTAGCCAATATTTTAGGTTGTAGGGTTGCCTCCTTGCTAGTGAAGTATCTTGGGTCTTCCGTTGGGGGCCTTTTATATGGCTAAGCATATCTGGGATGGAGTTATTGAGAAGCTAGAATACAGGTTGGCCAGCTGGAAAATGATGTATTTATCGAAGGGTGGGAGGGTCACCCTCATCAAGAGTACTTTGGCTAATTTGCTCACTTATTATCTGTCTCTCTTTCCTATACCGGTGACTGTTGCTAAACACATTGAGAAGCTACAACGCAATTTTTTAGAGGGTGGAATAGGTGAAGAGTTCGAGTTTCACTTGGTGAATTGGGCGAAAGTTTGCACTACAATCAAGGAGGGTGGTTTGGGTATCAAAAATTTAATGGTGTTCAATCGCGCCCTTTTAGGGAAATGGTTGTGGCTCTATAGGATTGAGAGAGATGCTTGGTGGAGAGTGGTGGTAGACTTGAAGTATGGGAGCTTATGGGGTGGGTGGTGCTCTCGAGCCTAGAGGAGCTTTTGGGGTGGGGTTGTGGAAGTGTATTAGGAAAGGGTGTGCGATTTTCAAAGGCTTTAATAGACATGTGGTGGGGGATGGGACTAGGATAAGCTTTTGGCATGACTTGTGGTGTGGAGATTCGGTTCTCAAGGTAGCCTTTCCAGTTTTATTTGGTATTGCTTGTGTAAAGAATGCCTCTGTTGCAGATAATATGGAGGTGTTGGGAGGTTTGAATCAGTGGAATGTGAACTTCACAAGAGAGGCACATGATTGGGAATTGGAAGTCTTTGCGTCCTTCCTCCATGTGTTGCATTCAATTAGAGTGAGGCAAGGATGTGAAGATAATTTGTGGTGGATCTCCTCCAAAAGGGGTCTCTTCAAGGTCAAGGCCCTCTTTCTATTCTTCGGCTTGTAATGAAGGTAGGTGCTTCCCTTGGAAGTGTGTGGCAGACGCAGGCTCCTTCGAGATCGGTCTTTTTTGTATGGTCGGCGGCACTGGGTAAAATTCTGACCTTAGATAATCTCAAGAATTGTCACGTTAATGTAATAAACAGATGTTGCATGTGCAAGAGACATGAGGAGACGGTGGATCATCTCCTTCTTCATTGTGAGGTTGCTTCGGCTATGTGGCATGCCATCTTTAGTCGCTTTGGGATGGCCTAGGTGATGCCTAGATGGGTTTTGGATTTGCTAGCTTGTTGGTGGTCTTCTGGGAGGTGGGGGAGTGCTATGGTCTGGAAGATGGTGTCTACGTGCTTCTTTTGGTGCTTATGGTAGAAAATGAATAATAGGTGCTTTTAGGACTTGGAGATGTCTTTGGAGGACATTTTATCCTCTTGCTTTCATACTTTGTATTTTTGGATTGTAGAACATTTGTCCCCGTTGTCAATTAGTTATGATGATTTTGTTAATCGTTTTTCTTTTTCTATAGTTAGGTGATCATTTTGTATACTCCCTGTGTATTTAGGGGAGCCTTACACTTTTAATAAGACTGGTTATTACTAAAAAAAAAAAAAAAAAAAAAAAAAAAAGCTATCTCCATAAGAAAGAAAATGTCCTTGATTCCATTCAAGTGCTAACTTATTCTTCTTTGTTCTTGCTCTTTTCTCTTGTAGGAAATAAATTAGACAGGGTTGTACATTCATGGATTTGTTGTCTCTAATTTGTGTTGGTGTATTTCATAATCAGTTCTTGGACGTGAGCCCCTTGGACGCTGCTCTCCCCAATGCCCAGTTGTCATCCACCTTTCATGGTGGTGTATCTCAACCATGGTTCCCACAAAATACAGTGACTCATATTCCAGCTGTAGGACAAGGTACGCTTTATTAACTCTTGGTGGAACTTCATATCATGTTTGACCATTCTTTCTTGCAAAAGTTGATACTGGAGCTCTATTTATTAATTGCTCCACAGTTTGATGCATCTCATTTGAGCTCATCTCCAGTATCAGTAAAGCAAACTCACTAGAGCTTTCCATCAAGAATCTTTTGAGAAAAAAAAAAAAAAAAAAACCCAAGAATTCCTTGTTTGCTATCAAACATTTAAAGAGTAGGGACAAATATGCATTTTTGTTGGAGGATGACGCATACAGTTATATTAGTAAGAGAAATGCTACACACATTCCCATTGGGCCATTTCCACACTTTCAAATGCACTATCTCACATGGCGGTAAAAATCATCATTAGATACAAATCTAATACTGACCCATCCAAAATCTAATGGTGATTTTCATTGTCACTTTAGGGTGTGTATTTGGGAGTGTGAGAGTGGCAGTCTGCAGCAATTCTCATATCAGTAGCACCTGTTTTCTGATATGAGCCGATCCCCACTTCTCATTCTACTCTTCTAATCCATGTACTTTCACTTGTTTCTCTCTCTTGTTTTCTTTTGTTCTCCCTCGTCTTTGTCCTAAATGACTGCCTGTCACTAAGATCTCTTCTCTCCATTTGGTTTGATTCTGTAGGTGGCTTAACGTACATGGCAGGGAAAACACCAAGCTCTCAAATACCGTAAGTGTTTTTTCTCTTGCTCTCATGATCATTTAGTAGTTGGTTGTGTTCTATTTTGGTCGTACTCATCATCCCGTATAATGAAGTTTATATTGCAGGAATGTCCCGTCGCAGGGGCCGGTTGCTTCCATTGGAGGAAACCCTTTTGCATAGAGGATTAGATTATGGTGGAGAAATTATTATCTTAATTATTTTCAGTGTGTAGAACTTTTTCATTGACTATTAATATCTAGACTATTTTTTTTTTTTTTTTTTTTTTTTAAATTTTATATATAACCTAGAATAATCAATTTTCATGGTATTATTCATTTATGTAGGACGCTTGTGAATTAGTTTGGGCAAAACTTCAAGGCCATGAAACTTATTTCTCTTATGTTGAGGCCTCCGTTTGACATTGTAGTTAAACTGGCGGTGTATTGTTGAATTTTAGGTTGGGCGTACTGGAGTTTGGGTTGGATAAAGATGTGGAGGTAGGAGTTTCTGAGCAATCTACCACTTCCTCCTCTTGTTTGTAGGGAATGAAAAGCCTTGGTTGAGGGAGAAGGATCCTCTCCAGTCCGTTTGGACTCGATAGGATCTAGTCCTTGTATTATCAGGGGCACAATTGTCCAACAAATTTTTTTTTGGACAATTATGCCCCTGATAAATTGATAATACAAGGGCATAATTGTCCAAAAAAAATTGTTGGACAATTGTGTCCTTGATAATACAAGGACTGGATCCCATTCAGTCCAAACGGACTGGAGAGGATCCCAGTCCGGTTGAGAAGAAACCATATTAAGAGGGTATTCGTGTTGCTACAGTGGTGCCAATTATTTGGAATTGACTTCTGAAATCTGATCTAGATTTTTAATTTTTGAGCTCAAATTTGCAAGTTCTCTCTTCTAAACTTTCAATTAAAGCAGTCTTTCTAAACTACTAGAAAATTGCAATATACCCTTCATACAAAAAATGAATACTGCCGTGCTTAGGGTTGTTTTGCCTTGGATTTTCAAGGTTATTTTTTTTTCTTAAAACTTTTAGGGGTATAGTCCTTTCGTGCTAGGGAATGGGTATATATGACAAAGTTTTAATAATTTATGGGAGACATTTTGTTTTGATTTGCAAATTGCCTAAATACACTTCTTTTAAGAATGGCATCAATCAATCAATCAATCAAGCCTCGAACTGGCTTGCTCTTATCTTATCGGTTGTATTTGGAAATGGACTGGACTGGATTGAAGAAAGTGGGTTGATACCGTAGTAGATTTGATTGATATGAAAAAAAAAAGTAAAAATGTTTTGTATAAAAAAATAAAATTTTTCGTTTTATAGTGATTTTTTTATTTAAAAAATGATAAAAAGTTATTAATGTGATATAAAAAATAAAAATATTTGATTTAATTTGAAATTTTTTTTTTTGGAGATTCTACAGTCCACAAACAAACGGAGCCATCGTTAAGCCAGCCAAAAAACGCTAAAGACGAAAAGGTGCGAGGATGATGGGATGGGACATCTTATCTCCCTTTGTCTTTTTCTTTAAATCCCTTCTTTTTAAGCTCATCTTTCTCTCTCTCTCTCTCTTTTTCTCTCTCTATAGAGCTCTGAAATATGGAAATAATGGGAGTCCTTATCTTTGGCCTTGCACTCGCTCTCGCATTGCTTCAAAATCCAGTGCAATCTTCAATTGATGTTCCCTGTGATTTTCCGGCGATCTTCAACTTTGGTGATTCGAATTCCGACACTGGAGGATTGTCGGCGGCATTTGGGCAAGCCTCTTCCCCACATGGAGAGTCCTTCTTCCACGGCCCTGCCGGACGGTATTGCGATGGCCGTCTCGTCATTGATTTCATTGGTACGTACGCTTTTTCTAATATCGACTCTTTTAAAACTAATAATCAGTAAATATTAGCATTTCATTTATCAAATTAATTACTACAACAATCGTATAACATTAATCTCTTATTTTCTTTAATATTATTAATTAGCACGGAGAATATATATTAATTTAGATGTAAAATAGTGAAGAAATTAGCACTTTTCATTTATAATTTGATTTTTGTTTTGTACTTGAGAGTTGAGATTGTTAAAAAATAAATAAATAAATACTGTTTTCGTCGGGACGTTCACCGACACTCTTCCGCACTCTGCTCAACACAAGAAATATATATATATATATATATATGAAAAATGCTAAGGGTTTTCTCTTTAATGTCTTTTTAGTGTTTTTTCAGTCTTACGTAGAACATGATTTAAGATAAAATAAAATTATAGTGGTCTTCATCACTTGTTTTTTTAAGCATTAACACCAAATTTGAGACATTAGCATTAAAATTGAATTATTAACACTAAATTTAAGATGATCAAATCCATTTTTGATGATACCATTCTTAAAGAATTAACCTTCAACCCTTAGGTTTTAGTTTTGAATTAAAAAATAAGGTTTAAAATATTATAACCCAAATATTAACTCATAAAAATTAATCTGTTGACAAAATAAAGTACTATAATTTTATTTTTTCTTAAATCATGTTCTATGTAAGACTGAAAGAACGATAGGAAAATACTAAGGAGAGAATTCCTAGCAAACTCCTATATATATGGAAGAAAAAAACAGCAACCGTCACGTCAGGCCTCACCATAACTTTATTATTCTCTTTTCTTTTCTTTCCTTTTTTTTTTTCTCTTTCTTTTCCAATTTGTTGCGGTGTGATTGATTATAATAACATTTGATATATTGAGATTGATTTTATTTATTTATTTAAGTAAGATTGATTTTTTATTAAAGAAAGAGACCGGGTTATATTAGCTTTAAAAGTCTTCAATGGGCAGTTTTATCTCCTCAAATTTTTTATTGGGCAAAATACTAAAAATCCTCCTAATGGTTGAACTCTTTAATTTTTGCACTCTAGGTTTCCATTTTTATTAGTATGTATGCATGCGATTTTCATAAAGACGAAATAATACCTTCGTTAAAATTATAAATTTAACAAAATGCCATATTAGCACCAATCACATTGTGAAATGTGTTATATAATTACTTTTTTATTTCATTTTAAATTATATCTAAACACCTTTGGGTAAATATGCAAAAATTTTAAAATCTCTTTAATTTTTTTTTTTCGACAGTTTACTTCTTAGGTCAATCGAAATGACAGTAAAATTTCTGTATCAAAATTTTTTAACAACCGTTAGTCTGGATCAAAATACACCGTTTTACTTTATTAAAATATTAATTTTTTTTAATTTAATTTTAAAATTTAAATCTAAAAAAAAAAGAAAAAAAGGACACAAGGATGGCCGAGCCACTCCCTTAGGGTCAAACCCTCAATTTTTTTCATGGGTTTGGCCCCTAGACAACCGGTCTGGGTGTTGCCAAACCACTCCTAGGCAAAATGGGGTGACCAACCACCTCCTATGGGGTGGTTCGGCCACCCCTATGTTCCTATTTTTTATTTTTTTAATTGTTTTTATTTTTAGATTTAAATTTTAAAATTAAATTAAAAAAAATTAATATTTTAATAAGGTAAAACAATGCATTTTGATCCAGACTAATGGCTGTTAAAAAATTTTGACATCATAAATTTTATTGTCATTTCGATTGACCAAAGAAGTAAATTGTCGGAAAAAAAACTTAGGAATTTTAAAATTTTGATGTGCTTGCCAAGGTGTTTTAGATATAATTTCCCTTAAAAAAAATGACAAATATTAAAAAATTATATTTTTTCAAAATTAAAAAAAATAAAAAATAAAAAATAAAAATTTTGAGGGTGGCTGGCCACCCCCCTTTAGCCATGGGGTGGCCGGGTCACCCCTATCTGGCTGGGTTGGGGGTGGGGAGCCACCCCACAGCCGGATGGGAGCCACCCCCAAGGAGATTTTGGGTGGGTTTGGGGGTGGTGATTTGATTTGAGGAAGTGCATGAACTGATTCAGAAACATGGGTTCCAAAGAGAAATGAAAAAGAAATATGGGTATTCATGAATTATTAATAAAAAACTGAGAGATCGAAGACTACCCACCGAGTTTTTCAGAAACAAAACACAGGGAGAGAAGCAAAAGACAGATTTTTATCCCAACCATTTGTACCTTTATTACACCAAAGGTCCAAAACGGTCATGAGTCAGTGAAAACTTGGTGAAAATACATATGAGAACGAAAAACACAGAGAAAGATAATGGGGTTTCATGGTGTCAAGGATTGTAAATTTGTAATGGAAGGAAGAAGAAATTCATGAAAATCAAGAGGAAGCAGATTTTCACGGTTGGCTCTAGTAGGGCGACCAAAAGAATTAGGTCCATTGAAACCACCCCCAAAATCTCCTTGTGGTGGTTCGGACACCCCCATCCGCCACCCCCACCCCCAAACTGGCCAGACGCCAAATGGCAAAGTTTTGAATTTTGAATTTTTTATTTTGAAAAAATATAATTAAAAAAAAATAAAAAAAGTAATTATATAGCACGTGGCACAATGTAATTGGTGCTAATGTGACATTCTATTAAGTTTTGGACAAAATTTCAACGAAAGTACCATTTTTGTCTTTATGAAAACCACGAGTACCTTCTGTGTTAGAAATGAAAACCTAAAAGGTAAAAAATAAAGAGTTCAAACCCTATGGGAGTTTCTAGTATTTAACACTCTTTCAAATAAAAGTATAGAACTTGCTAAGAAAGTGCATTTGTGATTGTGATTTTATAAACAAAAAGTGTGATTTTAAACTAAATTGCATAAAATAAATTGTTTGGGATTGCAATTTTTAAAAATTTGCGACTTGAAAACGCAGAAGTAACAAGATGTTTTCTGAAAATGAATAATTTTAAAGGCTAAACTATAATTTTAAAAGTCAAACCGCAATTTTGCCAAATGCTTAACTGTGTTTTTAAAAATCGCGTTTTCAAATCTTACATTTTGAAATTTGCAAACCCAAACGTACACAAATGCCTTGATGCCGTTGTGAAGAAAAATTGCTCATTCATATATTTTTGCTTAGAGAGATTATTCTTTGAAAAAATGCTACTTAAATTATCCTTTTTTTATTTTCGGAGTCCATTTTTCAAGTAAATCTTTAATGCAAATAGGCCCAAGTCAAGACAAGATTGTCCATGTACAGGCAAAATTATCCAACTTAATTTATTAAGGTCCAAGAAATCAAAACCATCAAATCTCAACCAACCAAAGGCAAAAATCATCATAAAAAATCATTACCCAAAACAATTAACCAGATAATTTATATCCTCAAGATAATTTATTAGAGCAAATGTTATAAGTTCAAACCTTGTCTTGGTGACGAAGAGTGTTAAAATATAAACGAAATGATAAAATTCATAATTTGTTTGTCAATATTAAAGGATTTCTTGCAATTAATTATATATTTTCACAAGGATTAATGGTACGAGAAAAGAATGCAGAAGTAGTGATTATAATTTATGAAATGATATATGCATGCAGCTGAGAGCTTGGGATTACCATATTTGAGTGCTTACCTGGATGCCGTTGGATCCAACTTCAGTAACGGGGCAAACTTTGCTACTGCTGGGTCCACCATAAGACCCCAGAACACTACCCTTCATCAAAGTGGGTTTAGTCCCTTCTCTCTCAATGTTCAGTGGTATCAATTCCACGACTTCCATAATAGGTCCCAAATTTTCCGCACCAAAGGTACCTTAATTACCTACTTAAAATATCATTATATAGTATACTATATACTATAATTAATAATAATATTATTATTTTTATTTTGAAGGGATTTTCGGGGAGTTATTGCCCAAGGCCGAATACTTCTCTCGTGCATTATACACGTTTGATATCGGTCAGAACGATTTGACGGCGGGTTACTTCTTGAACATGTCTACCAATGAAGTCGAAGCATATGTTCCTGATGCCTTGGATCAGTTTACAGCCGTGGTCAAGGTAATTCTAATTAACTTTTGCTGAATTTAAAGATAGATTATATAGATATATATATATATATATAGTGTACGTACGTACTGCATGTGTACTCGATCATCACAACGTACACCAAATTAATATAAAGAATAGAATATATACGGTGAAGGAGGGAGATCATTCTGGATACATAATACGGGTCCGGTTGGTTGCTTGCCCTACGTCTTGGCTCGTCTCAAAATCACACCTGCCCAACTAGACAAGGCTGGCTGTGCAACTCCCTTCAATGACGTGGCTCAGTATTTCAATCGTAAATTAAAACAAGCGGTGATCCGACTTCGGAAGGATCTTCCCATGGCTGCAATCACCTACGTTGATGTTTACTCCCTCAAGTACTCTCTCTTTACCCAACCAACCAAACACGGTACACGTCGTATTCTTCTCTCTTTCTTTCTCTCTTTGTTTTTTGGTTATATATATATATATATAAATATGTTATATATACATCATACATGAATAATGGACGAGATTAATTAATTTTCCAGGGTTTGCGGAATCTCTGAGAGCCTGTTGTGGGCATGGTGGCAAGTATAACTTCAACATCCACGTGGGATGCGGGGGAAAGAAAACGGTGCATGGGAAACAACTACTTGTGGGGAAGCCCTGCCAAGATCCGTCTGTTTGGGTTAACTGGGACGGCGTCCACTACACTCAGGCAGCTAACAAGTGGATTTTTGATCAAATTGTTGGTGGTTCCTTTTCCGATCCGCCCCTTCCATTGAAATTTGCATGCCACGCGCATCATCCACACCACTGATTTTATTGGAGATGGGCATGGGATCTAAAGATTTCCTTTTGATTTTTGTTCTTCTTTATAAGTTCCAACTTAATGAATTCATTCACCCTCCGATTTGATCATTTGATCTTAATCTTTAGTTGAGGCCATGAGGGGGGAGGGAGGGTAGTAGAAATTTAAAAGTTTACTTACTGGTGGAGCAAATTGGATTTGGATGATAACTCTTTATTTTGAAAAATGTTTTGAATTACTCGTTATGTAGTTTGTTTTAGATAGAAAACCTCAAACACAAAACTATTTATACTGCCACTTCGTAACATCCCATACATGAGTGAGGTCTATGAATAATGTGTTGGGCTTAGAATGTGCTGGCCTGTTCGGTAGGGCCTATAATAGTTTAGAAAGTGGATAGTAAAAAAAAATAAAAAAAAATAAAAAAAATAAAATAAAATAAAAAACCCATAATATACCATTACTTGAAAATTTTATTTTAAATTTTGTTTAAAACATAGCATGTTTATTTATTTATTTTTTTTATTTTTATTTTTTTTATCAAAGAAAGTTACCATATCAAGATTTAACCCCGCATTTAATTCACTTAAATTTAGGGGAGTACAAATTAACTGTTTACTCTATTGACTGTTTATCAACCGCTATTGAACCATCTCCATCTTCGATTGATAACCGACTTTGGCCAAATAAAAACGCATTATCAACCATAAATTATTAACAACCCAGCCACTAACAACCAAAATCATGCTTCACTAATCTCAACCCCCACATGCATGGCCAAGCCATACAAAACTATCTCCATATATGTCCAAAAATAACACATCTATCGACCCAAATTTATCAACCCAAATTCCTCATAAACAAAGTACTCAGGAAAACACCTAAACCGAAGTTCATGGATTCCTTCAAGAATCAACCCTACAAAGCTTCATCACATTCGTCCACCCAAATAAAATCAACCAAAAGCCATGAGAAATAAGTGTAACGACTCCGATGGAGAAATCAATTAACTAGTAATTGACCTCACGGTTCGTCTTTCAGCCCTATCCCTCGCAGGACAAGATTCAGGAATTTCAACATTTCTCGCCGAAACGAGAAATCTCAGTAGAAGACTTACTAAAACAACAAGAAATAGAGAGAAGTAATAATCATCACACAATTATACACCAAAGTAACAAAATGCCTCATAACATAGAATATTCATCAAATGTACTTACTGGTCATCTGACCATGATGAGAATCAACAAGCATCATTAAAGGATCCATTGCATATTCCAGTTGGGCCTATTACTAGAGTAAGATCCAAGATGATCAAAGAAGCACTTAGTGGGCTGATTCAAGAGATTTGGACTGGTTCTAAAACGGAGAATTCAAACTTGGGCCCAAAGAAAGATGAAGGAGTAATCAATTTAGTCCAAGCTATTGATGGAGTTGATCTTGCTTAATTGAGTATAATTTCCTTAGCAATGGCGTGGAGTAATGGCTGATTAGAAGGATTGAATGACTGATTGACATCCCTATTTCAGACCTTTCCAATTCCATACCAATTAATTGGCTGATTGATATATCTATTCAAGACATTCCATAGGTGATTTCTTTTCTTGGAGGAGCTGCTAATTTAAGACGAACTCAGCCTTAATTTTAGGATTATTTTATTTAGTCTGTTATTATTTTCCTTTAGTAATTTGTATTCCTATTTCAACCATGCATTATAAATAGCATGGACTCATTGTAATGAAGGACATAAAATGAAATACTTAAAAATGTGAGGTTTGCTTCTTCTATTGGTTCCTCAAAGAACTTCTGAACTTATCAAGGATTCTTCCTTGTGGCGTTCAAACTTTATACCTTCGGTTCATGATTCCTTCATAATTATTGGGTCGGGGTTTTACTTCTTTATACCTTTGGTTCGCGTTTCAATTATAAACATTGGGTCGAGGTTTGCTATCAAATCTGAATTTTAGCTTTCTTGGGTCTATATTCCAATATTGTTTGTTGGGTCTCAACGGTGTATCGATTGAGGTTCGCATCAGACCATCATTAAAAGAGTGTTACAAACCACAAAATATCATAACATTGTCTTAACAAAGGACCATACACATCAAATCTTAAGCTTAAGAAGGGTTAACGAGATCAAAATCTTGATCATATCCGCACGAGCGGTTCCTCCATCATCCCACATGGATTTTAGCCACACCGGGTCCATGTATTCAAAAATGACCAAAATCAGATCCTGTGCAATCACCAAAGTTTGCCCTGATGGCATCATCTTCTAGGATAGCTAAACCATGCAGATATTCGTAATGATGGGAGAAGCATAAAATAAAGGAGGGTAAGTGTGATGATCCCAATGGGCAAATCAATTAACTAGTAACTGATCCCATGGCGCGCCTGGTAGTATCAAAAATAGTACTCGCCAATTACACGAATCGTTTTGCAATCAAGTGGTTGTGCAAGTGCGAGTTTCGAACCCATAGAGAATCGTGTTTGCGATAATTAATTCTATGCCTAAATTAATATTACCTTAACCTAGTCCCAATATCAAATAGGTAGCGTGTGTTAAATGTAAACTAATTTAAATGCATAAAAACAAATTAAAAAAAAACCCTAAGGTCTAGAATCCACCTCACCATATTAAATAACATAATTAATTTCTACATCCGTCTATCGATTAAAAGCGATGCATGACCTAGTGTCACGCTAGTTCATGCATCCTTACGCCCTATGCATGTCCTATTATGCCTATTGAAATAATCAAAACATCCGTCCATTTGACGAAAGACAAAACATAAACAATCTAGGTCGAAAGGATCCAATGTGAATGTGATTTAACTCAAACTACAATGGATAAATGAACGTAAATCAAATGATGAAATGTATCCATCGGACTAAATGCAAAGACTATCCAACTATGGCACAATCGATACAAATTTGTTACGAAATTGAACTGAAACAAACACACATGACAAATGAAAGACGGATTAACGTAAAAACTAATTATGAAAGCATAAAATTAAATCCATGGTGAGGCTTCATCTTCATCCTTAGTTGAAGATTTAGCCTCCCATGCTAAAGGGAGACACAATCAATAAGAAATAAAAGATATAATTAAAGAAATGACATTTAGGAGTGTTTACAATGAAGAACATGGAGGTTTTGGGCCACTGAGGGCGCCTCAAACCGTCTCTCAAGCGTCGTAAAAACGAAATATACACAAGGTCTATTTATAAGAAAAATTAAGTGTGCTGCCAGGTTAGGGGTGCGATCGATTGCAGGAGGTGCGATTGAGCGCATCCTTGCTTGAGTTCAATCGTAGGCATGGGGCTCGATTGCAAGTGCATCGCAGTGCAATGTGTGTTCGATCGTAGGCGTTGCATTTGACCGTACTATCGATCGCACGTAACTATCTCAGAATTCCCACGGCGCAAGTGTTGAAGCAATGGAGGCTAGGGCCGGCTAGGGTAACGCGGGGATTACGGCTCGAGCGCACTGGCAGGGGCCAAGATTCCAACTTTGCTTAATTTCTCTCATTTGAACCACAATTTGCACCAAGGACCTACAACACACTAAAACACTAAAACAACACAAATATTAGATATTAACAATACTAAGAGCCTAACAAACATAAGTTAAGGGGGGTCCAATATACAATATTTGACACCGATCAAATACCCCCAAACTTACATTTTGCTAGTCCCTTAGCAAAACAAAACTGAAAACAAAGTAAAAAAAAATAAGAAACATAAATCCGCTTTCGTGGGAAAAACGATTGCATTTAGCGTATGCAACAAGCCTTTTAAACCCCTAGGCATCCCTAGTGGACGAGTGAAGTCTCGTGAGGGTTTTTGAAGAATGACACCCACAAACAATTATTGGCACTATGTTATTAATGGACAAAGTGATGCAGCGTGACTTAGTGGGCTGCAGCGAAGAACAACAAATACGCAGCGGATAACTAATTCTAGATCTTGAGACTATCAATGATCTAAGAACTCTTCTTAAAAATCTAGATACTCTCTAGCATTTTGAAGGAAAAAGAGGAATAAACTCAACTCTGAGTATTCTCATTAATCAATATGAATAAATAAACAACAACTGCATTCTCAGGGCTCTAAGCATTTATTTATAGCCCCAAGACTCCTAATCCTAAGATAACAATGAAATAAAGTCAATTTAGAAGTCTACGAAAGAAAACTAAACAAATTAAAAGACTAACAAAGAAACCTAATTTAAATAAAAGACTGAAAGATAAGATAAAGTAAAATACTAACAAATAAACCTAATTTAAATAAAAGACTAATAGATATGATAGGTCATCCTAATCTACATCACAAAGCCCTTCACACAAACACATGGTTCATACATCATTAGCAAATTTAACATGTTAAACATACGAACCACATCATCCAGGCATCCAAAGATCATTTCACTCACGGTTGGAAAATTGAGACAACACATGCTCTATGAAGTGCAAAGTGAACTAACACAAGATCATGGGGTTTCAATCATTCTCAAAAGACGTGTATCCTAAAATTCATAGGAAAACAATGTGATAAATACAACCAAGGCTTGAATTAAAAGATGCAATTTTTTGTGTAGGCTGTGCAATGCTTGACTCCTTTAAGCTTCTAAATGACCTATGTAACGAGTATTGGGCCAATGGCTCCCAAACCAGGCGGTTTTAGGGCACTAGATGTAGAGACATCCCTAGAGTTTAATTACTCAAGTCAAAAAGAGCTACGAAACCTAAACTAGCCATACAATTACTTAGCTAGAATTTTTTCATCTTTTTACGTGAACACTCGATGCTTTGTGAGGCAAGAGGTCCGGTTACTCAATGAAAAGCTCACTTTATTATGATTTTATGATTTTTTTAATTGTTTTATTTTTAACAGCCAAGGTTTTCATCATCACATTGCAAACCTAGAAATCTCAAGAAATACACTTCAAAGTCAAATCTCATACCTCACAGACCCTAATGCTAGTGTGCATGTGAAATATCAATCAAACAAGTGGATTCTCTCTAATCCAACACATGAATCAAAAATTGAGATTTCTAATGATATGCAATGTTCAAACAAGTTAAACACACCAATGATATGCAATCCATAGTTACGATGTAAATTGTGCCCAATCAACAATATAGTAACAAATAAAAAGAAAAAAATTTATATACAGACACAAAAGCAAATATATACAGACAAAAACAAAACAAAACAAGTAAATAAACAGACAGACAAAGTGTTTGTCCACACCCCCAAACTTAAATGACACATTGTCCCTAATGTGGCAAGAAATACATTACAGTGGGATGAGGAACCGACGAGTGCAAAGTCCAAGGCGTCCCCCGAACTTGAACATCAGAACACCTGTCAAAAGCTAACAGCAATCTTTTTCTCAAGAACAAATATCAAAAGGTTAATTGCTGTTAGAAACTAAATAAAATAAAAATTAAAATGACAGGAAATAAAATAACAGTAAGAAAATAAATAAAAAAAATACTGCACCTTCCCTGCTTATATGGGTGTCCAATCAATCCCTTCCATCCTTTCTTCTTTAGAATATGATACCCCTCTAGAAGGATGTTCCGCCATCTTATGAAGCAAATTTGCTTTCTTAGAAAAAATTTCTTGGTATGCCTATTCCTATATTTGCACCTTTCAGTGCGTGATACCTTAAAAATCTCGACATAAGATGGCTCTTTGAGACACTGGAAAAATGAAGCGTGTGGTTCATGTTGCATCTTGAGAGGGATTGTGATGAAGGAGTGAGCTTCAATACTCACTTCCCTGACATTGGACCAATTTAAAATTGGCGGGGGCTCAATCTGCTCCTCCAGGTTCTCTTTTTCTCCATTCTCAGTCCGCATCGCAGGAGCGGGATCCAATAAGGCCTTAGCTTGCTCATGTACCATGTCAAGGTCCAAATCAAACTCAAATTGAGCAAAGCTCTCTTCCAAAGGATCCTCCAGACTTGGCTCTCTAGACATCACAGCTTGCTTGATGAACTTGTCAAGATCCAGATTATATTCAATTTGATCAAAACACTCTCCCGATGGATCCTCAAGACTTGGCTCACTAAAAGTATCAGCATGATCAAGGAGATTGTCCAGGTCTAGGTCATCTTCATCTTGAGCAAAGTGTTCCATCTTAGGATCCTCTAAACTTAAATCATGCAACACACCATCTTGCACAACTAGCCTATCAAGGTCTAGGTCACAGTCATCTGGGGTGAAGCATTCCATCTTAGGGTCCTCTAAGCTAAACTCACTTACAACCTCATCCGCATTTTCCTCATTAACAAGTTCGGTGGTGGTTTGGACATTCTCAAGTGCAGACTTGTTAGCTTTAGTCATGTAATGATTTATGAAAGGGCAATCATCAAACTGGTGAGAAGGATGATAACAATATTCGCATGACTGATGAGGTGCATGTGTGAGAAAGCTGGGTATGGGCATGTCTGGCTGCCATGAGTTGGTTCACCCTCTCCTCTAAGTCATCAAAATTAGCGGTTGGAAAATGTTGCACTAATGACTCTTGGGGATGATGATTATATGATAAAAGCAAGGAAGAGTGGTTATCTAAAATGAAAGGCTTAGCTGCTAATGAGAATGAGTTATGATATCTCAGTGGTTTTCCCCTTCTTCGTTTGCACCTCAAGAGTAGAATACTTTAGACTTGGCTAATTAACAGTCTCATTGAAAACTTCCTCACTCCTCGTCATCTCTTGACTTTGAAACTCCTCTTCCTTAATTATGTTGAAATCAGCGACCAAACTGTCCTCCCAACCTTGCCACTGCTTCAGTGTTCACCACAGTGGCATCTATGATTTCTTGACAAGGTTGGTTGACTGTTTGCATGAACGCCTTGAGTGTGTATTCTAATGATGGTTCTTGTGACGCAGGAATGGTGAGTTGGCCCATTAGTTCCATTAATTCCTTAAGAGTTTCTTCCAAAGAAGATTGCTTAGGAGGATAGTCATATGATGAATGGGAAGAAAATTGTTTGTCAAACTGCGGATAATCAGGATGGTGCAGTTTGTCAACTTGGGGAGCATAATTTCTCGTAGCATGAGCATGCCACGAAAAATCAGAATGGTTGCTCCAGTCCAAGTTATAAAAATTTGAATTTGATTCAAACCCAGGGCTGGAGAAACTGGTGTTCATTTGCTCATGTGAAAAATTAGAAAATTGTCCCCAATGTGGACAATCACCTAAACTATGGTAAGGGCTGGAGCAGTGTGAACATGGTTCATGTGGGTAAAATTTGATAGGATTTGGCGTCCTACAACTAGGGGAAACATCCAAAGTATTGAACGGAAAACTCATGCTTCACCCAAACAGTTCAAAATATCCCACA
This sequence comes from Carpinus fangiana, assembly GCA_006937295.1. NCBI lineage: Eukaryota > Viridiplantae > Streptophyta > Magnoliopsida > Fagales > Betulaceae > Carpinus > Carpinus fangiana. Next base: position 19,276,925 of record CM017328.1, on the reverse strand, counting down.
TGGAACAATAACAGCAAAAAATAAAATAAACAAAAACTAATAAAAATAAACTAAACAAATAACTAAACGATAAACTAACAAAACAATAAACTAATCAAACAACTAAAAATAACAATAAACTAACTAAAACTAACCACAGTTAGTAAATAAATAAACAGGCAGAAAAAAATAAATAATTAAAGACCAAATAATAATTAAATAAAAAAATCAAAAATTAAAAATTAGCTACCTCGGGTCTATTGGTGCTAACTGCAGAGATGCGCTCGAGCGCAGGTACCATGTGATCGAGCGTAAGCGTAAAATGTGGCAGTCTGCTGCAAGTGCAATCGATCTCAACAAGGATATGATAGATCGCACAAGCGCACTACGCTTGGTCAGAAAGCTACGCCGGCACGCAACTGCGTACTAAGTGAGCGCAATCACGCGACTGTGCTGTGAATGGTGCAAATGCACTCGATTGCAACGGAGGTGTGATCGATCGCAGTTACAGAGTGTATTTTCCAGCAACTTAAACAAACACTCAAAATAGCCAAATAAACCTGTTCTAATTTTTTTTATAGATTTTTTTTCTATACAAAAGCACGAAATAAATAAAAGAATTGTTGAAATAAAAATAACTAGTAGAAAGATAAAATTAATCTAAGCATAAAATCAATTCCAACAAAACAACCGATTTCTCGGCGACAGCGCCAAAATTTGGTCGTACAAAAAATAGTACTCGCCAATTACACAAATTGTTTGGCAATAAAGTGGTTGTGCAAGTGCGAGTGTCGAACCCATAGAGAATCTAAGCATAAAATCAATTTCAACAAAACAACCGATTTCCCGGCAACGGCGCCAAAATTTGATCGTACCAAAAATAGTACTCGCCAATTACACGAATCATTTGGCAATAAAGTGGTTGTGCAAGTGCGAGTGTCGAACCCATAGAGAATCGTGTTTGTGATAATTAATTCTATGCCTAAACTAATATTACCTTAACCTTATCCCAATATCAAACAGGTAGTGTGCGTTAAATGTAAACTAATTTAAATGCATAAAAACAAATAAATAAATAAAAAACCTAAGGTATAGAATCCACCTCACCAAATTAAATAACACAATTAATTTCTGCATCCGTCTATTGATTAAAAGCGATGCATGACCTAGTGTCACGCTAGTTCATGCATGTTCATGCATCCTTACGCCCTATGCATGTCCTATTAATTGATATAATCAAAACATCCGTCCATTTGACAAAAGACAAAACGTAAACAATCTAGGTCCAAAGGATCCAATGTGAATGTGATTTAACTCAAACTACAAAGGAAAAATGAATGTAAATCGAATGATGAAATGTATCCATCGGACTAAATGCAAAGACTATCCAACTATGGCATAATCAATACAACTTTGTCACGAAATTGAACCGAAACAAACACACATGACAAATGAAAGACGGATTAACGTAAAAACTAATTATGAAAGCATAAAATTAAATCCGTGGTGAGGCTTCATCTTCAACCTTAGTTGAAGATTTAGCTTCCCATGCTAAAGGGAGACACAATCAACAAGAAATAAAAGATATAATTAAAGAAATGACGTTTAGGAGTGTTTACAATGAAGAACATAGAGGTTTTGGGCCACTGAGGGCGCCTCAAACCGTCTCCCAAGTGTCGTGAAAACGAAATATACACAAGGTCTATTTATAAGCAAAATTAAGTGTGTTGCTAGGTCAAGGATGCGATCGATCGCAGGAGGTGCGATCGAGCGCATCCCTGCGTGCGTTTGATCGTAGGCATGGGATCGATCGCAAGTGCAGTGTGTGTTCGATTGTAGGCGTTGTGTTCCACCGCACTGCGTTCAATCGCACAGTGTGCAATCAATTGCACGTAATTGCCTAAGAATTCCCACGGCGTAAGTGTTGAAGCGATGGAGGCTAGGGCCGGCTAGCGCAACGCGGGGATTACGGCTGACATGGCTTGCGCTCGATTGTGGCTCATTCGTTTGATCGCAGTGTGCTTGATCGCACCAAGTGCGCTCGAGCGCACTGGCAGGGCCAAGATTCCAACTTTGCTTAATTTCTCCCCTTTGAACCACAATTTGCACCAAGGACCTACAACACACTAAAACACTAAAACAACACATAACATTAGATATTAACAACAATAAGAGCCTAACAAACATAATTTAAGGGGGGTCCAATATACAATATTTGACACAGATCAGCCCCATCCTAGCCTTGTCTTTCGGAGAACAAGGCCTCCGGGAATTCACTTTCCTCGTCGTAATGAAAAAACTGCAAGAAAAAACTTTACCAAGAATATGGGAATAGAGACAGTAAATGAAACATTACAGAACAAATACCAAAGATAAAGTACTACGTCACCATAATATAACAAATGGTCATCAAATGTACTAGTCATCAGACCATCATCAGGAAAATAGATACAACCCAGAATAACAAAATATCAACATAGTTCACAAAAGATTAACAGATCAAAGCCTAGACTTAAGCTTAAGCAGAGCTAATGAAATCAAAATCTCTATCATGTCTGCACGAGTAGATCCTTCAGTCTCCCACATCAAACGCAATCAAATAGGGTTCATATCTTCAAAGATCAAACTTATCAAGTCCTGAGCTAGCACCTAAGTCTGCTTCGATGGCATCCTATTCTAAAGCGGCTAAATCGTATAACAATCATAATGGGAGATGGAACATAAAGGAAAATGGTATGTCTAAGACTTAGTGATTTTCAACACAGATAATACCCGTGCCAGTTTAGTAATGAATTCTGATGTTTGATAAGCAAAAGCAGTTCTATAATGACAACTTACATTATACGTGATATATATATAATACATGATATATGCATATGATGTAAACAACAACCATAGTTCAACAATATGGTCTACCCGAGATATTACCCCTTCTCAGCAGGGTTGGCACTGTCTTGAGGGACCTATAGTACAATGCCAGTGCTCCAGCCATTGCACAACATACCATACGTAGCATTAGTGGCAAGATTGAGTCCGACCTTGAGTGGTCCATACCAACTAATGACGTCCGTCCTATAGTGACCGAACCATTGGGAATGGTTGCACAATGGTCACGAAACCAATGGATCCAAAGCCCTCATATAACACACACATTTGACCATAAAGCTAACATGTATAATAAGCTCATGGCCATCACTACCGCACATACCGGTGTACCATGTCATATGATGCAAATTATTTTGTCTGTATTTTACATGCGTGTGCTCGTACCAAATTTAGGTACTCGCAATTGTACGAACCGTAGTTCGTATAGCGTTGCGTAAGTACCGAGATCGAACCACAAGGAACCGTGTATTGTTTAAACGAAATTAACTTTGAGTCTAGGTTAGTGTTGCTTTAACCTAGCTCCGATGTGGGTGCTTGGTGACAACGAAAATATAAACTAATTTAATGCAGAAAAGTAAACAAAATAAAACACTAAGGCTAAGGTTTTCACCTCACCATTTCAAGAATGCAAATTGAAAATGCTAAGCTAACATATCCGTCTATCGGTTAAAAATAACGCTTTATCTCTTGTGCCTATCGAAGGATTCAAGGAATCCGTCCATTTGACGAAAGACAAACCATAAACGGTTTAAGGCCCAAAGGATCCAAAGTGAATGTGTTAAGACACAAACTACTATGGATAAATGGGCGTAAACCGAAGGATGGAATGTATCCATCGGACNCATCAGTATCCCATGACTTAATGTGTTCCCCCACCAAACTTCGAAGTAGAGCTCCCAATGATCGATTAACGACTTCTGTTTGTCCATCTGTTTGTGGGTGGAAGGCACTACTGAAATCAAGTTTTGTGCTTGATAACCTCCATAAGCATCGCCAAAAGTGGCTAAGGAATCTTGTGTCACGGTCGGATACTATCGACAAAGGTAAGCCATGGAGGCGGTATACCTCTCTAAAGTATAATTGTGCCACATTGACCGGATCGGCGGTTTTCTTGCATGCAATGAAGTGCACCATTTTAGAGTATCTATCAACCACCACAAAGACGGAATCATTACCTTTTTGTGTCCTTGGTAAACCCAGCACGAAATCCATGCTCACATTTGTCCATGGTTGTTTTGGAATAGGGAGAGGTAAATATAGGCCAGCATTGGTAGCCGATCCTTTTGATACTTGACATACCCTACAACTCTTCACTAGTTTGTCCACTTCTCTCCGCATACTTGGCCAATAGAACTGTTCAGCCACCAGTTGAAATGTTTTATCTCGCCCCATGTGACCTTCGTCATGGCGTTCTTTGATAATTTTCAGCC
>CM017328.1:19258752-19272530 GCA_006937295.1 Carpinus fangiana | reverse complement strand
GTCCGCAGGAGGTTCTACTTTGCAAAGACTCTCTGTCTTGGATGCTTTAGGTGTGGGCTCTCTCCGTCTATTGGAAGCCTCCTAACGAGAGTTGTTACTTAAGTTTTCTATCATAGCCCATGCTTCATCTTCACTTTTTAACATGAATGTCCCCCCACAAGATGCATCCACCGTGCTACTACAAGACTTAGTTAGACCATCATAAAAACTTTACACTAGCTGCCATTTGGGGACAGCATGGTGTGGACATGATCTAAGTAAATCTTTAAGCCTCTCCCATGTCTCATGTATTGTTTCTCCCTGGTATTGGGTTATACCAGTGATGGCTCGCCTAGTGTCATTGGTCCTTCCTATGGGGAAATATTGCTTGAGAAAAACTTGTTGCAGTTGATCCCAATAAGTGATAGAATTAGGCTCTAAGGACTGGAACCAATGTTTGGCTCTATCTTTAAGGGCAAAGACAAACAGACGCATCTTTAAGGCATCCTCAGTGAATCCCGTCAATTGAATGGTAGAACATATTGTTTGGAATTCACTGAGGAAGTCATAAGGATTCTCATGGGTAAGCCCTAGGAAAGTCGGTAGACTCTGTATGGTGCTAGGCTTGATCTCATAGTGGGTTGCCGTAATTTCTGGCAACCTGAGACATGAGGGAGTAGTGTATGTGGGTGGAATGTAGTGATCTTGTAAAGTTACGTGAGGGACACCAGCCATGATGTCAGTGGTGGCCTCTTTAAGCAAATTAGATTTCCTTTCGGCTCTAAGTTGTCTAAAGGTGTTTTCAATGTCGGGGTCACAAGAAATTAAAGGCAAAGATAAAGATCGGTGACCCAACATAAACTAAACCAACAATTAAAATAGAAACTAAAAACAAAAGCAGGAACTAACAAAATAGAAAATTAAATTAAAGCAAACAAAAAGCTCATAAACGGCCCTTAGGTGCACTGGAATGGGGCTGCAGCAAGTCTGTCCAGAGGGCGAATCGATCGCACTTCAGTGTACGATTCGCATTGCCGAAGGCAGGAGGGAATGAACGCTGGAGCTGTAGAACTGCGAACGATCGCACTTCAGTGTGCGAACGTTCGCACTGCCGAAGGGGGGAACAAACACTGCAGGGCTGCGAACGATCGCACACGAGCTGTGGTCGTTCGCAGTTACAGAAAGGACCCTGTAGAGCTGAATGTGAAACTTGAAAAGAAAATTAGACTTACGAAAATTGAAAATAACGAAAAACAAAACAAAAATTAAAGATTAAGCTAAACGTAATCCCTAAAAATTAATAACTAAACCGTTAACAGTCCCCGGCAACGGCGCCAAAAATTGATGTATTGATTTCGTGACCAAAAATATATCAATAATAAAATACCACTCGCAATAGGACGAATCCCGTAGGATAGGGCTATATAGAGGGTGTCGAACCTCAAGGACTGCAGGGGTTTCGTTATCAAATTTGAAAGACTAAATTTAATCTAATTAATTAAAAGAGTTTTGATTGTTTGTGAATTTTAGTGCATGAAAGTAAATGCAGAATTAAAAGTAAATATATGAGAGAGAGAGAAGTAAGGTACCGATTTCACCACAATCCGCACAACAATGGTAACCGTATTTAATTCCAGAAACTCATAATATGTATGTTATAAAAAGAACAAGAAAATACAATATCAAGGGATAAGGATAATCTATCTTCGGTTGGCACGGATCGTCCACCTAACCACTAAGATGCGGCACGACCCATCTTTCCTAGGCATAAACTATAAAATCCCTTAATAAGTTTTCATACAATCAATGGAATAACATAACCCATCTTCGGTTGGCACGGATCGTCTACCTAAATTATACTAGACTAGGGTGTAGTACGACCCGTCTTCCCTAGGCATGGCCTATCTTAATCCTATTAATCATATGTCTATTAAAACCCATTGCATAACTATCAATCTTATAATCACAGAAAATAAGGTTGATTTGAGTTCAATACAGGCAAAATAATTTCTAAGACAAGAATAGAATTTCGCAAATATTGAAATTGAATTGAATAACAATTGCAGTGAATATTAAGAACAGAAATCTAAAGTTGCAATCCTCACAGTTATGCAATCAACATACATAAATTGAATTAAATGAAAATAAATACAATCACCATTGTGCTTGGAAAGGGTTTACATCGGTACCCCACTAAGGGGTTTAGCCGCTCATGATCTTTTAAGCTCCACAGACAAGTTCTGAATTTTACTATGGGAAAACGGCTTTTTTACAATGTTTAAGAGCCTATTTATAGGGACTAGGAAACCCTAAAACCCTAATTACGGCCGTAGGTTAGTTTCTCACTTCAACTAAGAGACTTGGAGTAGCTTTTACGTTGTCCAATGCGCCTGCCAGGTTAAGTGAAGCCCGCGTGCGCACGTTCGCATAGATGGATGATCGTTCACCCAACGCACGTTCGCACAGATGGGCGATCGTTCGCCCAGCGCACGTTCACAAGTGCAGGTGATCATTCACCAGGCGCACGATCGCAAGTGTGCTGCGATCGTTCGCCAGCACAGTAACTCGGCCCTTTTAGTCCAATTTTCAACGGAGCTCATGTATTAGACCTAAAACACAAAACAAAACAAAATCAAGCAAATAGCAACGCTAAGGAATTAACATATTCAAGTTAAAGGGCTTGAATGTGCAACATTCAGCGCTTATCAGTCTCTCACTTGGTTTGGTGACAAAACCAAGTGGGATTGCACCGTAGTTGTTTATTCTTGGTTTTTCGTCCGATGGATACATTCCATCCTTCGGTTTACGCCCATTTATCCATAGTAGTTTGTGTCTTTACACATTCACTTTGGATCCTTTGGGCCTTAAACCATTTATGGTTTGTCTTTCGTCAAATGGACGGATTCCTCGAATACTTCGATAGGCGCAAGAGATAAAGCATTATTTTTAACCGATAGATGGATATGCTAAGAAATGGTTCTGGCAGCCTAGAGGCACACCAGGAAAAGGAAGAAGGCATGAGAAATGAGAGAAGGGGCGGGCTATTTATAGGGAAAGTTCGCCACCAACTCCTTGACAGAGCAGCGGATGTCCGGTAACCCTAGCGTATGTTCGATGGTCTTTGTACATTGGTCCAGAGGGTGTCTCGTACGTCTAGGTGTTACCCAAAGGGTATCCCAAAAAGTAGCGTATGTCTGGTGGTCCCACATATGTCCATTGTACTCTTTGCAGAGCTTACATCCGGTGGTCCCCCACCGTACGTCAGTACTACAGACAGCAGCGTACGTTCGTCAGACCTAGAGTACTTCTGCCTCCTGAGGGTTACTGTTTGGCCTCTATCTTTCTAAAGTTTCCAAGTGTGATTAGGTTAACGCTAAGGATCTTAAGTCTTGTCTAAGTAGTTTTACCAAAGGCTCTTGTTAAACGCTCTAGTGAAAAGGTTCTCTTCACATAAAAAGGTTATTTTTATCAGGGTATTACAGGTTTAGGTTGCGTGTTGATGCAGAACGGCAATGTTATTGCCTATGCTTCACTCCAGCCAAAGCCGTACGAGCTAAACTATCCTACACACGACCTGGAGTTGGCAGCGGTTGTGTTTGCTCTTAAGATTTGGAGGCACTACTTGTATGGCGAGCGGTGCGAGCTCTACATGGACCATAAGAGCTTAAAGTATTTCTTCACTCAGAAGGAATTGAACATAAGGCAGAGGAGGTGGCTAGAGCTGATCAAAAATTATGATTGCGAGATCAATTATCATCCTGGCAAGGCTAACGTGATAGCAGATGCGTTGAGTAGGAAATCAACGGTGGAGCTTGCCGCTCTTGGGATTTCTCAACCCCAGTTGATTAAGGAACTCACTGGGATGGGATTGGAAGTAATAGGCAAAGACATGCCTGTACACCTGGCTAACCTGATGGTTCAGTCAAAATTGCTTGCAAGAATCAAGGCTGCTCAGTTTGAGGATCCGGAGTGTGCCAAGATCAAGCAATTGCTTGTGGGAGGTAAGGCGAAGGAGTTTTGTCTTAAGGAGGACAGGTTGCTCACCTATTTCAAGCAAGTGTGTGTGATGGGAATCGGAGGACTGAGGAAGGAGATAATGAGTGAGGCTCATCATTCTCCATACACTGTGCATCCTAGAGGCACCAAGATGTATGGCGATGTAAATGGATCATATTGGTGGAACAATATAAAGAAGGACATTGCAAAGTTCGTAGAGCAGTGTTCGACTAGCCAGGAAGTGAAGGCGGAGCATCAGAGGCCAGCGGGGATGCTTAAGCGGTTGGTTATACCGAAGTGGAAATGGGATGAAATCGTGATGGATTTTATTTTGGGTTTACCAAAAACACCCACAGGGAAAGATTCCATTTGGGTTGTTGTCGATCATTTAACGAAGAGTGCTCACTTTATTCCCTTAAAGGTCAAGGATCCAATGGATAAGTTGGCCAGACTATATATCCAAAATGCAGTCCGTTTACATGGAGTACCATCAGCAATCATTTTTGATAGAGACTCTCGTTTTACTTCGAGGTTTTGGCAAAGTCTTCAGAAGGAAATGGGGATGGAGCTAAAGTTCAGTACTGCTTTCCATCCTCAGAGAGACGGTCAGTCTGAGTGGACGAACTAGATCTTTAGAGGATATGTTGTGGGAATGTGTGTTGGAATTCAAAGGTAGCTGGGTTCTCTACTTGCCTTTGATCGAGTTTGCCTACAACAACAGTTATCAGGCGACTATTGGAATGTCACCGTATGAAGCACTTTATGGACAAAAGTGTCAGTCGCCCTTGTATTGGGAAAACATTGGTGATAGATAGACGTTGGGGCCATAACTGATTCAGGACACTCGTGACAAGGTATGTGTCATCAAGGAACGAATGAGTACCGCTCAGAGTCGGCAGAAGAGTTATGCTGATAACCAAAGGAGGCCTCTGGAGTTTGAAGTGGGAGATCGTGTGTTCTTGAAGGTATCACCTATGAGGGGAGTAATGAAGTTTGGGAAGAAGGGGAAGCTTAGCCCAAGGTTTGTTGGACCATTCGAGATTACTCAGAGAGTGGGGAGGTTGGCTTATAGGATTGCCTTACCCCCAAATTTGGTCGAAATGCATGACGTTTTCCACGTGTCTATGCTAAGGAAGTACATCGCTAACAACGATGTGATTGTTGAGTATGAGCCATTAGAAATCCAGGAGGTATTAACCTACGTGGAGGAATCGGTGAAGATCGTGGATAAGAAGAAGCAGGTGTTACGTACCAAGACGATTCTTATTGTCAAGGTACTGTGGCGCAATCATGGAGTTGAGGAAGCATTGTGGGAATCAGAACACGGCATGCGGAGTCGCTACCCGAATTTGTTTGAATGATTGTGCATGACTCTCTTTTTTAAGACTATACTTGGACAATATACCTATTTCCATTTTGGATAAGGGAATACTTGACTAAGAAAGGGTTGTTTTCTCTTTAGGATTATGGCACCTATACCAATCGATCTAGACTACGTGTGGAACTACTCCTTCTGCGAGTGGATAGATTTGGGAGTAGAGATTGACGAGGATTGGTAGTGTGGGTAACATCGAATACGATGCACTCGATGACTTACGAGGCAATTTTCCACAGCTGTTTGAAGAGGATGATGTACTGATTAATGGATGGGACGAGATAATCTAGGAACCTACCGAGCATGATAAAGAGTACTCTACAGATGGAAGGTAACATTCTACTCCTCATTAAGTGCTGTTCTTTTGGTATTTGTCTCAGAATTTTGAGGACGAAATTCTTATAAGGAGGGGAGAATGTAGTGACCCAAATTACTAACTAGGCGTAAGTAGCTTAGTTGGAGGAGTTAATTTGGGCTTTGGGTCACTAAGGACACTAGAAGGGTAATTTGGACTTTTGGGCAGACTTACGCCAGGTCTGGCAGACGTACACTGCTGTCTGTAGTGCGGACGTATAGTGGGGGAACACCAGATGTACACTCTGCAAATCGTACAGGCGGACGTACGTGGGACCACCGGACGTACGCTACTTTTTGAGTACTCTCTGGTTAATACCTAGACATACGAGGCAACCATGGAACCACTGGGCAAGAACCACCGGACGTACGCCCCTTGGCCGAACGTCCGCTGCTTTTCTGGGCCTATAAATACCACCCTACCCCCTCATTGCACTTCACTCATTTTCACATGCCCCCAGGCTACCAGAGTGTTCCCAAAGTGTGTTGAGTGTGTTGTGAGCGTGTGTGTGAGACGTTTGCAAGTTTTGAAACGTTCGTGAGGCGAAACTCTTGCGGTTTTGTTTCAAGGAGGTAACGTTTGATCCTTAGCTTTTAATTACATTGTTATGCTGCTCATTTTATGTTTAGTTGTAGTTGCTAGCTTAGTTGTGCTTTAAAACCTGTTTGGGTTAGTGTTTTCATTAGATTAGCATTGTTACGTTGCATAGAGGTTGCAAACTAGACTAGAAAGCTTTAGGGCGTTCCTAATAGCCCTAGGAGTCGAAGAATAGGTGGACAGTGGAGAGAAAATGAGGTTGTCCCTAAGAACCCATATAGCAGACATACGGTGTTGTGTCGGACGTACGGCCCGTCGTGACACGGTGGACGTACGCTCTCGAGCCCAGACGTACAATCAGTATGTGACAGGAAAACCCTATTTTCACCAACCATCCCATAGCTCCTCTTTTCCTTACTTTTTGGTTGTTTTAGTGGAATTAGGACTAATAGAAGGTTTTCCACAGATTCGAAGAACCCAGATCTTTTGGAGTTTTCGGAGACGCATATCAATCCAGGTGAGTTTTAACTCACATAATGCTCATTGCTATTTTCCCATGCACTGCACATTTATTTTGTGTATCGAGAAAACATGCATATTTTACAACTCTTAGTTTGTACTTATTGCACATGAACTCTGTCATTTTGAGAAAAGCATTGTGCTGAACATGTTAACCAAGTGAGACTTGTAAAATAACATGCATGTAAAATACAGACAAGATAATTTGCATCGTATGACATGGTACACCGGTACGTGCGGTAGTAATGGCCATGGGCTTACTATATATGTTGGCTTTATGGTCAAATGGCTGTGCTATACGGGGCTTTGGATCCATTGATTTCGTGACCTTGATTCAACCATTCCCAATGGTTCGGTCACTATAGGACAGACATCATTAGTTGGTATTGGCCGCTCGGGGTCGGACTCGATCATGCCACTAATGCTACGTACGGTATGTTATGCAATGGCTGGGGCACTGGCATTGTATTATAGGTCCCTCGGGACAGCATCAACCCTGTTGAGAAGGGGTAATATCTCAGGTAGACCATACTGTTGAACTATGACTTTTGATTATATCATATGCATATATCATTACTATACATATATCAAGCATAAATAAGCTGTCATGATGGAACTGCTTTTGCTTATCAAACATCTGAGTTCATTGCTAAAACTGGCATGGGTTTTATCTGCGTTAAAAGTTACTAAGTCTTAGACTTACTCCCCTTTATTTTATGTCGTTCCCCATCATTAGGAATAATTGTGCGGTTTAGCTACACTAGCCGAAGATGCCGTCAAAGACTACTTGGGTGATTGCTCAGGACCTGATACGGGTGATCTTTGAGGATATGGATCCCGTTTGGCTTAGGACGATATGGGAAGTTGGAGGATCTACCCATGCAGACATGATAGAGATTTTGATTTCACTAGCTCTGTTGAAACTTAAGTCTAGGCTTTGATCTGTTGATCTTTTGTGAACTATATTGACAGTTATTTATTTTGGGGATGTATATATTTTCTTACTGATGGTCTGATGACCAGTACATTTGGTGACTATTTATGATATAGATGATGTAGTACTTTATCTCTGGTATTGCTGTGTGATGTTTCAATTACTATCTCTTAATCCCATAGTCTTGGTAAAGTCTTCTGTTGTAGTTTTCTCGTTATGATGAGGAGAGTGTTTTCCTGGAGGTCGTGTCTCAAAGGGACATGGCTGGGATGGCGTGTCATGGGATCAATTACTAGTTAATTGATATTCCCATCGGGTGGGGCATCATACCTTACAAGTAAAATATTATGCCTAACAATAGGTTTGCTTAACCTAAAGCACACATGAGCGAGGGTTAAGGCTAATGCCTGGCTCTCAGGCCGTACGTCTGGCCTCGAGGGCGTATGTCTGGTGTAATACCCCGATAAAAACCAACCTTTTTATTAGACAAAATCTTTTCCATGGGAGCAATCAACAAAGGCTTTCAAAAAAAAGGTGTTTAACGAGACCTAAAACCCTTAGTGTTAAACTAATCACGCTTTGAACCTTTAGAAAATAAAAGCCAGACATTGACCCTCAGGAGGCAGACATACACTAGGTCTGGCAAACGTACTCCGCTGTCAGTAGTGCGGACGTACGAGGGGGAGCACCGAACATACACATTGGAAATAGTACAACGGACATACGTGGGACCACCGGACGTACGCTACTTTTTGGGGTACCTTTTGGGTAATACCTGGACATATGAGACACCCTTTGGACCAATGTGCAAAGACCACCGGATGTACGCTAGGGTTGTCGGACGTCCACCGCTTTATTAAAGAGTTGGTGGCAAACTTTCCCTATAAATAGGACGTCCCACCTCCCATTTCTCACGCTCATTCCCATCCCCTGGTATGCCCCTAGGCTGCCAAAATCCTTTCCTTGAGTTTTGAGTGAGAAATCGGTGAGAGTGAGCTTCAAGGAGGAGTTTCCGAGGAGGGGAGACCATATCCCTGTTTAGCTTCGGGGTAAGCTTTGTTCCCTTTGTGTTTAGCACTGTTTTATCTTGTATGTTTGCCTTGATGAGGTTTTCCAAGTGTTCATTAAACGTTCTTTAAAGATAATGATGTTTTCAAAGGATTTTCTCAAAGATTCTTTGTGCTGTGATTTCTTGCATTGCATGTGCTATTTTCCTAGCTTAGAAGAGGTTTAGAGGTCTATGAATGCTATTAGAAACATGCACTGTCCGAATCTTAAAGCGGTGTGCTTAACACACTAAGCGGACATACGCCATCGAGGTCGGACGTACGGTCAGTGGGCAGAGCACCGGTTCTTAAGTTTCACACGTGTATGCTTAGGCTTAGCTATATTTCTAGGTTTCGTAAGGCTTAGAATAACGGTGCCTTGTATCCATTATAACAGGAATTAGCTTGGTCGGAGGATTCACTCGAGTGCTCAAGGTAAGTAGATACTTACACCCTTTTTAAGTAAAACGTGGGATATGTTAGTTGACTGACCACGAGTATAATATGAGCATGCCTACTTTCTTTAATTACTCAGTAACTGCATTATTAATTAAACTGTTAAGATGAATCGTAAGACACGGTATGCCAGTACGTGCGGTATGAATGGCCAAGGGCTTATTATATAAACTGCGTATTATGGTCAAATGTGTGTGTTATGTAGAGGCTTTGGATCCATTGGTTTCATGACCTTGGTACAATCATTCCCAATGGTTCGGTCACTATAGGATGGACGTCATTAGTTGGTGTGGGCCACTCGAGGTCAGACTCGATCATGTGATCGGTGTCAAATATTGTATATTGGACCCCCGTTAACTTATGTTTGTTAGGCTCTTAGTTTTGTTAATATCTAATATTTTGTGTTGTGTTAATGTTTTAGTGTGTTATAGGTCCTTGGTGAAAATTGTGGTTCAAAGGGGCAGAATTAAGCAAAGATGGAAGTTTAACCTCTGCCAGTGCGATCGAGCGCACTAGATGCGATCGAGCGCATGCCTCGTCAACCCGTGAAGTCCGTGTTGCCCTTGTCGGCCCTAGCCTCCATCGCTTCAACACTTGCACTGTGGGATTTCAAAGCAGTTATATGCGACCGAGCGCACATATTGTGATCAAGCGCACTGCGATTGAGCGCCACGCCTACGATCGAGCACACACGGCACTACGATGCATTTGCAGTCAAAAGCACGTCAGACGATCGAACGCACGCAGGGATGCGATCGAGCGCACCCCTAACTTGGCAGCACACTTATTTTTGTCTATAAATAGGACCTTGTGTAATCTCATTTTTCCTACTCTTGGGAGACGAGTTGAGGCGCCCTCAGTGGCCCAAAACCTCCTTGTTCTTCATTGTAAACACTCCTAAACGTCTTTTAATCATTTATTGTTTTATTTCTTGATTGATTGTCTCCCTTTAGTATGGGAGGATAAATCTTCAACTAAGGTTGAAGATGAAGCCTCACCATGGAGTTAATTTCATGCTTTCATGATTAGTTTTTTATGTTAATCCGTCTTTAATTTGTCATTGTGTATTTGTTTCGGTTTAATTTCGTGACAAAGTTGTATCGATTGTGCTGTAGTTGGATAGTCTTTGCATTTAGTCCGATGGATACATTTCATCATTCGATTTACATTCATTTATTCATTGTAGTTTGAGTTAAATCACATTCACATTGGATCCTTTGGACCTAGATTGTTTATGTTTTGTCTTTTGTCAAATGGACGGATGTTTTGATTATTTCAATAGGCATGATAGGACATGCATAGGGCATAAGGATGCATGAACTAGCATGACACTAGGTCATGCATCGCTTTTAATCAATAGACGGATGTAAAAATTAATTGTTTATTTCAATATGGTGAGGTGGATTCTAGACCTTAGGCTTTTTATTTATTTGTTTTTATGCATTTAATTTAGTTTATATTTTACGCACACTACTTGTTTGATATTGGGACTAGGTTAAGGTAATATTAGTTTAGGCATAGAATTAATTATCGCAAACACTATTCTCTGTGGGTTCGACACTCGCACTTGCACAACCACTTTATTGCAAACGATTAGTGTAATTGGCGAGTACTTATTTTTTGTACGACCATCATGCCACTAATGTTACATGCGGTATGTTGTGCAATGGCTGGGGCACTGGCATTATATTATAAGTCCCTCGGGACAGCACCAACCCTGCTAAGAAGGGGTAATATCTCAGGTAGACCATGTATGGGAGTTATGAGTTATAATGCATTAGCCTTTTCTGCATTAAAACCATAGTAACCCAAAATATTAATTAGACGTAAGTAGCTTAATTTAGGCTTTGGGTCACTAAGGACACTAGAGGGGTAATTTGGACTTTTGGGTAGACGTACGCTAGGTCTGGCAGACGTACGCTGCTATCTATAGTGCAGACGTATAGTGGGGACCATCGGACGTACGCTCTGCAAACCGTACAGGCAGACGTGCGTGGGACCACCAGATGTACGCTACTTTTTGAATACCCTCTAGTTAATACCTAGACATACGAGGCAACCTTTGGACCGCTGGGCGAAGACCACCGGATGTACGCCACTTTGGCCGAACGTTTGCTACTGTAGTGACCCAAATATTTAACTAAGCATAAGTAGCTTAGTTAAAAGGTTAATTTGGACTTTGTGTCACTAGGATCTACCAGAAGGGCATTTTGGGAAATTGGACTTCTTGATCGAATGTATGCTAGGGTTGGTGGACGTACGCTACTGTCTTTTAGTGCGGATGTACGCTGAAATGCAGGACGTACGTTGTTGTCTGTAGTATAGACGTACGGTGGTCCCCCATCAGACGTATGCTCTACAAATAGTACAGCCTACTCTGTGAATAGTACAAGTGACATATGCCAAAAGTAGAGTACGCTACTTTTTGGAATACCCTCTGGGTAATACCTAGACGTACAAGATAGCCTTTAGATCGTAGTGTAATTGTACCGAACGTGCGCCACTTTGGCCGGACGTCTGCTGCTTTCTGGCCGTATACATACCCCCTCACCCTCTCGCCCTTTTCACACCAAATCTGCCCCACAACCCCTCTCAACGCCCCTAGGCTGCTAGTAGACCGTTTTTTGAGTGTTTGTGAGGTTTCATGAGTGTTTCGGTGCTGTCGAAGAAGGAACTCTTGAGGTTTTGCTTCAAAGAGGTAACGCTCGGTTTTCTTAGCTTTTTAATACGTCGTTATGCTGCTCGATTATAGTTCTATGTTGCTAGTTGTAGTTATTAGCTTAGTTATGCTTTAATCTTACTTAGGCTAGCGTTATGTTAGCTTAGCGTTGTTGCTTTGCATTGAGGTTTCGATATGTGTTAAGAGGCCTTAGGGAGCCTTTGTTGGCCTAAGGAGTCGAAGAATAGGCGGACAATGGAGAGAAAATGAGGTTCTCCCTGAAAGACGTCAAAGCGAACGTACGGTCTCGGGACCAGACGTACGGCCCAAAGTGCCATAGCAGACGTACGACCTCGAGCCGGACGTACGACTAGAGTGTGACAGTATAGCCCTATTTTCACCAGCCGTCCCATAACTCATGTTTTCTTGTTATAGAGCTGTGCTTTACTAGAAACAGAACTGATGATAGGTCTTTTCTCAGTATTCGAGGTTATGGAGCCTCAAGGGAATTACATGGAGGAGCTTTACGGCCCGGGTGAGTATAAACTCACATGGAGGCTTTGTTGTTACTTTTCCTGCATTGCACGTATTTTATAAAGATGTCAAACATGCATATTTTGTAACTCTCATGAAATACATTTTGGAACTACGAGTAACTCTCTTTTGTGAGAACATGTGTCTGTTAATCATTTCCTAGCACCTAATAGATCATGTCCTATATTCCGCAAAGCAAAAAGCTCTATCGAATCCAGATCTAACTCCTAATAGATCCATTCCTATGGTCCGAAGAGCAACAGCTCTGATACCAACTGTAACACCCCGAGAATTAGTTAACTGGTAATTAATTCAACGGTTTGTCTCCCAACCTTGTCCCACTCCGAACAAGACCTCTGGGACCTCTACTCCTCAAAAACAGAGGATACTAAGCAGCAGAAGTAATAAAGTACTATAAACATTAATCAATATAACCAGAGCATCTAACCAAAGATCATCAAGCAGCAGAAATCATACTATAACATCAGTACAGGGGATCTATGCTAAACCTTAATATGCAAGCAAGCATGCATCAAGCCATAATGTCTACAACTTAACTCAAAAGTACTAGTTACCATGAGTACCCACTTAAGCTTGCAGTAAGTCCTCAAGCATCTCCTGGATCGAATCCTCCACAAGAACTGGATGCTTCACAGTATCCATTATCTATAACAACATAATCGTACATATGGAGAAAAAAGGGAAATAATACAAGGGTAAGTCCAACGACTTAGTGAGTAGAAATCCACATGACGTACCCGTCATTAATTTGTGGATTCATTTACTTATAAAACACATGCAGTATTATGAGATGACAGTTATCATGCAGGTGATATATATAATATAATATATGCTATAATCATGAGTAACTATAATAGTTCAACAATATGGTCTACCCGAGATATTACCCCTTCTCAGCAGGGTTGACGCTGTCCCGAGGGACCTGTAGTACAATGCCAGTACCCCAGCCATTGCACGAAACATACCGTACGTAACACTAGCGACACGACCGAGTTCAATGATGTACAAATTTAATTGTACTCGCCAATTGCACGAGTCGATCGTAATAGAGTGGATGTGCAAGTGCGAGTGTCGAACCCACAAAGAATCGGTTTTGCTAAGAATCAACTTTAAATGCCTAAACTAATCCTATCTTAACCTAGTTCCAAAAGCAAACAGGTAACGTGCATAAAGTAAACTAAACTAAAAATGCATTAAAGTAAAGAAATAAAAATAACTAAAGTCTAAATTCCACCTCACCATATTTAAATACAAAGTTAATTAAACATCCGTCTATCGATTAAAAGCGATGCATGTTCTAGTGTCACTCTAGTTCAAGCATGCTTAAGCCCTATGCAAGTCCTATCGTGCCTATTGAAATAATCAAA
>CM017328.1:19155390-19255644 GCA_006937295.1 Carpinus fangiana | reverse complement strand
AAACTAAACTAAAAATGCATTAAAGTAAAGAAATAAAAATAACTAAAGTCTAAATTCCACCTCACCATATTTAAATACAAAGTTAATTAAACATCCGTCTATCGATTAAAAGCGATGCATGTTCTAGTGTCACTCTAGTTCAAGCATGCTTAAGCCCTATGCAAGTCCTATCGTGCCTATTGAAATAATCAAAACGTCTGTCCATTTGACAAAAGACAAAACATGAACAGTTTAGGTCCAAAGGATCCAATGTGAAAATGATACACTAACTACAATGGATAAATGGACGTAACCCGAACGATGAAATGTATCCATCGGACGAAACGCAAAGACTAAACAACTACGGCACGATCGATGCAACTTTGTCACGAAATTGAATCGAAACGAACTAACATGGCAAGTAATAAACGGATTAAACGTAAAACTAACTATGAAAGCATTTAAGTAAATCTAAAGTGAAGGGAATAAGAGACTAAATAAAAGTAAAATAAAACATAAATTAAATAAACGACAATTTAGGAGGGATTTACAGTGGAAAACAGAGGGTTTTGGGCCCTAGAGACGCCTCCCAAACGTCAGAAACAAATGATACATTGAGGTCCTATTTATAGGCTGGTGGGTCACTGAAGTGCGTTCGAACGCACTACCTGCGTTCGAACGCACCAGTTATTTGCGATTGAACGCAAGGCACGCGGTCGAGCGCAAATAACTGCTGTGGCGGCTAAGGCTGACTACGCGTGCGTTCGAGCGCAGACCCCTTGCGTTCGAACGTAGATAATCGCTAGGGCCGGCTGTGCATGCGTGCGACCGCAGCTCCTGCGTATGACCGTGAGTGCGTTCGAACGCACCAAGTGCGGTCGAACGCACTTTGGCAGGAATCAGCTTCTTCTCTTTCAGCACACTTTGCCCTTTGCTAGTCATGTTTTAATGCAATGACCTGCACAGCACAAAACACTAAAAACTATACAAAACATAAGTTATTAACACAACTAAGAACCTAACAAACATAAGTCAAGGGGGGTCTAATAAACAATATTTGACACCGATCATTCAACCTCGGGTGGCCCACACCGCTAATGACGTTTGTCCTATAGTGACCATCCATTGGGAATGGCTTCATCATTGGTCACGAGTCATTGGATCCAAAGCCCTCACACACGCTTACATTGATCATAAAGCTAACATGTATAGTAAGCCCATGGCCATTACTACTTCACGTACCGGTGTACCATGTCATACGATGCAATTAGTCTTATTAGTCTTTTACATGCACAGTTCACAAGTCACATTATTATCTTGTTAACAGACACACGTTTTCACAAAAGAGAGTTCCCAGTAGTTCCAAAATGTATTTCATGAGAGTTGCAAAATATGCATGTTTGGCATCTCTATAAAATACGTGCAATGCAGGAAAAGTAACAACAATGCATCCATGTGAGTTTGTACTCACCCGGGGCGTAAAGCTCCTCCATGTAATTCCCTTGAGGCTCCATAACCTCGAATATTGAGAAAAGACCTATCATCAGTTCTATTTCTACTAAAGCACAACTCTATAACAAGGAAACATGAGCTATGGGACGGTTGGTGAAAATACGGTTTTCCTGTAACACTCTGGCCGTACGTCCAGGCTCGAGGCTGTACGTCCATTGAGTCACGACGGGCCGTACGTTCGGTCACGAGACCGTAAGTCCGCTCCGACGTCTTTCAGGGAGAACCTCATTTTCTCTCCACTGTCCGCCTATTCTCCGACTCCTAAGGCCAACAAAGGCTTCCTAAGGCCTCCTAAATCAGATCGAAGCCTCTATGCAAAGACAACAACGCTAAGCTATCAAAACGCTAGCCTAAGGAAGATTAAAGTATAACTAGGCTAACAACTACAACTAGCAACATAGAACTATAATCGAGCAGCATAACGACGTATTAAAAAGCTAAGGAAACCGAGTTTTACCTCCTTGAAGCAAAATTGTAAGAGTTCCCTCCACCGGCAGCACTGAAACCTCACAAACACTCACGAAACGGCCTACTGGTAGCCTAGTGACGAAGAGGGGGGTTTAGGGGCGAGAATGGTGTGAAATGGGCCAGGGGGTGAGGGGGTATTTATAGGGCCAGAAAGCAGCGGACGTCCGGCCAAAGTGGCGTACGTCCAGTACCTTTCCACAGCGGTTCGAAGGCTGTCTCGTACGTCTTGGTATTAATCGGAGGGTATTCCAAAAAGTAGCGGACGTCCGGTCCTAATGGCGTACATCCAGTACTATTCCACAGCAGTCCAAAGGTTGTTTCATATGATTAGGTATTACACAGTGGATTCTGTGAATAGTGCCACGTACGTCTGCCCAAAGTGGCATACGTCTGCTGTACTGTTCATAGAGTACAATTGTACTATTTGTCAAACCGTACGTCTGGTGGGGGACCACCATACGTCTGCACTAAAAGACAACAGCATACGTCCGCCAACCCTAGCGTACGTCCGCACTAAAAGACAAACCATAAGACAAATTCCCAAAATGCCCTTCTAGCTGCTCCTAGTGACCTAAAGTCCAAATTAACCCTTTAACTAAGCCACTTATGCTTAGTTAAATATTTGGGTCACTACACTTGACAATCGCATCCATCTTAAAGTTCAACTCTGCTTCGCCTTTTAACTCATGGATGCCTCATTTCTTAGGGTTTCGGGCTGATTTGTCATGAGAACTCGTAAAATCCCACTGTTAAGTGTTGTCGGCCAATTTGTCCAAAGCTTTATAAGCTAAATCTCCCGTTAAGTTCAAAAATGCCCCTCCATTCATCGACTCTATCATGCTACGGTTGGGCTAAGACAGCCCTTGGTAGAAGAATTGCACGAGTTGCCACTTTTCATAACCATGAGGAGGGCATCTGATGAGCAGATCCTTGAAACGGCCCCAACTATCAGAGAATTTCTTGTCCTCATCCTGAGTAAAGGAACTGATCTCCTTTCTTGCCTCATTTACTCTGGACATTGGGAAAAACTTGTAGAATTGTTTCAACAAGCTCTCCCACGAGGTAATAGACCCAGATGTGTTGGAATCCAACCACTCCGTGGCTCTATCATGAAGGGAGAAAGGAAAAAGCCTAAGGTGGATAGATTCCTCAGAAAAATTTTGGAACTTGGTGGTGGCAAAGATATTTTTGAATTTTTTACATGGGCATATGGGTTCTCATGATCTAAGCCGTAAAAAGACAGTAAAAGTTGGATGACGTGTAGCTTTAGATCATAATGGGTTGCATTAGTCGGTGACAACACTATGCATGAATGGGAACTAGTCGCAACTGGTGCGAATAATTCCTGGAGTGACGTAGTGAAATCCACGTCATATGCTCATCTTTGCTCCCCTTTGCCAGCTCTTGCATCTTGGTAATCTTCTTGCTCCTCTTCATTTGCATTCCTCGGATTTGCCTCCATCTCAACGTGTGCTCTAAGGGATCTCCTAAGATTCCTCTCTAAGTCAGGATCTAAAGGTGTTAACTCTAAATTCAAGGATTGCCAACCATGCATACACTAATTAAGAAATTAAACTAATCTACTATAAAAAACAATAGGCAAGCAAGTATGAACAAAAACAGCAAAACAGGGAACACACGTGCAAGACCAATGACCACAGAGTGGTGGTCAAATTTTTAAAGGACACTATTTTTGCTCGGTTTGGTACACCTAGAGCAATTATCAGTGATGAAGGCACGCATTTCTGCAATCGGATTTTTGAGCAGCTGATGAAGAAGTATTTTATCACACATAAGGTTGCCACCCCTTATCACCCACAAACGAGTGGGCAAGTTGAAGTGTTAAATCGTGAGATCAAACACATTTTGGAGAAGACTGTGAACCCCAACAGAAAAGATTGGTCTCTGCGATTGAATGATGCTTTGTGGGCATATAGGACAGCATACAAGACTCCGATTGGGATGTCACCATATCGGCTGGTGTACGGGAAGGCATGTCATCTTCCCGTCGAGTTGGAGCATCGAGCTTACTGGGCCATCAAGCAGCTGAACTTCAATTTTTTTAAGGCTGGCTCTCAAAGGAAGCTCCAACTCACTGAATTAGAGGAGTGGTCGTACCAAAAATAGTACTCGCCCAATTGCACGGATCGTTTGCAGTTTAGTGGTTGTGCAAGTGTGAGTGTCGAATCCCACAGAGAATCGTGGTTGTTAATAGATTAATTTTACGTCTAGGTTAGTATCACTTTAACCTAGCTCCAAGTGGGTGATTTTGTGTCAACGTAATTGTAAACTAAGTTAATGCAATAAAGTAAACAAATAAACAGCTAAGGTTAAAGACTTCACCTCACCATTTCAATAATGTTAATTAAAAACACTAAGCTAAAATAATCCGTCTATTGATTAAAACAACACTTAGTCTTTTGCGCCTATCGAAGGATTCAAAGAATCCATCCATTTGACAAAAGACAAAACATGAACGGGTTAGGTCCAAATGATCCAAAGTGAAAGTGATTTAACACTAACTACAATGGATAAATGAACGTAACCCAAACGATGAAATATATCCATCGGACGAAAAACTAAGAATAAACGACTATGGCACAATCTTACTTGGTTGTGTCACTCAACCAAGTTCGAAACGACAAAGCTCTAATAAAATGACGGAAATAAATAACTTAAGCGTAAATAACAAACATAGAATCCATGGTGAGGCTACATCCTCAACCTTAGTTGAGGATTTAGCCTCCCATGTGCAAAGGAAGCAAGAACAAATTAAAGAAAAGCATTAAAATAAATAAATAAATAAGTGCTACAAATAAATGGGTAGAGCAGGGCCTAAACAGTGGCAAATGCTCTTAAAAACGTGCCCAAAAATGAGAACTCCCCTCAAAATGCACTAAGGGGCCTATTTATAGAAGACTAGTGTGTTGTCAGGTCATAGGGATGCGTTCAAATGCAGGCCATGCGTTCAATCGCACTGATGTGTGCGTTCGATCGTGACTTCTGCGATCGAACGCAAATAACTGCCACGGCGTCAAGCTAGAAGCGATGGAATTGTAGGGCCGGCTAGGGCAACAGCGTGAGACGCGGGCTGACTAGACCTGCGTTCAAACCTACTCCTTGTGTTCGACCATAGTTGCGCTCGATCGCACCAAGTGCGCTAGAGGGCACTGGTAGGAACTCCATGACATCTCTTCAAGTCCATTTTGCCTTTGGTAGCCATGTGTTGATGCAATGACCTACACACCACAAAATACTAAAAACAACTAAAAATGTAGATATTAACAGTGCTAAAGGCTTAACAAATATAAGTTAAGGGGGTCAAATATACAATATTTGGCACCGATCAAGGAGCTGAGGAATGATGCTTATGATAGTTCGAGGAAGTACAAGGCACACATGAAGAGAGTTCATGACTAGAGCATTCTGAGGAGATCTTTTGAGCCTGGTCAGAAAGTCCTCCTTTACAATTCTCGGCTGCATTTATTCCCTGGCAAACTGAAATCTCAATGGACTGGCCCATTTATCATTAGGACAGTTTTTTCTCATGGGGCCATCGAGATAGAGGATCCCAAGAATGGTAACACCTTTAAGGTGAATGGACAACGTGTAAAACCATTCTTGGAGTTAAGGAGTTCAGAGGTTGAGGACACTCTTTTGGAGGATCCGATTTATTCGGATTGATTGATATGACGAGTCTGGCTGAAGACGTTAAACTTAGCGCATGTGGGAGGCACCCCTCATTATTTTTTATCTTTTGATTTTGTTTGTTTGTTCTTGTTTTTCAGGTTAAGGTTTACCATCCAAGTTCGGGTGAGCGTTCTCTTACGACTTACCTCACTTGCGACATCCCTCTGGTATTGTATTTCTGGGCACATTGGAGACATTGTGCCATTTTAGTGTGGGGGTAGGGTAGACACTGTTGCCTTTCTTTGTGCATATTTATTGTTTTAGTAAAAAAAAATTGCCTTTCTTTGTGCATATTTGTTGTTTTTGTAAAAATTTTAAATTTTTTGTAGATTGGGCATGACTTACATCATATCTGTGGATTGCATATCATTGGTGTGTTTTAACTTAATTGAACACTACATATCCTTAGAAATTCCAGTTTTCAATTCATATGTTGAATTAGAGAGACTTCACATGTTTGATCCATTTTTTCACATGCACACTAGCATAGGGTCGGTGAGGTATGAAATTTGACTTGAGAAGTGTTTTTCTTGAGATTTGTGGGTTGTTATGATGTGTAATTATAAACCTTGACTTGTAGATAAAAGAAAAAAAAATCATAAGTTGAGATTTTCATTGAATAACCGGAACTCTTGCCTCATTAAGCAATGAGTGTTCGCGAAAAAAGATGAGAATTCTTGACCAAGTGATTGTATGGCTAGTTAGACTTCGTAGCTCTTTTTGACTTGAGTATTTAAGCCCTTAGGGATGTCTTTACATCTAGTGTCCTAAAACCTTCTGGTTTGGGAGTTATTGGCCCAACACTCGTTACATAAGTCATTTAGAAGCTTAAGGGAGTCAAGCATTGTACAGCCTACACATAAAAAAAAAAAAAAAAAATTTGCATTTTTCAATTGAATCCTTGGTTGTTTTTATCACATTGCAGTCCTATGATTTTTGAGATGCACATCTTTTGAAAAATTGAAACCCCATGAGCATATGTTAGTTCACTTTGCACTTTTTGGAGCATGTTTTGTCTCGATTTTTCAGCCGTGATTTGATTGATGTTTGGAGGCCTTGATGATGTGGTTTGTTTGTTCAAAATTGTTAAAATTGCTAATGATGTATGGACCATATGTTCGTGTGAAAGGCTTTGTCTGTCAATAACATTGTGCCAAATAAATGTTTGTGGGTATCATTCTTGGAAAACCCTCACGAGACCTCACTCGTCCCCTAGGGAATTCCTAGGGGTTTAAAAGGCTTGTTGCATATGTTCAATGCAATCGTTTCTCCCACGAAAGCGGACCTATGTTTGTTTTGTTTTTCATTTTTGTTTTGCTAAGGGACTAGCAAAATGTAAGTTTGGGGGTATTTGATCGTTACCAAATATTGTATATTTGACCCCCTTAACTTATATTTGCTAAGCCTTTAGCACTGTTACTATCTAACATTTTTAGTTTTTTTTAGTGTTTTGTGGTATGCAGGTCATTGCATCAACACATGGCTACCAAGGGAAAAATGGACGTAAAGAGATGTTATGGAGCTCCTGCCAGTTGCGGTCGAATGCAGGGAGCAAGTTCGAACGCACTCCACGTAGACTTGTGTCTCGCGCAGTTGCCCTAGCCGGCCTTAGGTTCCATCGCTTCCAGCCTAGCGCCGTGGCAGTTATTTGCGTTCGATCGCAAAAGTCACGATCGAATGCATACATCAGTGCGATCGAACGCACGGCCTGTGTTCGAACACAGCCCTATGACCTGGCAGAACACTAGTCTTTTATAAATAGGCCCCTTAGTGCATTTTGACGGGAGTTCTTGTTTTGGGCGCATTTCTAAGAGCATTTACCACTATTTAGACCCTGCTCTGCCCATTTATTTTTAGCACTTCCATTTTTATTTTATTTAATGTTTTCTTGCACCTTTATTTAGTCTTTTCCATTTTATGGGAGGCTAATCTTCAACTAAGGTTGAAGATGAAGCCTCCCCTCTAATTTATGCACATTTACTTTACCGTTATTTCATTCCGTCTTACTTTATGCTTAGTTGTTTCATTATGGGTTAAGTGACAAGCTCATTTGACAATTGTTTTTTGTTGCATCTATGTCCAACGTCATCACGTTCCAATCCAGAGGTACTTCGAATGGTTGGGATGAGACGAGGTGATCGGTGTCAAATATTGTATATTAGACCCCCCTTAACTTATGTTTGTTAGGCTCTTAGTTTTGTTAATATCTAATATTTTGTATTGTTTTAGTGTTTTAGTGTGTTGTTGGTTCTTGGTGCGAAATTGTGGTTCAAAGGGGCAGAATTAAGCAAAGATGAATTTCAGCCTCTGCAGGTGCGATCGAACGCACTTAGTGCGTTTGAACGCAAGAACACATTCGAACGCACGCCTCGTCAGCCCTCGTTTCCTGCGTCACCCTAGCCGGCCCTATCGTTCATCTCTTCAACCCTACGCCGTGGGCAGTTAAGTGCGTTCGACCGCACTATGTGCGTTCGAATGCAATGCAGTCGAACGCAACGCCTACTCTCGAATGCACGCGGCATGGCGATGCGCCTATGACTGAACACACAACACACAATCGAACGCATGCAGGACTGCGGTCGAACGCACCCCTGACCTGGCAGCACACTAAATTTTGTCTATAAATAGGACTTTGAGTAATTCGTTTTTTCGCACGTTTGGGAGGTGCCCCTAGGGCCTCAAACCCTCTGATTTCCACTGTAAATCCCTCCTAAATTGTCATTTATTTATTTTATGTTTTATTTTTCTTTTATTTAGTCTCTTATTCCCTTCACTATAGATTTGTTTACATTTATTCATGTTTAGTTCGTATCATTCTATCATTTCATTTTATGTTTATTCGTTTCAATGCATTTTAGTGACAAAAATGTGTTGATTGTTGTTTGCAAATCGTTAAACGTCGACTTTCGTTGCAACCGGAGATTCATCGGATGATTCGTCTTCGGACCAATATCCGTTGTGACCTCTTAACAGTATTTGCATTGGTTAGTTCGACAAGATTTTGTAGCAACAATAGGATATACATATGTGCTTTGTCGATAGACGGAAATATGAACAATGTGTTAGCACTCAGAGTATGCCTAGTAGCATAGTCGTTATTGAGTATGAGCTAAGCATGTTTATTTGTTAATTAATTTGTGTTGAGGTGGATTAGGGACCTTAGTCATTTTTATTACTTTATTTTATTGCATTTAATCTAGTTTATTTTTACGCACGTTACCTGTTTGATGTTGGGACTAGGTTAAAATAGGATTAGTTTAGGCACTTTAAAATTAGTTTTTAACAAAACACGATTCTCTGTGGATTCGACCTCGCACTTGCAGAATCGTTCTATTACAAATGACTCGTGCAATTGGCGAGTACAATTAAATTTGTACATCAAATTTTGGCACCGTTGCTATCAAAAAAAAAAAAATCAGAATAAGTTGAGCTTCTCATTGAGTAACCGGATCTCTTGCCTGGCCAAGCAATGAGTGTTCGCGTCAAAAGATGTGAAATTCCAGGTAAAAAAATTGTATGGCTAGTTTAGGCTCCGTAGCTCTTTTGACTTGAGTAATTAAGCCCTAGGGATGTCTCTACATCTAGTGCCCTAAAGCTGTCTGGTTTGGGAGTCACTGGCCCAATGCTCGTTACATAGGTCATTAGAAGCTTAAGGGAGTCAAGCATTGCACAGCCTACACAAAAAAATTTGCATCTTTCAATTCAAGCCTTGGTTAATTTATCACATTGTTTTCCTTTGAATTTTGGGATACACGTCTTTGGAGGATAATTGAAACCCCATGATCTTATTGTTAATTCACTTTGCACTTCATGGAGCATGTGTTATCTCAATTTTCCAACCTTGAGTGAAATAATGTTTGGATGCCTGGATGATGTGGTTTGTATATTCTACATGTTAAATTCGCTAATGATGTATGAACCATGTGTTTGTGTGAAGGGCTTTGTCCATTAATAACATAGTTCCAATAGTTGTTTGTGGGTGTCACTCCTGAAAAACCCTCACGAGACTTCACTCGTCCACTAGGGATGCCTAGTAGTTTAAAAGGCTTATTGCATACGCTAAATGCAATCGTTTCTCCCACGAAAGCGGATTTATGTTTCTTGTTTTTATTTGTATTTTCAGTTTTGTTTTGCTAAGGGACTAGCAATATGTAAGTTTAAGGGTATTTGATCGGTGTCAAATATTGTATATTAGACCCCCCTTAACTTATGTTTGTTAGGCTCTTAGTTTTGTTAATATCTAATATTTTGTATTGTTTTAGTGTTTTAGTGTGTTGTAGGTCCTTGGTGTGAAATTGTGGTTCAAAGGGGCGGAATTAAGCAAAGATGAATTGCAGCCTCTGCAAGTGCGATCGAACGCACTAAACGCAAGTGCGGTCGAATGCAAGGGCACGTTCGAACGCACGCCTCGTCAGCCCGCGTTTCCCGCGTCGCTCTAGCCGGCCCTATCATTCATCGCTTCAACCTTGCGCCGTGGGCATTAAGTGCGTTCAACCGCACATAGTGCGGTCGAACGCAACGCCTACTCTCGAACGCACGCGGCACAGCGATGCGCCTGCTACCGAACACACAGCACACGATCGAACACATGCAGGACTGCAGTTGAACGCATCCCCTAAGTTCGAACGCACCCCTGACCTGGCAGCACACTAAATTTTGTCTATAAATAGGACTTTGTGTAATTCATTTTTTAGCACGTTTGGGAGGCGGCCCTAGGGCCTCAAACCCTCTGATTTCCACTATAAATCCCTCCTAAATTGTCATTTATTTATTTTATGTTTTATTTTGCTTTTATTTAGTCTCTTATTCCCTTCACTATAGATTTGTTTACATTTATTCATGTTTAGTTCGTATCATTCTGTCATTTCATTTTATGTTTATTCGTTTCAATGCATTTTATTGACAAAAATGTGTTGATTTTTGTTTGCAAATCGTTAAACGTCGACTTTCATTGCAACCGGAGATACATCGAATGATTCGTCTTCGGACTAATATCCATTGTGACCTCTTAATAGTGTTTGCATTGGTTAGTTCGACAAGATTTTGTAGCAACAATAGGATATACATATGTGCTTTATCGATAGACGGAAATATGAACAATGTGTTAGGGCTCAGAGTATGCCTAGTAGCATAGTCGTTATTGAGTATGAGCTAAGCATGTTTATTTGTTAATTAATTTGTGGTGAGGTGGATTAGGGACCTTAGTCATTTTTATTACTTTATTTTATTGCATTTAATCTAGTTTATTTTTACGCACATTACCTGTTTGATGTTGGGACTAGGTTAAAATAGGATTAGTTTAGGCACTTTAAAATTAGTTTTTAACAAAACACAATTCTCTGTGGGTTCGACCTCACACTTGCAGAACCGCTCTATTACAAACGACTTGTACAATTGGCAAGTACAATTAAATTTGTACATCACGAGGCATCCACTGTGATTAATGATACAGTAGATGACTCGAGCTCAAACTAACATCCGAAATGACTCTTTATACGGTAAATGTTTTGATGGTTCGACTAGCTTCAAAAGCAATTATAGGTTAAGCAAAAATGCTAACTCGATAGGCGGAATAATAATTGTAGATTTTACTGTGTGTGTTTAGTGGGGAAGGTGGATTTTTCAACTTTGATTACTTTTGTTCATTTTACAAGTCTAATTTAGAGTAGTTTACATTTTTGCAAGTTTAGTGTTCGATCAAACGACCATATTCGAAACTAGGTTAAAATAGGGTTAATCTAGCTTTAATATTAGTTTTAGAACAAAACGCCTTTCCCTGTGGTTCGATCCCGTATTTCGCAACGCTACACGATCAACGACTCATGCTATTGCGAGTGTAATCAAATTTGCATACCAATAGGCATGGTGAATATTGTGAAAAGTTTGGTTTGGTTACTACTTATGTGATTAGGTATGGTGAATATTGTGACCATTTTGGTCTAGATGTTGTTTGGTTACTAATATTGTATGTTTATGTGAATTGATATGAATGATTGAATAAAAGATTGCATGTGAATTAGCATTATCAATGATGGTCAATTCCCATCATATTTATTTACAAATTGCAAAAAATAAACAAGGAACCAAGTCTACTACTCATGATAAACACAAAAACGTTTGCAATAACCTGAAGGTTTTTAGTTGGCTTACAACATGATGAATAAGTTTATCTTAACATTCACTGACTACCACTATATTGAGTGTAACCACTAACATAAAATAGTATAATAATAATCAAAAAGCCTAAGGCAGCTTGATACAACTTCTCCCTAGACTGGTACAACTTTACCCTAGTTTGGTACAACTCTAACTTCAATTGAAATTGGATACATTGATTTTCCATCTCGGCATGTATTGTTTCTCCTTTGTCGTGTAGTCGTTTCATTTCAGCACACATTCTTCGTTCGTAATTGCACATTTTGTTATCAGCCCATTGAAAAAACTTACAATCTGCAGGTTTCTGCAAGATTAAAAAATTAAAACAAATCTCATACATTATTAGCCTCAACATAAAACATACAGTAAATTGAAACAATTACCTTGTAGTTTAGACACTCGTACCACTTTCTACCGAAATTTATTTATGTCTAGGAGGTCCTTACATAGGCAAGAAATCCACAATAACATTGCAGACGTCCACTTGATGCATCGCTATTTGTAGACATTATTTTTTTTTATGTCTACACAAAAGATAAAAGCTTACAAAAGCTTCTTAGAAACCATGTCCCACAGTGTCCAAATTTACACAATTTGTCCCAAAAAAATATATATATAGCCTGACATTCTACCTAAAATAACTTCTAAAAGTGTGATGATAGATGCTTTTCTAAACCATAACTTTCAAATATCAATACAAAACCACACAAAAATAATTTATCAATCACAAAGGGCCAGTGCATTGATAATTTTCCAACAATGGGATGAATTGATAATTTTGGTTCTCAATGGGATGAAGGGGCCAGTGCGTTGATATGAATTCCAACAATGCTTCAACCATTAATAACACATACATGGGCTAAATAGAGAAAGAATCAAGCTTACAACTAACTTTATGTTTAACAAGGCAGTTGACCGTTTAGGAGAGAGAGAGAAACCGTGTTGGTGTTAGTTGCTTCGTGGTGGCCGGACGCTGGATTGTGGTGGGTGGCCGGTGATTTCGGAGACAGAGAAATTGTGTTTGGGGTGGTGGCCAGATGCCGTATTGTGGTGGCCGGAGATTTTGGAGACAGCGACAAATAGTGTTCGAGGTGGGGTCGTCGTGGCCAGCGCCGGAGACAGAGAGAAACTGTGTTTGGGGTTGGGTCGTCAATGAGCGTCGACAGTGGATGGTGTGGCCGGAGGTTGTGGTGGTGGGTGGGAGAACTTGGGAGAGACAAAGACGGGGGCAGAGGTGTGTGATTTGGTGGATGATTTGTCTAAACGTGCATTTTTGTTTTACTCTTCAAAG
This sequence comes from Carpinus fangiana, assembly GCA_006937295.1. Lineage (NCBI taxonomy): Eukaryota > Viridiplantae > Streptophyta > Magnoliopsida > Fagales > Betulaceae > Carpinus > Carpinus fangiana. The sequence goes on along the minus strand of CM017328.1, from coordinate 19,242,548 downwards.
TTCTTTTTTTTAAAAAAAAAAAAAAAAAACCAAAACGGCACAGTTTCACAAGTAAGGGCAAAATGGGGAGAGAAAACCAGAGGAATGCATGTGCAGCACACGTGACCCGTTGACCGTCACATTTGACGCCTCTGACTAACGGTAGGGGGTCATTGGTAACGAAATGGCAGTTCATGGGGGCTCTTAGGTGAACTTGGTAGTTCATGGGGGGTAAAGCTAATTTCCCCTAAAAGTAAACTAACCAAAACTAACAACAGCAAATAAACAAATAAAAACAGGCAAGATAAATAAACAATTAAAGTCAAACTAATAATTAAAAAAAAAACTGAACACAAACTGCCTCGAGTCTATTGGTGCAGCCTGCAGAAATGCGCTCGAGTGCAGAGCAATTCGATCAATCTCAAACATGCACAAATGTAGCAGTCTCTGCAAGTGCGCTCGATCGCAACAGAGGCGCGATAGAGCGTAACATTGCACTGCTGTCTGTCAGAAAGGCGCGCTCTCGCGCAACTACATACCAAACGAGCGCAGGCACGCAACAGTGTTGGAATAGGCTCAAGTGTGCTCGATCGCAAGTACTACGCTCGATCGCACTATCACAAACTGATTTTCTATAAACTTAAAAACAAACTAAAAACAGCCAATCACTACCTTTATAACAAAAAATAAATAAATAAATAAATTCTATACAAAAACACATAAACAAATAAAAAATAAAAATAAAATTGCCAAAATAAAATAACTAGTAGAAAAATAAAATTAATCTAGACAAAAAATCAATTTTCACAACAACAAATAATTCTCCGGCAACGGCACCAAAATTTGATCGTACAAAATAAGTGCTCGTAATAGCACAAATCGTTTTGCAGTGTAGCGGTGTGCAAATGCGTTTGTGAAAAACTAATTTAAATTATCTAAACTAACTCTACTTTAACCTAGTTTCAAATATCGAACATATGACGAGCAATAAATGTAAACTAACCTAAACGCTTAAAAACAAATAGATAAAAATACTAAGGTCTAGAATCCACCTCACCACATTAATAAACATATTAGCATGATTAATTTATACATCTGTCTATTGATTAAAAACAATGCATGATCTAGTGTCACGCTAGTTCATGCACCCTTAAGCCCTATGAATGTCCTATTGCGCCTATTGAAATATTCAAAGCATCCATTCATTTGACAAAAGACAAAACATATCCAATTTAGTTCAAAGGATCAAATGTGAATGTGCTTAACACAAAAGACAAAAGATAAATAAACTTATATCAAAAGATGAAATGTATCCATCTAACAAAATACTATGAATATCCAACTACGGCACAATCAATCACAATCTTCTCACCAAATTGAATTGAAACAAACATTCATGACGTTAAAAGACGGATTAAAGTACAAACTAACTATAAAAACATGAAGATAATTAAATGGTGAGGCTTCATCTTCAACCTTAGTTGAAGATTTAGCCTCTCATGCTAAAGAGAGACAAATAGACAAACAAATAAAAGCGTTAAATAAATAAATGACGATTTAAAGGCTTTACAGTGAAGAATAGAGAGTTTTTGGCCTCAAGGGCGCCTCCAAAATGTAGGTTTACAAATAAACAAAGAGGTCATATTTATAAGCAATTTTAATGTGCTGCCTGTCACGTGGGTGAGCTCGATCGCACGCAATGCGCTCGAGCGCATGCCTATGTCTGATCGAGCGCACACGATCACACGTAAGCGCTCAAGAATCCCACGGCGTAGGTACGAATGCGATGGAGCTAGGGCAATAGGCTGACGTGGAGTGCGCTCAATTGCATGTCTTGCGCTCGAGCGCAGTTGCGCTCAAACACTAGCTTTCCACACTCAATGTAGGCGCGCTCGATCTCGGTCGATTGGGCTCTAGTGCACTGGCAAGGACCAGATGTGCATTTTGGCCAATTCCACCCTTTAAACCGTAAATTGATGTTAACGACCTGCAGCACCACAAAACACTAAAACTAATCTAAACATTAGAAATTAACAACACTAAGAGCTTAACAAACATAAGTTAAGGGGGTTAAATATACAATATTTGGCACTGATCAGGCTCCATAGACTCCAACTATCTCCTGAAGAAAAAAGACATTCGTAAAATTGAACAAAGGCCTTTGCTTTCTCTTTCTGTTTTTTCCATTCCCTTCCATCTTCATCTCAAATCTTATTTATTTAATTTATCTTCCTTCTATGACTTGCCCACGCATGAAAATAAGATGTATTTTAACCCCCCTCCTTAAACCAATGTTGCTTAGTCTTTTGTTTCCATTTATAATCATCCTGCTCCATTATGTAATCAATCTTCTTCTTGAGCCTTATGATTTCTTCCCTATCCTCTATAATCTCATCTTGTTGCAGCTCTTTTAGTCTCTTTGTTTTCTTTTTCAATTCCTCATCATTATTCCCAAACTTATGCCTACTCCATCTTGATAAATCTCCTTGACAATGTTCAAGTTTAGAATATACATTGTAAACCGGATTTTCTAGAGAACTAGTCCCTTCCCATGCATCATGAATTATATTATTGCACTCTTCGTCCAACATCCATTTCGCCTCGAATTTAAAACCATTCTTTCCCCTTACTTTTTCTTCCCCCTTTTCTGTGCATTCAATTACTAATGGCTTATGATCCGAAGTACATCCAGCTAACACATGAACAACCACCTCCTTAAACATGCCTCTCCACTCCTTATTAGCCACAACTCGATCTAGTCTTTCTTTTGTAAAAGTACTGTCACTCAGTCCGTTCGTCCAAGTGTATTTGGATCCCTTAAAACTCATATCACTCAAATTGCAATCTTCTAAAACTTATCGAAACTCCTCCATTCGCCCATCCCTTCATAAAACCAACCCAGATTTCTCACCTTGATTTATTATTTCATTAAAATCTCTCGCACACAACCACGACTGCAGAGAGAAAGAATGAAGATGATTTAACAAGGCCCATTACTCCTTTCACTTCGCACTCTTTGGATGCCCATTAAATCCTAAAAATTTCCATTGCCCCTCCCCATCCTTATCCTTCACAATCACATTAATATGCCTCCTTGTGTAATTTTGTATTTCCACATTCATCTCCATTTTCCACATCAAAGCTAATCCTCTACTTCACCCTACTGGGTCTACTATAAACATACCATCAAAACCAAGCTTCACTCGCAAAAATTCAATTTGTTTTTATCTACTTATTGTTTCCATAAGAAACAACACTCTGGGTTTCTTTTCCTTAACCATTTGGCCTAGGTCTCGAACTGCCCGACGGTTCCCAAGCCCTCGGCAATTCCAGCTTAATAGAATCATTGGGATTGGCAGGGCTGCTCAACAGCCTCCGCCAATTCATTGATGCTTGGCCAGAAATCGGAATCCGTATTCTTCTCTTTCCTTTTCTTCCCTGGATGTTCAGATCCTCCTATATCTATTTGTGCTTTCCTCCTACTACCCACCTCAACCGCCACACCTCCATTTTCATTACATAATATGGAACCACGAGCTCTCCTCTTCCAAAGCTTCATGTTAAATCGGCCTCCACAACTCTTCACCATAGATTTTCTACTACCCTTCTTTCCCACTTCCCCACATGTCTCCACATCCAACGTCACCTCAACTATATGGTCTAATTGAATCAAACCCGATGCTTGCATATAATCCATACAAGTAGTTTCTCTCTCCAAATTGAATAGATCATTCAGCTAAGTGGGTTCCTCCAACAAAGAATTTTCAACTACTTCTTCTCCCATTATGACTCCCCCACAAGCTACTTTATTGACTATTCCACTCCCCTTCATATTATAATCCTTTTTTTTTTTCTCCCCCCATATTACAATAAACAGAGTCTTCACTCCCCCCTTCAGCATTAGTTTTGGTATGAGATTTAGGATTTTCCTCACAACCATAACTGCTCTTCTCCTGATTACTTCCATCTCTCTTACTCCCCATTGTAGCCCCCTTTCCAAAGAAAGGATCCTCTCCACCGTTCCCATCTCTTCCAGTCCCCTGACTCGAATTCGCCTGCCGTTTTGGAAAATCTGCCCTCAGCCAAGTACCCCATTGCTTGTCTCCATACCCCTTTCTCATTCGTCTTTTCATTGCTTTAGGGCATCCTTTCTTGCCATGAATCACACGGCCACAATGGAAGCAAAACATTGGTAATTTTTCATATTTAAAAAACATCCAATATGGTTTCCCACCCACCATCAAATCACGCCCTCGCTCCAATGGATTGGATATATCGATTGTAACTAAGAGTGGCAAAACAGGTACCTATATGAGACCCGTTTATGACCCACGGGTACCCGTTACACGATTAGCCTATACACGAACACGACCCTTTTAGCTAAACAGGTAATCGGGTCTAACTCGATTATGACACAAAAATAGCCGAGTAACCCGACAAGACCCGTTTTACCCGTTTAAAATAATTGGGTCCTATTGGGTACACATGACCTGACACGCTTCATGGTCTTACCAGGTAACCCGCCTACCCGACCCAACCCAATAAAAACCCCAAAACCCCTAAGAGGCTAATGTTTTTTTTTAAAAAAAAATTGTATTATTACAATTTTGAATTAATATTCATTTCATTTATTATTATTACAATTCAATGAACCCATTTACTATTAACACTAGCTTTGTGATTCAAGTATTCAACCATATAATTCATAATTGTCTCACCCAATTGCCTAATGTGGTGAGATCAAGTCTCCTATAACCAAATTATCTCACACTCTCACCCAATCTCCATATTTGTCTAACCCAATCTCCATATAATCAAATAACCAATCTCTAGTGCAAAGTGCAAACCAATGCCTCAAAAGTTATGAATATTGGTTATATGAAATTTGAAGCCAATGGCCCAATATTATTGAATATCAATGCAATTGTTAATAAAAACTGAAAATATTCAAAAAATTAGCAATTTTCAACTCTATACAATTTACTGTATACATATTAGCAATTTTCAATTCTATTCATATTAAATTTCACATATATATTCAATGGTGTATATAAGAAATGAATATTGATCAAATTAAATTTCCCATGACATTTCCATCATAGCAATAAAAAAAATGATAATTAAAATAAAAAAAAAAACTAACAAAAACAAAAAATAATGAAAAAGGAAACAAAATACAAAACTACATCGTCATTAAATTCATTACAAATTAGGTTCCCATGGGCCATTAATCATTATGCCCAGTGTTGTGATTGTTGTCCACTTGAAGTCTTGAAGGATCCATGATCCATCCCATGTGATAAAAGATACGAATTATGAAATATTACAAATATCAAATATGCTCAGTCTAAGAAAGATTAACAGATTCTGTTCCAGATGATTTTGGAATGTCAGAGGAATCAACATCAATAGTCAAATATCATCTTAATTGCTATCCAACTTCATTTGTGTGAGTTCTGTATCAAAAAATAAGAAAAATTAGTGTTATTTTATTATAGTGTAGTCAAAAAATAATACAAGTAAATGAAGAAATTAAATATGCAAATAACTAATATTACATTTATCTTCATATAACCAATCTCAGGTGCAAACCAATGCCTCAACAATATCAGGCTTGAGTGAGCTCCTATATTGATCAATCACACGTCCACCAACACTAAAAGTGGATTCCGAAGCAACAGTAGAAACAAGAATACTCAGAATATCTCGAGCCATAGCAGCTACTTCAGGATAGCGAAATTGATTTCCTTTCCAAAATGAAAGTATGTCAAATGATTCATCCAAATCCACTGACCTAGGTTCTTCCAAATAAATTTCCAATTGATTCTTTAGCATCATCTCCAACAAATGCTAAATAGTCCTACATGAAAAAGAAAGAATATAAACATAAATAATTAAGAGTATATATATTATATACTAAGTTACTAAGAAGGTAAGAAATTAATGATATTATTTACCTTTTGCCGAGCTAGTTTTGCTAGTGGTACTTGGGGCCGCTGAAAAGCTATGGAGCTTGAACTTGAAGTATTAGAAAAAGCATTGTACTCCATAAAAAGGCTCTTTAATTTCTCACGAACATTATCAAACTATAGAGAATCCATAACTCTATAAATCTTCGTGTAGAAATAATTTACAAGGTGAAGCTTGTAACGAGGATCTAAGATAACTGCTATAGCCAACGCTTCACTAAATTCAAACCAATATTTCTCAAGTTTTGAGATCATTTGAGTTGCCATTAATTTCTTAAGCTTATCTTCACCCATAAGTTCTTCCTTTAAAGATACATAAATCATGGCAATTACAGGAAAATATAAGTTAGCAGTGGGATACTTAGTACCAGAAAAAACACAAGTAGCTTCGTAAAAGCAAGCTAAGAAACTACGGATATTATCCACCTTTTCCCACTCAACTGCAATAGGACAATGCTTATAGTTTGAATCAGTCATCTCTAAATAACTAAAAGCACTCATATAGTAAATAGCACTCTCAAGCATAAGATAGGTAGAATTCCATCTAGTTGGCACATCTTGTTTTAACCCCTTATGACAATCCATTGACACTTGCTTTACAACCTCAAGAAATTTTTGTTTTTGCCCTTGTGATCCCCTGACATACTTCACGCTATCTCGAATCTTTTCGATAGCATCATCAATTTCTTTCAATCCATCTTGAACAATTAAATTCAAAATATGAGCACAACAACGCAAATGAAGGAACTCACCTTCACAAAGAATGGCTCTCTTAATGTTGTTTTTGCTTTAACAACTCAGCACAACGATCATTAGCAGAAGCATTGTCCAATGTTATGGTGAAAATCTTCTTATCAATCCCCCACTCTTGTAGCAAATTTAATATCATATCAGACAAAGCATTACCATTATGTGGTGAGGGCACAAATGAAAAATTTAACACCCTTTTAATCAATACCCAATCTTTGCTAATAAAATATGCAGTAAGGCATATATATCCATCAATTGTTAAAGAAATCCACAAATCAGATGTTAACCAAATCCTCCCAAGACAAACACTTAACATAGATTTAATCATTTCTTTCTCCCTCAGATACATCTTCACCAAATTAGCCTGAACAGTATTTCTAAAAATAAATGGCACATCACCACGCAAGTACTAATGTGTGTGTCTCTTACACCTTCATATTCAACATATGAAAAAGGCAAATCATGCTTAATAATCGAAATAACCACCAATTCTCTATATCTTTTGGGATCAAATTTAAAGTCACTTACTGACAGAGATCCTAATTTGCCAACTAAGAGCATTTGCCCAACATCACGAGTGTTTGCCCTCGGGCAAGCTTGAATGTGCTTTCTTAAATTTCCAATTCCAAATGAACTTCGAGCCTTATATTTATTGCCACACGCCTTGCATTTTGCCCATACCTCCGGGCCTTCTAGATCAGCATTAGGCACAATATCATAAAACTACCAAACAGCTGAGGTTCTCCTACGCTTCTTTCCTTTTTTCTTACTCCCCACAGAAACATAGTCAATTTCTAGTGAATGTAACTCAACCACATCATCGTCAATTTCAAATGCATCTTCAACAATTTCTTCAATATTCATTTACACACATAATCATTAGTTAGTATATCACTATTTGCTATCAACTGGTTTAATAAGATTCAAACAAAACATTTAATATTGCAAAAGTATAACTTTTACAAGTTTCAATAAATTGAATAGTAATAAAAAATTAAAAAAAAAATTAATAGCAGCATGCCATGAACTATATGCTATCAATTTTCAATTTTCGAAATAATAACTTTATTTCAAACACTAAAAAAAAGAAGCAAACAACCAGACATTGCATCATGTATGAACTAAGAACCATGTTATTAACAACAGCATGCCATGAACATGGGTAAGATAAACACTACTACAAGATTCCGTTTTTGTCTGGTTGCATATGAATTGATTCCATTTTGTCTCTATTTATAATAGAAGCACCACCATGAGAATATAAAAGCAGCTTAAACTTTGCTCTTAAAATTAGAGCAACGAAAGTAAAGAGATTTATCTTTCCTTCACTAATGAACAATTTCTACCCTAAAAAAAAAAAAAAACACAGAAAACAAACTGTAGAGGATTTCAAGGAACATGACAATGGCACTAGTCGCTTAGTTGGAAAAACAGAAACAAAAGCTTGTGAAACAAGAATAATGATAGGAATTCTACTGGATAATAACCAAGGAACCTGTGAATGCCATTCTCTCATGCAAAAAGCTTTATCAGGCATGAGAGTGTTAGCCCCAAATTAGAATGTAGGAATATATTATATCATCCAGAGTACCACGAGTGTTTGCCCCAAATTTGCCCCATTAGGGCAATAATAATAGCATGAATATATGTTAAAATTTGACCCAAATTAGGACAATACAACATGATTATATGTTAAAACTTGCCCCATTATGAATATGTGAATATATGATACCATTACCCTAACCCAAGGTCCCAAAATCAGAGATAGAGTGAGTAAGAGATATACTGGTAGTACAGCCACTATGGAGACAGAAAGGTGCGGCTGACTGCAATGGTGAGGAGGCGTGGCTCACGGCGATGGCCAGAGGCGAAGTCGGAGTAGGACTATTGAGAGATTGAGAGAGAGAGAGCCGAGGGTCCGCGAGACTATGAGAGAGAGCTCAGACAGGTTGACGGCAACGGGGGTGACGGCTCGGCACTGACGGTGGGAGTGGGTCGATTTGTCGGTGGGGTGGGAACTGGGGTCTGGAGAGTGGAGACGCACCGAATACTAACGGGTCTGGGGTCTTTGCTGGTCACAAGTAGTAACTGAGTAAGTGTTTAGGTTTTTAATTTTTATTATTTTCTCTCTTTTTTTAAAAAAAAAAAATTCGGGTTTGGCGGGTTGACCCATCAGACTCGAATAGTAACCGGGTCTAGCGGGTCGACTTGCCAGACCCGCCATTAAGTATGACGAGTTGACCTGGCAGACCCAGCAGGTAGACTTACCAGACACAAAAATTTTTGGGTCTCAAATGGGTAGACTCGATTAAGACCCAAACCCAATTAGCCCAAACCCATTACCTGTTTATTCGTGTCGTTTTCGCGGGTCGTGTAAAAATTGCCAGCCCTAATCGTAACCCTAATATGAAGGCAATGACCCCACCCCGCACCATCTCCTGCCACATCCAGATCCTCCAAAACCCCCCAATGAGACAACTACTTTTGTGCCAATACCTCTTGTCATACATATCAATGGCATATCGTGTATCTGTATCCAAAAAGAAGATTTCATAAACACCATCTGAGATGGAGGACACTGCCCATTAAACTCGTTCAAAACCAAAATTTGTTGATCAAACGACCATGGCCCTCCTCTTATCTTCCTCCTCCTCCTCAAACTCGAATAACCATAGATTATCCTGTAGCTCTTTGAAAACCACAGTCCCCGCCATACGCCAAACCCTAGACATCACAGTTTTAAAGGCTTCTCTATTTATTGGTTTTTCCGCCCAAAGTTTCCCTACCAAACATCGTATACCGACTTCCCGTCCTCCAGCAATCTCTCCTTCCGTGACTTCTATCCCCTTCCGTTCCCCTCCCATCACTAAAATCTTACTGCACAATCTCTCTGTCTCAGCTGCCATAATTTCCTCTGCCGTTACCTTCTCGCTTCCACGATCGCCGTGCAAGAAGAAGTTTAAAAAACCTCACCTCTACGTATTCTCAGAGAGAAACCCTAGAGAGAGTCCTAGGTGTCACAACAAAATCTTAAGTATGTGTTACTTTTACTTCAAATAATTAATCAAAAATATTCCATGTATCCATTCTTTATTCAAATCACAAAAAAAAAAAATCCAATTTAATCAAAACATTAATTATGTCCGTAGAATAAATCACAAGGGATATCTAATTTTTTTACAAAGAAAACCAAGCAATCAATTACGCGAAATTATCTCAAATCATCAAATGTATCCTTGAATCACAAAAGATATCCAAGTATTATCTCACAAATTGAGTTAAAGTAAAACAATTGGAAAATCAAACTCAAGCTATCATCCCAAAATGACTAGTTAATTTGAAGATTCCTTAGAATTCATTATAAAGCCTAATTTCACCTAGTAACTAGGCAATGTGGGACTTAGCATTCATGACTATCGTTATAAACCACCCAGACTTTTTTCTCATCTTCCCAATATGGGACTAGGGTGTTACAAACTCCTTCTCTTAAATTCCTGACGTCCTCATCAGGGCTACGTCATGTAGTGCTCCAAAACAACATGACCTGGCATTACTAGGTGGCTTTGATACCATTTGTAACGACCCAGGGAAAGCGCTAGCCACATCTGCGTTATCACCCCAAAAGGACTAGTCAATTAGAAGCTTCCCTAGAAACTAGAATTCATTATAAAGCCTAGTTTCACTTAGTAACTATGCAATGTAGGACTTAGCACTCATGACTATTTTTATAAACCACCTAGGCTTCTTCTCATCTTCTCAATATGGGACTGGGGTGTTACAATAAAATTGGAAAATATTACATCACAAGAGAGTAATGTTGCTTATCATAAGTGAAGCTTCATGCTCGACCTTAGTTGAAGGTTTAGCCTCTCATGGAATTGAGCCCTATAATTAATGGAATTAGTTGCAAATTTTCTTCGGAGCCTGAAAACTCTAAAACAAAACAACATTAAACAAATAACAATGCTAAAGATTTAACATATGCAAATTAGGATGCTCAAATATGCAACATTTGGAACTCATCACCCCAAAAAACCTGAGGCCCACGGATTGTGTTCTTTAGAGTCGGGTCTCGAGTACGATTTTTAATGCCTGCAACATGCTAGTCGGGTAGCCTAAATGGCCGATACCTACCCTAATTCGACTCATGGCTACCCATACTTTCAAGATTGAAGGTTTTTTTTTAGTTGGGAAAAGTCTATGTACTCTCTATCAAACTACCACTCAATGGACACTGTCTCCTTCAAACTTTTAATTGATACAATATTCTCTTAAACTACTAAAAAATTGACAATGTCTCTCTAGGGCCACTAAAAAGACAAATCCTTCAATTTTTTAGTAAGAAAAAAATACTCAAATAAATTTTATAAAAAATTATTTGAATTTCTGTAATATTTTTGTCCTTTATTTTACTCATCCATTAAAAACAAAAACAAGAAAAGAAAAGAAAAAGCAAAGAAGTAAATAGGAGGTGTGTTTTGGGCATCTACCAGTAGATACCTCCCATAGGATCAAAATTGTTTAAATTTATAAGAGGAACTTTTCTGGTTTTTTCAGATCCTAGATGATTATTATTATTTTTTTAAAATAAAGTTGCTCTTATTTTTTTCACTTGATTTTTAAAAAATAATTTTCACCTAGATCAAGAGAACACCGAAATAGCACATAGTATTTTCCATTTATAGGATATGAAAAATAGTAAATATGGATGTGATATATGTTGGAGTAATGCTATAAGTAGAATCTTGGAAAATTTTTATTTAATCCCACAGAATTTTCACCGCATTTATAATCATTTTTTTTTAATTTAAAAAACTTTCAATTTAGTGTGTTTAACTTTAAAATGTTTACAATGCCATCCATATCGTTAGGATTTAAGGTTAAATCAAATGAAATATAAGTTAAATTTTTATTAAAAAACATAAAATCTATGACCTAACCAAAAAATGATCATCTACATTTTAAAATTTCTTAATTTCTTCTATTTAGTGCATTTTGAATGGTAGTACATTTATTTATTTATTTATATTTTTAAATAGAAATATTTTGACGTTATGTATTAGGATTTTACAGAATAATGAAACATACATAGGTTTTCTTTTTGGAGAGCGGAGGAGAGGGGTGGGTCTTTAAGGTTTCAACCCCAAATCATCCCCAAATGCCTTATAGTTGACACTCTAGCCCACCAGCCGATCGACGAAATTCCCCAACCAAGCCAAATGGAGTCGAGCATCCTGGAATCGATTGGCCTGGAGATCATTGGCGTGATGTCCCCAGTCTCAATCTGCATGTTCCTGGTGGTCCTCATCGTCTACTCCATCTCTTCCGATAACCCCTTCTCCTCCTCTTCCTCTTCCGCCGCTCCCATCCGCACAGCAGCCAACCTTGTCTACCTTGAGACCCCCTCCGACTCCACCGCCCAAAAGCTCGAAGGAGCTCTCTTAAACGCCTTAGTGTTCGTCATCCTCATCGCCCTCTTCACCTTCCTCCTCGTCGTCCTCTACTACTACAACTTCACCAACTTCTTGAAGAACTACATGCGCTTCTCCACCTTCTTCGTGCTCGCCACCATGGGCGGATCCATCTTCCTCTCCATAATTAAGCATTTCTCCATACCGGTCGATTCGATCACTTGCTTCTTGCTGCTTTTCAACTTCACGGTCGTGGGTGTGTTGTCTGTCTTCTCTGGCGGGATACCCATTTTCTTGAGGCAGGTGTATATGGTGTCGTTGGGGATAATCGTGGCAGCTTGGTTCACGGAATTGCCCGAATGGACCACTTGGGTTTTGCTGGTGGCGTTGGCTGTGTATGATTTGGCGGCGGTCTTGGCCCCTGGAGGGCCGCTGAAGCTGTTGGTGGAATTGGCATCGACTCGGGATGAGGAATTGCCGGCGTTGGTCTACGAGGCTCGGCCGACCGTGTCGATGAATACGGAAAATAGGGGTTCTAGTTTGGGGCTCTTGGTTGGTGGGGTTTCAGATTCTGGGTCGGTTGAGCTGCAGGAGGTTGAGCGTGCCAACGTGAATCGAAATGAGGGCGAAAATCGCAGTAATTCTGAGTATGCTACTGTTGAGGTTGCTGAGTACGGTAGAGATGAAGGGGAGAATTCCCCATTGGTGGGACATTCGCGGGAGAGGCATTCGTCGAGCAGTGGATCGTCGGAGTATTCGACTGTAGTTGTTTCGTCTGATCGAGTACGGAATGGAGAGTCGGAGATTGTTGTTGATGAGGAGATTCCACTTGTTGAGATGAGGGGATTGGGGAATGATAGAGAGCGGACTAGAAGGGATAATGAAGAGGTGGCGAGTAGAGGTATTAAACTTGGCCTAGGAGACTTTGTTTTCTATAGCGTTCTTGTGGGTAGAGCTGCTATGTATGATCTTATGACAGTATATGCTTGTTACCTTGCGATTATTTCGGGACTTGGGTGCACTCTTATTTTGTTGTCGGTGTGCCATCGAGCTCTGCCTGCCTTGCCTATTTCGATTGCATTGGGTGTTGTTTTTTACTTCTTGACTCGGTTGTTGATGGAACCTTTCGTCGTTGGGACAGCAACAAATTTGATGATGTTTTGATTCTCCAGTTTCGAGAGATCAATTAAATGATAGCGAAATATTGATGTTTTCATAGGCATGAGATTTGTATACAAGGTGAAAGCTATTACTCCATGAATTCTCTCCTTGGTGACTAGTAATGCTCTCATGATCCAACCTCTGGATCGGATAGTGCAGCAACGTTTGGAACCATATGGTAATGAGTTGGAATGCAAGTTGACTGGCCTTGAGGGTCTTGCTTTATAAATTATACAACATTTTGTCTTAGCAAGGTAGATGTATTCCTTAATTAGCTTCTTTTTATTTTATTTTTTTGGCAACTGAGGAATGTAGGAAGCTACGCTATAACCATATAATTATCCATTCTAACTGATATATTCTTCATCCAATCAAATTTTCAGTGTTTATTATGATGGTTGTTTATTTTAACTTTTACAGTGATTATATTATTATGGTTCAGTGTATGGACATTTTCTTCTTTAATAAAAGATGTTGCAATCAGGCTATCAAGTTACTAACCTACCATAGAGATAGATAGACTCCCAGCTTGCCAGTCTCCTAAAGAGGCAAATACCTGTATGCCCAAGCCAGCCAAAATTCTTTCATGCTTATGGTTCATATTGCTCTTTGAATATGTGTGGTACCAGAGGTCTTAAGCAGTATCTTGTCAGTTTTTTAGTTTGAAAGTTTTCTGTTGCTCAAACTAATATTGTGTGGAGTGGGTTGCATAAACAATAGTAATATATATGAGTTGATAAGAATTGTTTGTCTTTTTTTTTTTCTTTTTTTCTTTTTTTTTTTTTCCTTTTGGGAAGAGAAGGGTGGGGGATTTCTAAGACATTTCCTACATGCTGACTTCTGGGATGGGGTTCAAACTTGCAGAGAGTAGCCATTCCTGCAATATAGCTTGGATATTCGAGAAGAGATTCCTGCCAAAAAGGTTGCCTTTACTTCGTAAAATTTTTGGAGTTCTCTTGTTGTGTTTGCTGGTTATCTTAGCCTTGTCTTATTTTTTGAAACCCCCTCCCCGCTGCCGCATCAGGCCCTGGTGTGGTCTTATTTTCGTTTGTGATGTAAATGACTATTTCACATGGTAGGAGCAATGTCTGAAGTACTCATACCATTTCCTCTAGGATGTAATGCATACATGCATCAATGACACCATAACACAATGCTCGTTTTATATTTAGGATTGGGGAAGCTTCAATAAGCATACATCAGAAACTCTATTCCAGATATTGTAATCGAAGCTATTTTCTTTTGCAAAATTGTTCATAGTTTCTCTCTCTTAGTGACAAATACGCAATGGAATATATTGGAAAGCTTGGCTGGAGTATCAAACAAATATGGGAAGTATGGAAGATGAGCATGCAACTATTATAGGTTCCAATGAAACTGCGATACGAAATGTCCCAGGATTTCTTACTCCGGAGTATATGGACAACTGAGAATGTTGGGATGCCACAATCCTATTCAAGACTAAATTTAGTTTTGGAAATCTACGCAAGAGATAGCTCATGATCTCATTTGATTAACCACGTATTCATGTCTAACAGCTTTTTCAAGTACTGAGGAAGCTTAGCATTATTGTTCTGATTTTTTTATCCTTTTAGTAGATTTCACATGATTGCCCTCAACATTTCCCATCTATTGTTTGTGGACGATACTTAGATTCTGTCCAAGACAAATATAAATCATCTTTCAAACTTACATTTTTTGTTCTTATGCTTTGAAACGGTCTCAAGTTTGAGGATTATTCTGTCTAACTCAAAGTTGGTCCCTGTTGGCAATGTCAGTGGTGTAGAAGGTCTAGCTAGCACTTTGGGTTGCAGATTATTGTCTCTACCTATGAAATATCTACGCTTCCGTTGGGAGTTTTGTTTAGGGCAAAATTTATATGGGATGCTATCATTGGCTGGATGGCTGAGGAAGTATTTGTCAAAGGGTAGAGAAGTTACAACGGGACTTTTTGTGGGGTGGTATTTGTGAAGAGTTCAAATTCCATTTGGTTAGCTGGTCTAAAGTGTGTTCCTTGGTCCCTAGAAGAGGGTTGGAGGTCTGTTATTTACTTTTATTCAACCAAGCTCTTTTGGGGTTGTGACTTTGGTGTTATGTTTATGAGAGAGAGATCTTATGGAGGATGGTTGTGATTATAAACATGGCAGCTCGTGGAGTGTGCGGTGTTCAAATGAGGTTCATGGGTCATTTGGGGTGGGGCTACGAAAGAACATCCGGAGGGGATATGGAGAGTTTTGTAGTCATTACTAGATTTGAGGTCAGTGATGGCTCCAAAGTTAGATTCTGGCATGATATAAAGTGTGGGGATGAGACTCTCAAGGCAGCTTTTCCAGACTTGTTTAGTTTGGCCCATTGTAAGCCTCTTCAATGGCAGGTCATTTGGAGGTTTTTAGTAACTCTCATCAATGGAATGTTAACTTTCTTAGAGCGACCCATGACTCGGAGGCGGATCATTGTTCAATTTGTTGTATTACTTCAGATTGAGACGGGTTGGTAAAAACAAGCTTTATTGGGTACCTTCTAGGAGAGGGGGTTTTTTTATTTTTTTTTATTTTTATTTTTTTATGTTAAATATTACTACAATGTCGTGATTCCCCATGTTTGTAATCCTTTGCCTTGGAAGAGTATTTGGAAGAATAAAATTCTCTTGAGAGTGGTGTTTTTTGCTTGATCAGTTGCGTTGGGGAATATACTAACTATGGATAATCTTAATAAGCAACATGTCATTATTGTTGATTGGTCTTATATGTGTAAGAAGAACGCAGAGTCAGTGGACCACCTTTTACTCCATTGTGAGATGGCTAGTGCTCTTTGAAATACCATCTTCAACCTTGTAGAGTTGGCTTGAGTCATACCTAGCTGAGTGGTAGGCCTCTTCGCTTGTTGGAAAGGACATTTTGGTAGGATTTAGAATGCTGCTATAGGGAAGATGGTATTGTGCCTTATGTGGTGCCTTTGGAGGGAAATAAATTATTCGAGTTTTGAAGACTATGGATGGACGGTGATGGAATTAAAGGATTTTTTTTTCTTCAAAATTCTTTACCACTGGACAACTGTTTTTAACTTAAATATTTTTAGCTTTCATGTTCTTGAACCTTGTAGAGTTGGCTTGCGTCATACCTAGTTGAGTGGTAGACCTCTTCACTTGTTGGAAAGGGCATTTTGGTAGGATTTAGAATGCTGCTATAGGGAAGATGGTATTGTGCCTTATGTGGTGCCTCTGGAGAGAAATAAATGATTCGAGTTTTGAAGACTATGGATGGACGGTAATGGAATTAAATGATTTTTTTCTTCAAAATTCTTTACCACTGGACAACTGTTTTTACTTAAATATTTCTAGCTTTCATGTTCTTAATCCTTTTTCTTTTTTCTTTTTCCTCTAACTAGATGTTTTTCTTGTATATTTGATATACAACCTTTTAATGAATTGTGTTTACTTATAAAATAAAATAAAAAAGATTCACATAATAGTGCTGTCCTAACCTTTCATTCTCTTAGTAGTGATGCTGGCAGCAAGAAGCTCCAGGAAGAGCAAACATTAAAACCAAAATTATTTGAATTTATGATCTTTATTTGATGTGGGGCCTAGTTAGAATCCTCTGAAGTCTTAGTCTATTTAGTTTTAGTCTTACTTTTCTGTTTATATGTTTATTTGCTATGCGGTAAGGAAATTTTTTGATTCAGGTTTAATTAATTCTTACTAGAGTAGGGGGTATCTAGTAATCTCAAGATTTGCCGGAATGGGTAAAGGAGGCTAATGAGTCTAGATGTCTAGTTTATGTATTGGAGTCTTGTTCTATTTTGTTTTAGTAGTTTCCTTCTGGGTTTAGTAATTCTTATTTTAATTTTTTGTTTGTTTAGAAAGGATTAGGGGTAGCCTATATAAAGGCTTTTTATGTAATGCATCAAAATTCATAGAACAAGTTCAACCCAGCTGATTAAAGTTCGAGGGTGTAATCACCTTCTCCTTGCTAGATGTGATTACTTAGGAAACCTTGGTATGAATGCTTAGTGTTTATCTTTTATTTTTCATGTTCAATTCACAGTTTAAATATCAGATATACATCAAAGCACTTGAAAGATTCAACCTTTTTTTAATAACCTAACTCTCCCCAAGTCCTTGACCATCAAACCTCATCCAAGAAGCTCCTTCAAGAACTCATCAAGAAACCTAATTTAGTGATGAACAGTTCTAAAGATATTATATGTCAAGTAGTCTTCATATATTGATATTTATGAGATCCTAACTTTAACAAATGCAAGCGTATGCATCATTGGAGATCTATGCATTTAGTAATCTAGAAATTCCTCTTTGTTTAAGAATGAATAAACTTAATACTTCTAAAACTAGAAATAGAATATAATCTTTTCATACAAGAAAGAATAACTGGGGTTGACGATGATGTTGGTATAAATGTACCAGTATAGTGTTTGTGTTATGCTCTTTACTAATAATTGGTGGGGATAATTATCTGCTTTCATTGAGTACTCACTTGGGCAAGGCTATAAGGATGACCTAAGGGAAAATACCCACTTCTTTATGTTAATATTCTCCCAGAATTTTGGATAGTTGTGAGGGTCATTATTTGGTGCGCGACTTTAAAGAGCTTTTGTATCTTGCCAAATGCTGTTGACCATGCTTTCTGACAAATCCCAAAAATAAAAATGAATGGAAGAAGAAACTACAGCCCTTTTTTTTTTTTTTGGGTGAAGGTTGTGGGTTATTGTTCACATTGTGCTTCTGTGGTTCAAAGTGTAGCAGCTTTTTGTTTGATGGTTCTTAGGTGTTTTTGAGTCCTATTATTAGAGGGTTGTAATTTTATTCTATTCAAGGACCAATATTATTTACGTTAGATTGGAGGGCTGATCATGTTGTGATTCATGATCAGCCCAAATGCAGTGGATTAGAAGAAACTAGAAAGATACTAAGAGCACTTGATCTTAATTCGGGAATTATGATTCAAATTTGAGATTTTCATGGAAAGATGCATCCAGAAGTTTTTCTTGATTGGGAATCTAGTTTGGAGAGTCTATTATAAATATATATATTTTGACAAGTCCACACAAGAAGGAGGCATGTCCACACAAGAGGGAGGATGATGATTCGAATTAGTGACCTCTGCTTCATTGGGTGTGGTCCCAACTGATTGAGTTACTTCATGAGGACATATATATATATATATATTAGGAATAATGTTAGAAATTATATTTTTATTTTACAATTATCTTACAATGTTATGGATTATTCTGTGTTAGTTGGAACTCTTGTTTAAGTATTGTAGAATAAAAGTGTAATTTTTAGCATAAGAACAACTTGTATAGGATTTTGGCACAAACTAAATCCTGTGTGCCTTCCAAAGAAAGAGAGACACATAGGCTTGGAGCATTAAAAGGAATCAAGATGAAAACATTACATCTCACCCTATTATCTACATGAATCTACAGAATTTCTCTTTCCCATTCAGGAGAATCTACATGAATCTACAGTATAATAACCTTTAAACATTGTTGGCATTTATGCTAGTGCTTTCATTAACTTCTCAATTTTTCAGCTTTGACTTTCGTACTTCTTTTATGTAGTATTAAAAACCATTTCTTGGGTCGTTTCTCTAGGATTCGGGGTGTGTTTGGTAAAGCTTTTTGAGGTGAGTCTTCTTCTTTTTTTAATAATAATAATAATAATAAATGTTATTGATGTAATATGAAGTAGAAAGAAGCTTAGAATTTTTTGTATGAAAAAGTAAAAAAATTTGTTTTGTAGTGAGTTTTTTTGTTTGAATAATAATAAAAAAAAAAATTTGACGTAACATAAAAGTAAAAAAGTTGAAATGTTTTGATTTAAAAAATATTTCTGCAATAACACAAGACTTTACGTTATATTGTGGTGGGTGTATACCCATACTGATAAGAACTATTGACGTGTAATCTTGTACGAGATGGGTATATATGTCTTCTCTTGAATGGGTATATTGATATTCTCTTGCGGTGATGGAGTTTTGTGCGGCGGAGTGGCCGTGTCGTTTAGTGGAGGAAACAGGCTAGCGCAGGAATGAAATCAAAATATTTTGTGTAGGGTCCGAACTTATGTAAATAAATAAATACATAAGAGTAATCTTTTATATCATTTTTTCATTATTATTATTTTTAACAAATAATTGATTGTGACTACTATGTCAGCATTGTGAGATAATTACTAAATAAAAATATAATTTCTAGCATTACTCATTACATAGACACATATAATCATTTTGTATGTGTAAATAAAAGCAGATAAATTTTAAATTTAATTTAATTTGAAGTCATATGTTATATTTGTATACACGAATCATGTCTATAAAATTTTTTTTAAAAATAACTTCACTTTGGAATACAAAAGTTTTATAGGTTCCTATAAACTTCACTTTTTTACATTTATTTTAACTCTTTTTGTCATTTTTTGGTGCCAATATAATATTATTTTCAAACTTTTCACTTGTAAAATTTGTAGTTTAGTGAGGCATTCAACATCAATCAGCTTTTATGGCTCCCAACTAATCATGTTTTCTTTCACCGTTCATTATAAAAGGCAAGCTGCCACTTTGAACTCTTCACTTGCTACAAGCTTGACGGTAAAAAATGTATATTTTGTTGCAAGCCTGCAAATCCATTTTTTTTTACACAAGTTCGTAGCTGTCTAGATTTTCCAGCAAGCTGCGCTCGGGTGCATCATCCTTACGCTCGAGCCCCTCCCTGCCAGTAGTGCGCTCGAGCGCACTCTGCATTGCGATCGAGTGCACTAGCGCCCATCTGCCAGATTTGGGCGCTAGATTTCAGTAGCTGCTGCACCTGACTCCCAGCACACCTATTGTGAGCTTTTTGTTTTTATTTTTATTTCCTTTTAGTTTAAGTTGGGTCGCCATTCATTATCTTTACCTTTAATTACTTGAGACCCCGACATTAAATGCACTCTTACACAACTTAGATCCGACATAAGCTTTGTAACACCCCATAATAAATATGAATTTTATAATTACCTGAAGGCAATAGCGGAGCGTGAATTTTAATTCATAGGGGGCAAAACTAAAAGATAGAGTCAAGCAAAACTTAATTAAAAATATTAAACAATATAACTAATCAAATAAATAAAAAATGAGGAAATTTTTTTCCTAGTACCCCTATATATTTTGTTAATTAATTGATTAATCATGTAACACTCCAAATTGGTTATATTAATTGATCAATTATGGGGAATAAAAGATTAATAACTTACTTAGAGCGAGTGGATTATAAAGGTACACATAAGTGTTAAGTCAAATTGGTTACTCACTAGGTTAGACTTCACTTTATAAGTGATTATAGGAAGCTACAAATTGAATATTTCGTTTGGAGTGATAACTGTTGGGATTATCCAACATCGATTGTGGAAGGGGCTGATGGTCAGTTTATAAATGTGAGAAAAAGTCTCACCTCTTGAGCTAACTTTTAGAGTTGAGAAAGACTTAAGACCACCCAACATGGTATCAGAGCCCAGGCCCAACAGTTCACAGTTGAAACATGTTGTCTCTGCTTCAACCCAAAGCCCGATGTATAAGGAGGAGATATATTGCTGAGATTATTCCACATCGGTTGTGAAATAGGCTGGTGATCAATTTATAGGTGTAAGGGAAAGCCTTAACTCTTAAGCTAACTTTTAGGGTTGAAAGAGACCAAGACCACCCAACAATAGCGTATATGTGACTAATGTATTTCCTGAATTGTTACACATTTTCACTTGTTTTACTAAATGCCTATTCAAATCTTGTGAGAGCACATAAATTTATCACCAAATATTACTTTCAAATTATATATAACTCTTAGGGAAGCTTCTGATCCGAGCCAAGATACATTATTCAACCACAAATCTCTCAAGTTAAAAGTCATTACTTTTGCCAAAACTTTATATTCTTCAATAACTCTTCATTTAAATAAAATTTATTTGGAAAAACTTGATCCATTGAATTGAAGCGTCATGTAATGCTTACCATTAAGATGTCACAAGGAGCCAACAATCCACATGTTAGAAAGAGTACAAATATTATAGACCAATATGGAGCAACATAATGGTGGCTTTTATAACTATCGTATTGTTTCAACTATTTTAAATAATTATTATTTTTTTCATTGCAAATATTACTCCTTATGTAAATCTACACATGGCCATGTTAATATTTTCCTCCAATTACCTTTAATTTTTAAATTTTAATACCTATAATAGTGAACCCAACTTGTAAAACAATGGATTTTGCCAGTTATGTTTAGAAAAAGTTCATGATCAAGTTTATCTTATTGTTGGTATATGATGAAGATCTGATATTATGCTGAATTTTTTGGGAAATCTACAATACAGAAATAATAGAGGAAGCAAAAGAGTAAAAAGATAGACAAAGAATTTAAGGTGGGTTAGTGTTAGATACCTACATCCACCACTCTAAATAGTCCCAAGGGCTAAATTGTGGTATCATTAACTTAATTGTTTACAATACATAAGGTCTTTATTTATAGTTAAATAAGGGTATGTTTAGTATTGAGATTTCACAAGAATAATTTGTGTTTTTAAAAAGATATTACAAAATATAAGGCGTTAGGCATTGTGATTTAAAAAGTAATTAATCTAAAATATGTAGAAAAAAAATGTGACTTTTATAAGTAGGTTAGGTAGTAATGATTTGAAAAAACGCAAATTTAAATCAAAACCACGATTTCGGATAATAAATATTTGATAATATATATAAACATATTTTACCAAACGCTTTTGCGATTTTAAAAAATAGCGATTTGAAAAATGCAATTTTTAAATTTTCAAATCGCTCTTATTGAAATTGCAATCCAACTTATACAAAGAAACATAAATCTTGAATATTTGATCGTCCATCTTCATTTGTATTGCTAAGAAGATTGATACCTAGAGGAGTCCTCTAATGAGATCGTAATAAGTTTATGGGTTTGGACCATTTGCATTATATTAACCACTCACTCTTTGTAACACATTTCCAATATGGGACTTAACCTTTCTATACTCATACATGATATTAAACAATTCCCCTCTCACGTGTGAGTTAATCAACAAATTGTCATACTCTCCCTTGAAAAATAGTCTTTATTTTATTTATATAAGAAATTAGGAGAGTTCCTTTCTTTAGTCTCCCACCTCCCCACTCTAACCGCTTCACCTGAATGTATCAAGGCGTACGGACAACTAGGTCGTCTACCTTCTTCGTTGGAGGCGTGCATACAAGGATAAGGGACTTAGACATACAGAGATAAGTTATTTCTCTCTATGTCTAATTGGCGTCAGTACTCTGTCTAGTGCTTTTGCCTTTGAATACTGTGAAAAGGCAGGTTGGAGAATGAGATTTGGGGCCAATGAGAAAACACCCGTAGGAAAGAGTCTCGAGAAGGGAATACCCATCCAATCTCATAGAAGGTGGGTGACCGCAGTACACGAAAAGGGCGATCCATTTCTATATGAAAAAACCGAACCACGACTTTTATTTATTACCAAAAAATCTAGAGTGCTTGGTCGGAGATAGCTGCTCAAAAACTGTTCGCCTAGGCACGATCGCAAACAGAAATGACCTAACAAACAAGAGTTGAAAGTCGACGCGAATAGGTGATTATTAGCGTCCACTCGACCCAACTAATTAGTATTAGTGTCCACTAAACAGTGGACGCTAATATACCGACACTAATATACTGACAGTAATAATACCAGAGGCGAAAAAACTATTAGGGGCGAAAAAATAACTATTAGCGTCCACTATACGTCGACGCTAATAATAAACTATCAGCGTCCACTGTAAGTGGATGCTAATAGGTCTATATAAAAATAAAATTAAAAATTAAAAAAATTGAAGCTATCAAAGTCCACCTTAGTGGACGCTTGTGGACCTGTACAAAAATAAAAAACAAATAAAATTAGAAGATCAACAACGTCCACACAAAGTGGACGCTGATGATAGATGAATAGTATCCATTTACGAAGTGGACGCTAATGATATGTCATTAGCGTCCACCTGAATGGACGCTAATGCTATTGCAGAAAAATAAAAAAATAAAAAACAAATAAAACTAGAAGATCGATAGCATCCACACAAAGTGGACGCTGATGATAGATCAATAGCGCCCACTTCGTAAGTGGACGTTGATGATAGATCAATAGCGTCCACTTCGTAGGTGGACGCTGATGATATGTCATTAGCGTCCACCTGAGTGGACACTCATGCTATTGTAGAATAATAAAAAACAAATAAAACTAGAAGATCAACGTACAATGTCCACACAAAACAGACACTGATGCTAGATCAATAGCGTCTACTTCGTAAGTGGACGCTGATGATATGTCATTAGCGTCCACTTGAGTGGATGCTAATGCTACTGTAGAAAAATAAAAAAAATAAAAAACAAATAAAACTAGAAGATCAACAGCGTTTAGACAAAGTGGACGCTGATGATATATCAATAGTGTCTACTTCGAAAGTGGACGCTGATGACATGTCATTAGCGCCCACTTGGGTGGACGCTAATGCTATTGTAGAAAAATAAAAAAATAAAAACAAATAAAACTAAAAGATCAACAGCGTCCACTACTGATGATAGATCAATAGCAGCCACTTCCTGATGATATGTCATTAGCACTTTAGTGGACGCTAATGCTACTGTAGAAAAATAAAAAAATAAAAAACAAATAAAACTAGAAGATCAACAACGTTCACACAAAGTGGACGCTAATGATAGCGTCCACTTCGAAAATGGATGCCGATGATATGTCAGTAGCGTCCACTTGAGCGGACGTTAATTCTATTGTAGAAAAATAAAAAAAATAAAAAACAAATAAAACTTGAAGATTATTGTAGTGACTCAAATTATTAACTAGGCATAAGTAGCTTAGTTGGGGGAGTTAATTTGAGCTTTAGGTCACTAAGGACACTAGAGGGGCAATTTAGACTTTTGGGCAGATGTACGCTAGGTTTGGCGGACGTACGCTGCTGTCTATAGTGCGGACGTATAGTGGGGACCATCGGACGTATGCTCTGCAAACCGTACAGGGGACGTACGCTACTTTTTGAATACACTTTGGTTAATATCTGAACGTACGAGGCAGCCTTTGGACTGCTGGGTAAAGACCACCGAACATACGGCCCTTTGGCCGGACATCCGCTACTTTGCCAGGGGAGTTGTTGGCAGCCCTCTTCTATAAATACCCCTACCCCTCTTCATTCTTCACTTGTTTTTCAACGCCTCTAGGCTGCCGGTGTGAGTTTCCAAAGTGTTGTGAGTGTTTTATGAGTGTGTGTGAGTGTTTTTGTGTTTGGAAACGTTTGTGAGGCGAAATTCTTGCGATTTCATTTCAAGTACCTTACAAAGGGGTTTAGCCATTCATGATCTTCTAAGCCCCGAAGACAATTTACTGAAAATTTAACTCTAGGAAGCGGTCTCCCTTTTTACAAGTTATGAGGCATATTTATAGGGACTAGGAAATCCTAGAAACCCTAAAACCCTAATTAAAATCGTAGGTCAGTATTCCAGTCTAATTAGGAGACTGAAAATCAAGTTTAAGCTATCAAAAAGGCGCTTGCCGCACTATGCACGCCAGAGTGCGCTTGATCGCATATGTGATTGTACCAAAAATAGTACTCGCAATAGCACGAATCGTTTTGCAATAAAGTGGTTGTGCAAATGCGAGGTCGAACCCACCGAGAATCGTGTTTTGTAAAAAAAACTAATTTAAATTGCCTAAACTAACTCTATCTTAACCTAGTTCTAATTATCAAACACGTACCGTGCATAAAATGTAAACTAATCTAAATGCATAAAAATAAATAGATAAAAAGACTAAGGTCTAGAATCCACCTCACCACAATTAAAATACACAATTAATTTATACATATGTCTATCGATTAAAAGCGATGCATGTTCTAGTGTCACGCTAGTTCATACATCCTTACGCCTATGCATGTCCTATCGTGCTTATTGAAATAATCAAAGCATTCGTCCATTTGACAAAAGACAAAACATATCCGACTTAGTTCAAATGATCCAATGTGAATGTGGTTAACACAAAAGACAATGGATAAATAAACGTAAATCAAAAGATGAAATGTATCAATCGGACTAAACACTATGAAAATCCAACTACGGCACAATCAATGCAATCTTCTCAGGAAATTGAAATGAAACGAACACACATGACAATTAAAAGACAAATTAACGTACAAACTAACTATGAAACCATATAAATAAATCCATGGTGAGGCTTCATCTTCAACCTTAGTTGAAGATTTAGCCTCTCATGCTAAAGAGAGACAATCGATAAAGAAAAATAAGCATTAAATAAATAAATGACGTTTTTTTATGATTTACAATGAAGATCAAGGAGGTTTTAGGTCTCCGAGGGCACCTCCAAAATGTAAGTTTACAAGAAAACATAAGGGTCCTATTTATAGACAAAGTTTAAATGTGCTGCCAAGTCAGGGGTGCGCTCGATCGCAGGCATTGCGCTTTAGCGCAGGCACATGTGCGATCGATCGTAGGACATGCACTCGATCACAGTGCGCTCGATCGCGAGATATTCGCTCGATTGCACGTAACCGCTCCAGATTTCCCACAACGCAAGCAAATTAGCGATGGCGGTTAGGGCGACGCGGACTTCGCAGGCTGACGAGGCATGCACTCGATCGCGGGTCTTGCCCTCAAGTGCATTGTGCTTGATCACACCAAGTGCGCTCGAGCGCACTGGCAGGGGCCATGATTCCTTCTTTGCTCAATTCCACCCCTTTAAACCACATTTTAAACTAAGGACCTACAGCACACTAAAACACTAAAACAACACAAAAACATTAAATATTAACAATACTAAGAGCTTAACAAACATAAGTTAAGGGGGGTTAAATATACAATATTTGGCATCGATCAATATGCGCTCGATCTTAGCTGTTGTGCGCGCGATTGCAGGAATGTGATCGATCCTAGGCCTTGTGAGCTCGAGCGCATGCGCGCTCGATCCCAATTAAGCTGCAATCGATCCCAGCACCAAAATGGCTCCAAATTGTCATTTTAAGCCCACTTTCAATGGAATTCTTGTATTTGACCTGAAACACAAAAACAAAACAAAATCAAACAAATAACAATGCTAAGGAATTAACATATGCGAGTTAAAGGGATTAAATGTGCAACATTCAACGCTTATCAAACCCCCAAACTTACATTAGCAATACAAAACATAAAATAAATTGAAAAACAAAAAGATAAATCCAGCTTTCATGGGATGTACGATTGCATTTAGCGTATGCAACAAGCCTTTTAAACTCCAAGGAATTCCCTAGAGGACGAGTGAAGTCTCGTGAGGGTTTTCTAGAAATGATACCCACAAACATAATCATCATTATGTCATTCAAAAGAATAAAGTATCACAAAAATAATGGTTTTCATTCATTAGCAAGCTTAAAGTGATAAACTCTATCTTCAAAATTCCAAGAAATTCCCAAGTCAAATCTCTTACAAACGGCAGGTTGAGATACAACAGATTTCAATTGGTGCAAAGTGAACTAACACACAATCATAAGGCTTCAAAATAATTCCAACATAAATGACTCAACATCTCAGAATTTATTGGACTTCCTATTAGATAAAACAACCAAAGCATACAATTTTTTTATTTTTTTATTTTTTTTATTAAGCAGGCTTTGCAATGCTTAGCTCCCTTAAGCTTTCTAATTGACCCATGTATCGAGTGTTAGGCCAATGACTCCCAAACCAAATGGCTTTAGGGCATTTGGAAATCCAGGAGGGATTAACCTACATGGAAGAACCGGTGAAAATCATGGACAAGAAGGAGCAGGTGCTGCATACCAAGATGATTCCTATCATCAAGGTACTGTGGCGCAATCATGGAGTTGAGGAAGCATAGTGGGAAGTAGAACACGACATGCATAGTCGCTACCTGCATTTGTTTGAATGATTGTGTACGACTCTTTCTTTTAAGATTATACTTGGACAATATACCTATTTCCATTTTGGGTAAGGGAATAGTTGACTAAGAAAGGGTTGTTTTCTCTTCAGCATTATGGCACCTATACCAATTGACCCGGACTGCATGTGGAACTACTCCTTTTGCGAATGGATAGACTTGGGAGTAGAGATTGACGAGGATTGGTATAGTGTGGGCGACATCGAGTACAAAGCACTCGACGACTTTCGAGGCAATTTTTCAAAGTTGTTTGAAGAGGATGATGTACCAATTAACAGATAGGACGAGATAATCTAGGAACCTACCGAGCATGGTAAAGAAGACTCTACGGACGAAAGGTAACATTCTACTCCTTGTTAAGTGTTGTTCTTTAGGCATTTGTCTAGAAATTTCGAGGACGAAATTGTTATAAGTAGGGGAGAATGTAGTGACCCAAATTATTAATTAGGCATAAGTAGCTTAGTTGGGGGAGTTAATTTGGGCTTTGGGTCACTAAGGACACTAGAGGGGCAATTTGGACTTTTGGGGGGATGTACGCTAGGTTTGGAGGACGTACACTGCTATCTGTAGTGCAGACATACAGTGGGGACCATCGGACATACGCTCTGTAAACCGTACAGGCGAACGTACGTGGGACCACCGGACGTACAATATTTTTGAATACCTTCTGGTTAATACCTGGACGTACGAGGCAGCCTTTAGACCGCTAGGCGAAGACCACCGGACGTAAGCCCCTTTGGCAGGACGTCCGCTACTTTACCGGGGGAGTTGTTGGCAGCACTCTCCTATAAATACCCTTTACCCCTCTTCATTCTTCACTTGTTTTCAGACACCTCTAGGCTGCCGGTGTGAATTTCTAAAGTGTTGTGAGTGTTTTGTGAGCTTGTGTGAGGTGTTTTTATGTTTGGAAACATTCGTGAGGCGAAACTCTTGCGGTTTCATTTCAAGGAAGTAATGTTCGATCCTTAGCTTTTTAAATACGTCGTTATGTTGCTCTTTTTTGTTTAGTTATAGTTGCTAGCTTAGTTACGCTTTGAAACTCGTTTGGGTTAGCATTTTCGTTAGCTTAGTGTTGTTACGTTTCATGGAGGTTATTAACTAGACTAGAAGGCTTTAGGGTGCTCCTAGTATCCCTAGGAGTCGGAGAATAGGCGGGCAGTAGAAAGAAAATGATGTTCTCCCTAAAAACCCATATAGTGGACGTACGATATTGTGCCAAACGTACGGCCCTGAGCCCGGACGTACGGTCAGTGTGTGACAAGGAAACCCTATTTTCACCAGCCGTCCCATAGCTCCTGTTTTCCTTACTTTAGAGTTAATTTAGTGAAATTAGGACTAATAGAAGGTTTTTCACAGATTTGGAGAACTGGGATCTTTCGGAGTATTTAGAAACGCTTTTCGATCCAGGTGAGTTTTAACTCACATAATGCTCATTGCTATTTTCCTTGCACTGCACATCTATTTTGTGTACAGAGAAAACATGCATATTTAATAACTCTCACAGCTTATACTTATTACACATGAACTCTGTCATTTTGAGAAAAACGTTGTGCTGAATATGTTAACCAAGTGAGATTTGTAAAATGACATGCATGTAAAATACAGACAAGATAATTGCATCGTATGACATGGTACACCGGTACGTACAGTAGTAATGGCCATGGCTAACTATACATGTTAGCTTTATGGTCAAATGTGTGTGTTATACGGGGCTTTGGATCCATTGGTTTCATGACCTTGGTACAACCATTCCCAATGGTTCGGTCACTATAGGATTGACGTCATTAGTTGGTGTAGGCCACTCAAAGTCAGACTCGATTATGCCACTAATGTTACGTATGGTATGTTGTGCAATGGCTGGGGCTCTAGCATTATATTATAGGTCCCTCGGGACAGTATCAATTTTACTGAGAAGGGGTAATATCTCGAGTAGACCATACTGTTGGACTATCATTATTGATCGGTGCCATTTATTGTATATTTGACCCCCCTTAACTTATGTTTATTAAGCTCTTAGTTTTGTTAATATCTAATGGTTTTGTGTTGTTTTAGTGTTTAAGTGTGTTGTAGGTCCTTGGTGTAAATTGTGGTTTAAAGGGGTGGAATTGAGCAAAGAAGAAATCTTGGAGTCCCTGCCACTGCGCTGGAGCCCAAGGGCCGCGATCAAGCGCATGCCTCGTCAGCCGCATATCCCGCGTTGCCCTAGCCGCCATCGCTTCATTGCCTGTGCCGTGGGAATTTAGAGTAGTTATGTGTGATCAAGCGCATATCTCACGATCAATTGCACGGCAATCGAGCGCCATGCCTACAATCGAGCACTCACGGCTTTGCGATCGAGTGTCATGCCTACGATCGAGAGCACATGGCCCTGTGCTCGAGCGCATTGCCTGCGATTGAGTGCATCCACGTGACCTGGTAGCACATTAGTTTTATCTATAAATAAGACCTTGTGTATTTTCATTTTTCTTACGCTTGAGACACATTGGAGGCGTCCTCAGTGGTCTAAAACCTCATTGTTCTTCAATGTAAACACTCCTAAACGTCATTTATTATTTATAGCTTTTATTTCTTGTTGATTGTGTCTCCCTTTAGCATGGTAGGCTAAATCTTCAACTAAGGTTGAAGATGAAGACTCACCATGGATTTAATTTTATGCTTTCATAGTTAGTTTGTACGTTAATCCGTCTTTTATTTGTCATGTGTGTTCGTTTCATTTCAATTTTGTGAGAAGATTGCATTGATTATGCCGTAGTTGTTTATTCATAGTGTTTAGTCCGATGGATACATTTCATCTTTCGGTTTACGTTCATTTATCCATTGTAATTTGAGTTAAATCACATTCACATTGGATTCTTTGGACCTAAACTGTTCATGTTTTGTCTTTTGTCAAATGGACGGATACTTTGAGTATTTCAATAGGCACGATAGGATATGCATAGGGCGTAAGGATGCATGAACTAGCATGACACTAGAACATGCATCGCTTTTAATTGATAGACGAATGTATAAATTAATTGTGTTATTTAATTGTGGTGAGGTGGATTCTAGACCTTAGGCTAATTATTTATTTGTTTTTATTGCATTTAATCTAGTTTACATTTATTGCACGCCACCCATTTGTTATTTGGTACTAGGTTAATATAGGGTTAATTTAGGCATTTTAAATTAGTTTTACACAAAACACGATTCTCTGTGGGTTCGACTTCGCACTTGCACAACCACTTTATTGCAAAATGATTCTTGCTATTGTGAGTATCTATTTTTGGTACGGCCAATTATTGTTTACATCGTATGCATATATCATTTATATATATGTATGTCACGCATAAATAAGCTGTCATGATGGAATTGCTTTTGCTTATTAAACATCTGAGTTCATTACTAAACTGACATGGGTATTATCTGCGTTAAAAGTCACTAAGTCTTAGACTTACCCTTTGCCTTTATGTTTCATCTCCCATTACGATTATTATACGGTTTAGCCGCTTTAGAAGAGGATGCCGTCGGAGCAGACATGGGTGCTAGCTTAGGACTTGATCCACGTGATCTTTGAGGATAGACATAATTGAGATTTTACTAGCTCTGCTTAAGCTTAGTTCTAGGCTTTGATCTGTTGATCTTTTGTGAACAATGTTGGCATTTGTTTATTTTGGGTTGTATCTATTCCCTGCTGATGGTCTGATGACCAGTACATTTGGTGACTATTTATGATATTATGGTGATGTAGTACTTTATCTCTAGTATTGTTGTGTGATGTTTCAATTACTGTCTCTTAATCCCAAAGTCTTGGTAAAGTCTTCCGTTGCAGTTTTCTTGTTACGACGAGGAAAGTGATTTCCTAGAGGTTGTGTCCTGAAGGGACATGGCTGGGATAGCGCGCCGTGGGATCAATTACTAGTTAATTGATTTGCCCATCGGGCGGAGTGTCACAATTATAGGTTCAATTGAACATCTAGAAATGATAAAATGTCATTTATAGCCTCAAAGCTTTTATAAAATTATAAATTTTCTCTTAATTTGAAATTAAAATGAATTTTAAAAAATGAAAAAAATAAATTTATTTAAATTTATTATATTCACGCAACAAACTTGACATAAATTGAAGATTCGATTTAACATTCGATTGATCCTAGTGAAATTGTTTGATTGATCACGATAGGATCAAGTGATGATAAAATTTGAAACATTTGAAATTAAAAGGTTCATTCAAACATCTGATTGATCCTAGTGCATTTGTTCGATCGTGTAATACCCCGACTTTTTAAATCATTTTAAAAAATAGTCTTAAACCCTTACTCAACGAGTTGATAGCGTTCTAAATTTGCCCTAAACATAAAACCCTAAGCTATCTCAGCATAACCCAAAGCCCCCATACTTATCTGAATTGCCTTGAGACAAAACCTAAATTTTCACCTTTCTGACCGGACGTACATTAGGGTTGCCGGACATACGCTCTGGTCTTTAGCACCAGACGTACTCGAGGGGACCACCGAATGTCCTCTGCTAATAGTACACCGTACTCTGCAAATAATACATGGACATACGCGGGGGGACCACTGTAAGTATGCTACTTTTTGAAATACCCTTTAGATAATACTTGGATGTACGATACACCCTTTGGACCGCTGTGTAAACTGTACCGGATATATGCTAGGGTTAGCAGACGTCTGCTGCTTTTTCAGAGAGTTGGTAGCACCCCTCAACTATAAATACCCCTACCCCCTATTCATTTTTCACATGCCATTTTCACCTATTGGCATGCCCCCAGGCTGCCAAGATTGAGTTCTTGTGAGTTTTGAGTGAAAGGGAGAGTTTTGTGAGGAAGGAGCTCATATTCTTGCCAATATCGAGGTAACCCCTTGCCCGTTTTATACTTTCACTACTGTTTTATTGCTTTCTTAATGTTGTGAGTTTCCGAAAGATGTTATGTTAAGCTTTAGTTCATTTCCTTACAAAAGCAAGAAACGTTTTCAAAAGAGTTTTAAAGTTTTCTTGATTTCTTATGTTGAGTTTTCTTATGATGCATGTGTTTATTTAATATCCTAGAAGAAGTTTTAATAGCCCTTAGATTGCAAGAAAGCCTTAGAACACCATTTGGAGCTTTTGACGGATTGCCTAACTCAATGACTGGACGTACGCCCTTGAGACTGGACGTACGGCCAGAAAGCTAGGCACCCACTCTTAAGCCCCACTCACGTGTATTTTAGAAACTAGCAACCATTTATAACAGGTTGACCTAGTATCCTACTCGTAATGATTCTCTAGTACTACGTGTAATGGTGTGTTATATTTCGTTATAGCAGGATTTAGCGATGTCGGAGGATTCAAGTGGGCGTATGAGGTAAGTAAACACTTACGAACACTTTTCTTAAAAACGTGGGATATGTCAGTTGACTGACCACGCGTATGATATGTACATGTCTATATTTTTGTAATGACTTAGGAACTTCTTTAATAACTACTTGATAAGATGCATTGTATGACATGGTACACTGGTGGTGTACCAAAAATAAAGTACTCGCAAGTGTACAAGTCGTATGCAGTAAAGTGCGCGTAAAAATGCGAGGTCAATCCACAGGGAGTTGTGTTTTGTGATGAAATCAATTTTCTATTTAAATAAATTCTATTTTAACCTAGTTCCGTGAGTTCGAAGTTGGTCGTGCAAATTTAACAAAACTAAATTAAACGATAGTTTAAACAACAATCAAAGTAAAACACTAAGGTTTCTGAATCCACCTCGCCAAATCAAACAGCATACTCTCGCAATTTACACACATAATTGACAATCAAACGCATTTTAACAGAGTTCAAAAATCATAAACATGCATGTAAAATCATTCGATGAATCCATCCGTTAAAGAATTACAACGAGTATTTAATTGAGATCAAATCATCCACCGTATCCGTAGATCACGATGGATATTAGTCTCAATTTCAATCACTCGATGTATCCCCAGACAGAACACAATGAATATTAAACAATGTATGAAATCACAAAAGACGCTCAATCACTTAAAGTAATAAAGCAAGAGAATTAATTTTGAACAAATAAAATATTGAATTGTGTGTATAATTTCACGAGAATACAACTGTTTATCATTAACGAGGCTTCATCTTCAACCTTAGTTGAAGGTTTAGCCTCTCATGACAACAACAGACAAGAAATTATCAATTGAAATCATTGAGAAATTAAACTTACAATCAAGAAGCGTTCACAAAGGCCTAGGCATGACAAAATTCGTGTTTTTGCTCTCTACTGCGCCTCCCAACGTAGGGTTTACAAAAGAAAGATGCTAATTTATACTAAACAACTAGGTTTTCTCGCGCGCTCACAGATCATCACGAGTGCGTTTAGCTGCAGGGCTTCAAGTTCTGTGCGGCGCGGCCCTTTAATAGGGTTTCAGCTGTGTGCTTGAATGCAGGTGCGTTCGAACGCAACATCTTGCGATCGAACGCACAGCTAGTGTAGCTCTTGTATTTTCTTGTGCTTAATTTCCACCCTTTAACCGCATTCTTATATCAGTGACCTACAACACACTTGAGACACGAAAACTAACAACATCATCAAAAAACGACACAGCTAAGAGCCTAACAAATATAAGTTAAGGGGCTCAAATATACAATATTTGGCACTCATCAAATACCCCCAAACTTACATTTTGCTAGTCCCTTAGCAAAACAAAATGAAGAATATAACAAAAACAAGAAATATGAGTCCACTGTCGTGGGAAAAACGTTTGCATTTAGCATATGCAACAAGCCTTTTAAACTCCTAGGAATTCCCTAGAGGACGAGTGAAGTCTCGTGAGGGTTTTCAGGAATGACACCCACAAACATTTTATTAACACTGTGTTATTGACAGACAAAGCCTTTTACTTAAACACATGGTTCATACATCATTAGCAAGTTTAACAAGTCGAACATACAAACCACATCATCTAAGCATCCAAACACCATTCAACTCACGGCTAGAAAATTGAGACACATATGCTTCAAGAAGTGAAAAGTGAACTAACGCAAGGTCATGCAGTTTCAATCATTCTCAAAGAAAATGTGTATCCAAAAATTCATAGGACTGCACTATGATGAAAACAACCAAGGCTTGAATTTTTTTTCAATTTTTTTTTTTGTGTAGGCTGTGCAATGCTTGGCTCCCTTAAGTTTCTAAACGACTTATGTAACGAGTGTTGGGCCAGTGACTCCCAAACCAGATGGCTTTAGGGCACTAGATGTAGAGACATCCCTAAGGACATGGTACGTGCGATATATTGGCCATGGGCTTACTATATAGATTTCATACTATGGTCAAATGTGTGTGCGCGAGTTTTGGTTCAAATGGTTTCGTGACCAAGGCCCAGCCATTCCCAATGGATGGTCACTATAGGATGGACATCATTAGCGGTGTGGGCCATCCGAGGTCGGACTCGGTAGTACCGCTAGTGTTATGTACAGTAGCGTGCAATGGTTGGGGCATCAACATTGTACTACAGGTCCCTCGGGACAGCGTCAACCTTGTTGAAAAGGAGTAAAATCTCGGGTAGATCATACGTGAGAGTTATGATCTATAAAGCATTTGTTTCTCCTACATTAAAATACTTAGACGATTGCCGCCAGGAGTATACCACTCTTTTATTAACCAAACAATACTTCTATGGTGTATTATCAGAAACAACACATCTTTTTAAATAACTATAAAAAATGCATGTTATTTCCGTTTAAATGGGCTCATTTCATACCTAATTATGAGGTTTACTTACTAAGTCGTTAGAATTACGCTGTTGTTATCCTAGGAAACTTTCCCTACAACCCAAAAGTGGCACGGTCGCTACTATTGACTTATTAGGCATTGTTTATTGATATCAGGTTTGTTTACTATTATTAACTAGTCGCTCCATGCATTTAATTTTGATGATTTATAGTTTTTCTCAGATTTATTTCACCTTCCTATGCATTAACTCTAATAAAGTTTAGAGGGGCAATTCCCCATTTAGTCACAAGTGGCTAAACTAAGGTAATTGCCAGTAACCCTGCCAAGTTAGCCAAGGCTAATTTTGTGGGTGTTACAGATCAATCGTGATAGGATCAAATGATTGATCAAACTTGAAACAATTGAAATTGAAGGTTTAATCGAGTATCCAATCAGTCATAATGAATTAGCTCGATTGATCGTGATAGGATCAAATGATTGAAACAATTGAAATTGAATGTTCAATTAGACATCCAATTGGTCCTAGTGCATTCGTACGATCGATCAAACTTCAAACAAATTAAAGGTTCGATTGAACATTAAATTGAACTCTAAGCATTTTATATTATATTAGTGCATTAGTTATATTGATCGAGATACAATCAATAGAACTTGACATGATTGAAGGTTCAATCAAACATCTGATAAGATCAATTCCGATCGATCCTAGTACGTCTGATTGAGCGTAATGTGATCAAATGATCTATTAAACTCTTTGGATTTTGTATTATCTTTATATATTAGTTATATCAATAGTGACAAGTTCAAGAATATTCCACTCATCGAACATCGAATTTGATGCAATATCCCCCTCCATTCGTGTACGGCATTAAAATGTTAAATTACTACATATCTTAAAAATTTAAGCTAATAATTAATTATAAGATAAATATAACCTTAATGATCTTTTATAATAAAAATTTATTAACTTTAAATTTTTAGTTAATATTTTAATAATAAAAACATATTTAGTATTTCACTCATTGAACATATAATTTGATGCAATATCTCCCTCTATTAGGATTTGGCGTTAAAATGTGAAATATATATTATCTTAAAATGTAAAATTATTAATTAATTATATGATAAATATCACATGAATTATCTTTTACCCTAAAAATGATAAAATGTCCTTTATACCCTTATACCTTTATAAAATTTTAAATTTACCCTTAATTTTAATTAACTTTATTTAAAAAAATTAAAATAACTTTTTTAAATTTTTTTTTGAAGATTTATTATTATTATTATTTTATTATTATTATTTTATTTTAATTTTCAAGGTGACCCTATGCTGGGTCACCCATGACCCACCTGGGTCCCAAATCCAGCAGTGAGTCATAAGGTGACCCACTTGTGAAAAAAATTTGGCGTTGGCATGAAAAAATAGCGCACCTTCCCTTTTCCCTAATCTTCTTTTCCCTCTTTTCCCTATTCCCTCTTTTTCGTATCTGATCAGAAACCTTTTCCCTCTTCTTCATCTCTCATGTTTCCCTCTGATCTTATCTGCAATCGGCGCTCATGTTGGGTCTCTTCATCTTCTTCTTCGATCTCTCATGTTCTCCCTATGATCTCCTCTGCAATCCATGGCCAGCACCCTAGAACCCGTAAGTGTGTTATTATTCTTTCCCTCTCTCTCTCATCCTCCACCATGTATTCTGTTTAATGGTTTTTCTCTTATGCAATTCATGCTTAGGACCCTTTCTTGATGTGGTGGAGTGACCGAGGACTAGTCCTCCTAACAGCCTAGAAAAGACCCAAGAAATCAAGTAAACCACATAAAAGTTTGCTGAGCATCCTCACCCGAACCTTCTAGATTTTTCTGATAAGGTATTGCTTTTACTTTAACATATAAAAGTTTGTCAGCATTTGATAGTTTCTAATGGAAATGACTGGTTTGTGAGTGTCAATTGTCTGAAGGGTAGAGGTTCACAATTCGTAGGTTTGGAAAAGGGGATGGGGGAATGGGGAAGGATTTATGGCTACCATCTGAATGTGGCTACTCAGGCCTACTTTGTGAAGTGTGACATTTCTTAAATGATATTCTTCAAACATTACAGCTAGAAAATACCCACTTATAAAAAATAGCCCTAAATATTGCTCTGGCTTCAACCTTAAGGTTGATGATAAGCCTTGAGTTTAATAGCGAGCTTTGGTTTTTTTATTTTTTTTTGGTTATGGTCACTAATTTCTATTTGGTTTTATTCTTTATAAATTTGTATTTAAAGATGAATAATCTCTTTGTGAGTGTGCTATTTTGTTTAGATATATTGGAATGGCTGCTTCTTACATCTTTATTTTTTCTCTACTACTATTTTTCTCTTTTGTATTGCTGCTTGGTGGTTGGCATGGTTTCTTAGTTGGCTACTTCATTTAGAGTTAGCTTCCCTAGGATAAGTTGTGATCTAACAAGGATGAAAATTGTAACCCTTAGGCATGTAAAAGTCTAAAGTCTTTTGCTTTTAGTAGATGTGATCTATCCTTTAAAGCCCAAGTGTTGAGCTTGTAGGCGTAGGGACTTCCTACACTTGTTGTATTGACTATGCTTCCAGTTCTCCTAGGTGTTCTGCCCGTCATTTTGCTGTCAGTTGCCTGTTCCATGGACTTTATGACACTAGCAAGAATGCAATTCATTTTCAGTTCGGCCTTGCTCTTCACTAGGGGTTGTTGCTTCCTTGCTGTCTCAACGATGGACAATTTACCCAACTTGCATCCATAGAGTTGGACTTTACTATTTAAGCTGCATTATGTGCTAATGACTACTCATAAAATGCTTGATTATCATGACATGAGCCTTTTGCTCATGGAGCTATATTTTTATTACGAATAATAATTTGGAAGATAGTAATGACGTATTGGCTAGTCTATTAGATGAAAAGGAAGCTATCCATTTATGTTGTCTTAGTCTCTTTTTTGAGGTTTCATTGCCAGGACTTTATGATCATATTGATTGCATACTTGCTTTGGTGCCCCAGAGAAACAAATCTTGACTGAATTTTTATTCCCCTGCCTAGTCTTATAACATGAGGATTTAGGAACTGTTTCTTAGTTTTCTCGTTAGATAATGATTTCTTTCCAGAATCTGGTGAGAATCGAGCTTCTCTATTATTATGTTTCGAATTTGTATAAATTATAAAATAAAAATAAAAAATTGTATAACAAACTTCTATGTATAATGCAGTTGTGGGTTGGTCGTGGAAGTTAGGCAGCATGAGAGAAACAATTTTTTACACCCACCTTGCCTCTTTCTACAGAATTGAACAGGTTCGAACATTTCTCTTATGAGTTACTTTCTTTGTCAATGATCCTTTGTGATATTTTATAATATGGTCGCTAATATTTATATTTATTCATTTGTTTAAAAAAGTAAAGAGGAAAATCTTCTTTCTAGATCCACCTTTACTTATGAGGTTAATTTGACTTTGGGCAAACGTCTCTCTTGGTCCTTGAAGGTTGGTAGAACTTTGATGCAGCCTGAAATGTAACGGAAGCAAAGAAACAATACAAGAAGAAGGATAAATAGATCTTGGATCTTAAGTCTATCAAGAATCTAAGAACTCTTCTCTAATAAACAGAGTCTATCTGTGAATCAAAGGGAAATATAAAAGAAATCTCAACTGTGAGAAGCCTATTAAGCAAACTGTAAAATCAATAATCAAGAAGTCCTTTCTTGGAGGCTATAAACATGTATATATAGCCCAAGACTAAAGACGTACGGAATGAAAGACCTCTAAACCCTAATATAACTCAAATAAATAAACTAAGGCATTTAATAATTAAACAATGCATAAAAATAACATAAGACCCCGTGTGCGATCGATCGCAGCACGGGTGCGATCGTTCGCAGATGGGCGAACGATCAGGGCGCTCAAACCCCTGCCATCGGTCGCTTCCTCAGTAGCTTCTCCATGTTAGACGCAAGTTCTGCGATCAATCATACGATCGATCGCCTTCCTCAGTAGCCTTTGGACATTGGGCTCGAGTTCTGCGATCGATTGCAGGTCATTCTGCGATCGTTCGCAGCTCCAGAGTATTCTGCTTCTGGTCCTCTACTGCAGCACTGGTCTGGGAGCGTGTCGTCATCCTCCGGGGTGGTTCCACTTCAACATCTCTCCCCTTTTTCCTCATGTATTCCCAAGCGTCTCGATCTACATCAAAGTTCTAATTTGATCCCTAACATTTAAAAAGTGGTAACCATGTCCTTACATTATTTAAATTATCAAAATGAAGTCCTTTTGTCTGCCTTGCTAATGCCAATAGATGACATTAACATTAAATAGCTCATATAGCATTATTCATCAAATAGCTCATATAGCATGACTTGACGATGATTTGGCAAGTAGAAGTCTGTAACCTTTTTGTTCTCTTCAGTTGTTTGAAAAGATCTATTTCTGTGTAATCCTCTTCTTCCGCTTTGTGCTCCTCTTCTAAAACTTCTATGTGAAATTCCAGTTGTCAAATCATCATTAAGTCAAGCCACTATTTAAGATGCAAAAGGACTTGATTGCAACTTTTCCAATGTTAGAAACTAAATTATAACTTATTTGTAATCTTCAGGACCAAACACAAGTGTTTTCCGTTTTTCTTTTTGACGGGAACCTAGCGAGGGCATCACTACATGGATAAAGTCAATAGAACAAGCTTCACTGCTAGCTTGGAGGATTCTTTGGACTGAGTTTCATAAACAATTGCAGCATTTGAGCATAATTGTTTACTTGAATTGACAAAAAATCTTTTTTTATATGTTTAGTTTTTCTTTTGAGATGAATTTTCTTAAAGATATAGGTGAGTCTACTCTTTTGTGATCTCACAATGCCTAGATTTCCATTGTACTCTTTTGATTGTCTGTGAAGATATTTTCAATTAGAACCTACAAAAAAAATCCAGTGTCAGAATATTTCTTTTGGGGTGAAAAGAATACATGTATGAGAAAGGCCATTTGCCCTCAATTAATTTTGGGGGGAGGGGGGGTTAAGGCCTAGTTGACTTGATGCTCTTTTTCTTGACACTGAACTACTTCTACATTAAAAAAAATTCTTCCTATTTTTCATAATATAAAATATACTGTTGTAATTTTATATAAAATACTTGACATGCAGTTGGTGTTTGTATATGTTTCAGCTTATAATAGCTAGTAGTGATCTTTCACACATATTGCATCATCTAGCTTTCTTATATATTAGCTATCAAAAAATAAATTATTCAGCTATCCAAATTTTTCAAAGTATTAAACAATATAAAATTAAAATATAAATT
This sequence comes from Carpinus fangiana, assembly GCA_006937295.1. Classification (NCBI taxonomy): domain Eukaryota; kingdom Viridiplantae; phylum Streptophyta; class Magnoliopsida; order Fagales; family Betulaceae; genus Carpinus; species Carpinus fangiana. The sequence continues at coordinate 19,202,291 of CM017328.1, read as the reverse complement.
TGTTCTAAACTAGTAACTCACAATATTTTGTTGAGTAACATGGCATTGAGCTAGCATGATTTCGTGAATGTTTTTCTAACATTTTCACGTTGTTTACCTATACAAAAAATAACTTTGTCAAAGACTTATTGATAAAGTTATTTAGGTCGAGTTTGATAACTTCTTTCATTACCCATGGTCCTTTTAAACTTTCATTCCCTTAATATATGGGAATAGACCTCCCATTTAATCCTCTTAACCCTTAAGAATCTGATCTTCTAATTTTCTTGTGTGCTTACATGTACGTAATGAATTACCTCTGATAGGGACATCAATATAGATAGAAGTTGGATGCGGAAAAATACTTGATGTTCAGAGTGATTTCAAAAAGGCGTGGAAGAATTCATGGGAATGACAATTAAATCAATGGATCCACATGATATGACAAAGTGTCCATGTTGTGATTGTGCAAATCGATATTATTGTCATATTAGCAAGGTGAAGGGTAACTTGTATATTGTAACGCTCCGAGAACTGGTTAACTGGTAATTAATTCCACTGTTCGTCTCCCAGCCTTATTCAGCTCTAAACAAGACTTAAGGACTTCTACTCCTCGAAAACAGAGGATACTAGTAGCGGAAAGTAATTAAGTTCTATAACATTAATCATTATAACCAGAGCATCTAGCCAAAGATCATCAAAGTAGCTAGAATAATACTACATACATTATCGCTACAAGAGATCTATGCTAAATCTTAATATGCAAGCATGCATCAAGTCCTAAGTCTACTGCATAACTCAAAAATACTAGTTACCATGAGTACCCGCTTAAGCTTGCAATAAGTCCTCAAACATCTCCCAAATCAAATTCTCCAACATAACTGGATGCTTCGCGGTATCCACTATCTATAACAGCATAGTCGTACATATGGAAAAACAAGAGAAATAATACAAGGGTAAGTCCGACGACTTAGTGAGTATAAATGCACATGATGTACCCGTCATTAAATGGTGAACTCAGTTGTTTATGAAGCACATGCAACATTATGAGATGACAGTTTATCATGGATGTGAGATATATATAATATAATATATGCTTATAATCATGAGTAATACTAATAGTTCAACAGTATGGTCTACCCGAGATATTACATCTTCTCAGCAGGGTTGACGCTATCCCCAGGGACCTGTTACAATGCCGGTGCCCCAGCCATTGCACAGCTACCGTGCATAACACTAGCAGCACGACCGAATCTGACCTCGGGTGGCCCACACTGCTAATGATGTCCGTCCTATAGTGACCATCAATTGGGAATGAGAATGCCTCCATCTTGGTCACAAAACCATTAGATCCAAAGCCCACATACACACATTTAACCATAAAGTTAACCCGTATAGTAAGCCCATGGCCATTATACTGCACATACCAGTGTACCATGTCCTACGATACAATTAGTTTTATCAATCTTTTACATGCATTATTTTACAAGTCTCATTATTATCTTATTAATCGATACACGTTTTCACAAAAGAGAGTTCACAGTAGTTCCAAAATGTATTTCATGAGAGTTGCAAATTATGCATGTTTGATATATATAAAATAGATATGCAATGTAGGAAAAGTAAAAACAAAGCATCCATGTGAGTTTGTACTCACCCAGGTCGTAAAGCTCTTCCATGTAATTCTCTTGAAGCTCCATAACCTCGAATACTGAGAAAAGACTTATCATTAGTTTTATTTCTACTAAAACAACTATAGAGTAAGGAAACAAGAGCTATGAGATGGCTGGTGAAAATAAAGTTCCTTGTCATGCTTTGGACCGTATGTCTGCTGTGATACTTCGGATCTTACGTGCTGTGACATCCCACATTGCCTGGATATATATGTATAATATGATGTGTTTATATGGAATATGCTCTCTCAATGGTATGAGGCCTTTTGGGGGTATACTCAATACTAAAATCGTGTGGGCTTGGCCCAAAGCAGACAATATCATATCATTTAGGGAGGATGTTACGTAGTGGTATCAGAGCCACCTAGTAACGCCAGGTCATGTGGTACTGGAGTACTGTATGAAGTGGCCTTGACGAGGACGTCAAGAATTTAAGAAAGGGAGTTTTTAACACCCCGGTCCCATATTGGGATGATAAGAAAAAGCCCATATAGAGTAAGTGATTTAGAAAGAGAGTCATGAGTGTTAAGTCCCACATTGCCTAGTTACTAGGTGAAACTGGGCTTTATAATTAATTTTAGGGGAGTTCCGAATTAACTAGTCCTTTTGGGGTGGTAGCGCAGATATGACTAATGCTTTTCCCTGCATCGTTACAAGCGGTATTAGAGCCATAGCCCAACCTGAGATAGGGGAGCGCGCACAAGCCCATAGGGGTCGCCAGCAAGGACGCTGGGTCCTAAGAGGGGGTGATTGTGAAGTCCCACATTGCCTAGTTATGGATAATGTGATGTGTTTATATGGAATATGCTCTCTAAATGGTATGCGGCCTTTTGGGGGTATACTCAATACTAAAAATGTGCGGGCTTGGCCCAAAGCAGACAATATCATATCATTTAGGGCGGGACGTTACACGTGCGGTCTCGAGATCGTACATCTGCTTCGAGGTTTTCAGGGAGAACCTCATTTTCTCCACTCGTCCTCCTATTCTCCAAACCAACTCCTAAGCCTACCAAAGGGCTTCCTAAGGTCTCCTAAGTTGAAATGAAACCTCCATGCAACGAGATCATGCTAAGTTAACATAATGCTAACCTAAACAAGATCTAAAGCATAACTAAAGCTAAAACTATGACTATCAACACAAGACAATAATCGCGCAGCATAACGACGTAATTAAAGAGCTAGGTAACCGAGCATTACCTCCTTGAAGCGAAACTTCAAAAACCTCCACTCTACTAGCTCTGAAGTCATAAAACACGGACAAACACTCACACAGGGAGGATTTCGCAGCCTAGGGGCTCTAGAGGGGTTATGGGGGAGAATGGGTGTGAAATGGGTGAGGGGGTGAGGGGTATTTATAGGGCCAGAAAGCAGCGGACGTCCAGCCCTAGGGGCTTACATGCAGTACTTTTACATAGGGGTCCAAAGGCTATCTCGTAAGTTCAGGTATTATCGAAAGGTTAATACAAAAAGTAGCATACGTCTGGTACTTTTGAGCGTACGTCTATGTACTATTCACAGTGTAACACCCCGATCCCATATTGGGAAGATAAGAGAAAAGCCCATATAGAGTGGGTGATTTATAAAGAGAGTCATGAGTGCGAAGTCTCACATTGCCTAGTTACTAGGTGAAACTGGGCTTTATAATGAATTCTAGGAAAGCTTCAAATTGACTAGTCCTTTTGGGATGATAGCGCAGATATGGCTAGCGCTTTTCCTTGGGTCGTTACAAATGGTATCAGAGCCACCTAGTACGCCAGGTCATGTGGTATTGGAGCACTACTTGACGTAGCTTTGACGAGGACGTCAGGAATTTAAAAGGGGGAGTTTGTAACACCCCGATCCCATATTGGGAAGATAAGAAGCCCACATAGAGTGGGTAGTTTACAAAGATGGTCATGGGTGCTAAGTCCCACATTGCCTAGTTACTAAGTGAAACTGGACTTTATAATGAATTCTTGGGAAGCTCTAAATTGACTAGTCCTTTTGGGGTGATAGCGCAGATGTGGCTAGCGCTTTTCCTTGGGTCGTTACACACAGAGTATGGTGTACTATATGTCAGCGTATGTCCGGTGGTCCCCCACTGTACGTCTGTATTACAAACAGCAGTGTACATCTGGTGTTTCCGCGTATGTCTGCCAACCCTAGTGTACGTCCAGTCTAGAAGTTTAATTTTCCCAAAATGCCCTTCTGGAAAATCCTAGTGACCCAAAACCCTCTAACTAAGCTACGTTAGCCTAGTTAATTATTTGGATCACTACATTCTCCCCTTATAAAAATTTCATCCTCAAAATTTTGTAGCCCTAAAGCACAAAACAATAACATCACTTTACCATCTGTAGTTTAACAAGGTTCGTGCTCAGCCTTGTCCTTGGAAAATCTTTTCCCGCTCATTCTCATAGCATTAGCCTCCTTCGTCCAATATAAAGCGATTCATGCTGGCATCTTCACAAGTTATAGAAAATCCATTTGCAAGTCACCAAGGGTGCCGTAGTTGATGTTACCCACACTATATCAATCATCATCAAACCTATGACTCCTACATACACCAAAACGGAGTCAAGCCCATCGGCATCTTTGACATGATGCCATACTTCCTAGCTAGAAGCAACTTTACCTTAATCGACTACTCTTAGAGAATCCAAATGTAATTTTAATGACCCAGGGAAAAGCGCTAGCTACATCTGCGCTATCACCCCAAAAGGACTAGTCAATTTGAAGCATACCTAAAATTCATTATAAAGCCTAGTTTCACCTAGTAACTAGGCAATGTGGGACTTAACACTCATGACTATCTTTATAAATCACCCACTCTATGAGGGCTTCTTTTTCATCTTCCCAATATGGGACCGGGGTGTTACAGTAATGGTTACCCAAAACCATAACAAATAGGCACACAACCCAAAAGAAATTAACAATACAAATAAAATCCTTGAACCTCAATATACAGACATAAAAGATATCTCACCTAGTGTTTCCTACACTATACCAATCCTCATCAATCTCAACACCCAAGTCGAGTAATTCCACATACAGTCTGGGTCAATGGGTATCAAAGCCATAACCCTATAGAAGAAAACAAACTCTTTCTTACACAACTATCCCATCAACCAAAATAGGAATAGGTATACTGTTCAAGTCTGGGGGTAAGGCAACCTTGTATGCCAATCTCCCCTTTCTTTCTAAATCTCATCACTCCCCTCATGGGTGATATCTTGAGGATCATGATCATACCAAATTTAGGTACTCGCAAGAGAACGAACCGTTAGGTCGTATAGCGTTGCGCAAGTACCGAGATCGAACCACAGAGAACGGAGTTTTGTAATTAAAACTAATACAACTCTCAAATTAAACGTATCTTAACCTAGTCCCAAAGAGGATTGATTTCGAACAATTAAAAGTGCAGAAATAAAATTAAACTGAAAATGTAGGGATAAAATAACTAAGGTTAAAGACGAACCTCACCCAATAAAAATAAGCTAAATACATTAAACACCCATTCTCCGTTTTTTAAACTTTAAACCCTTCAACACACTCTATTGTGGAAATTGACACAAGTCAAACCGAATAATGTGTTTACCGTTAAGGAGCTACAACGAGTATTGATTATGGATAAAATCATCCACTGTATCCTTGGATCACAGTGGATATTGAATCACAACCAAACACTTGTTGTGCACCCAGCTTAGAACACATCACCGGATGACTATCAATGTATCAACATCACACAACCATTCAATTATTTGTCACAGAAATTAAATGACGAGTGCGGAATTAAATAACAGAAAATTAAGCATAAAATGTAAAAGCAAGAAATATAAACTAAGGGTGAGGCTTCATCTTCAACCTAAGTTGAAGATTTTAGCCACCCATTGAACAACAAAACAAAATTGAATTGAAATAATGCATTAAAATTAAATTAAAGTAAAAGCTTACAACTAAAAGGGGCGGAGCAATGCAAACAGAAGCAAAATGCTCTCTAAAAACGCCCCAAAGAAATTGTGTGTTCGACCAAATGGCCTTGGGTCCTATTTATAGGCTACAAAATCCTACGAGTGCGTTCGAACGCATGAGGTGCGTTCGAACGTACTACTGAGTTGTGCGTTCGATCGCACAAAGTGCGTTCGACCGCAGAAAACCGTAACGGCGCATGCTGAAGCGATGGACTCCTAGGGCACCCGCGCGATACGCGGGCTGACGGGGACTGTGATCGATCGTGTCCTTGCGCTCGACCGTCAGTGCGTTCGAACGCACCAAGTGCGGTCGAACGCACTTGGCAGGGGTCCAAATCTTCACTTGGTGTCTTTTTGCTCTCTTGTGGCCAACTTTTGTTGTAAAAACCTGCACAACTCAAAACACTAAAAACACCAAAAATAATTAGAAATTAACAAAGCTAAAGGCCTAACAAATATAAGTTAAAGGGGTCAAATATACACAATTTGACACTGATCAGATCACAGAATCCCCCACTTCGTGTCCCAAAGGTCGTCTCTAGTTATTGGTATAACTCTTCTACTGACTCTTGGATTCACTCAAGGTTCTCCAACTGAGCGGCCTTAATCCAAGCAAGCAATCCTGATTCAATTACCAAGTTAGACAAGCGTGCAGGTGCACCCTCATCTACCACTTCTACTCCCATCCTAGAGAATTCCATAACCAACTAGGGTTGAGAAAATTCCAGGAGCAGCAAGCTCCACCATCACGTTTCTACTCAAGGCATCAGCTACCATGTCAGACTGACCATAACCCTTAGATCTGCTCTACCCACCTTCTTTGTCTCCACAGAAAACTATACCCAGGAACTCCTTAGTCCATTCAGGTACAGAAAGATTCTCTAGAATCTCTTTAGCTCTTAAGTAACCCAAAATCATGTAATCCAATACAAGATCCATGGGTACAAGATTCACTAATTACCCTTTACCAGAATCTAAGTCCAAGAATATCATGCCTGAACATACTTTTAATGGGTAATTAACAAAATCATCAACACATCAACAAAGCGTAACAAACATCATGCATTAACAAAACTAAGTTAATGTTACACTTTTAGGCCCAAAACCCCAAATCAAGTGCAAGTACAAAACAAAATACAACTGGTCGATGTCTGAGCTAACATCCAGTAACCCAGCCCTTAACTATGAAATAAAGCAAACCCACATGCCTTAACAACTCTGGTGGTTACGCTTAACCCTTGTTCTGCCATTATTTCCTTCTAGGTGGACCAGTACCATTCCTTTTGGCCTGGTTGCAGTTCCGAATGAAGTGTCCCATGTTGCCACATCCGTAGCACAAATTCTTCTTTGATCTGCATTTCTCAAAATGTAGTCTGCCACACCTACGGCACAAACAACACTATTTCTTGTTGGAATACAACTCTTAGGGTGTACTCCTCCTTAAGCTCCATGAGTATTCCTGATAAAACTCTTCCTTGAATCGAGTCCATGTAATGGCCTCCTCGCTTCCTAATTCCATCACCAGTGTGTTCCTCTTAGCGTACTACCATCGCCTTGCTTCTCAAAAGAACTTGTAGGCTGCGTACTTGACTCTTTGCTCCTCAGTGCAGTTCATAACTCGTAGCAGCTCCTCCAAGTTCAAAAGCCACTTCCTCTCTTCTTCAGAGTTCAGGTTCCCCTTAAACATAGGGAAAGGATGCTCATAAAACTCCTTGAAAAAGCAACATTTGCTTCCACTTGGAGTCCCTTCTCCTCGTACATTGACCAATGCCTCCACAAGACGACTTGCCACAACTTCTAATGCTTGGGTAGTGTCCAAAACGTTCCTCGTCCTTCCATTAGGTTGGGATGGTCTCCTACCATTGTTGCTCCCAATGACGTTGTGTCTTAATCGTGGTGACATCTCTGTAGTCACAATGATCATTAGCCCCTTACTTCGAATTGCTACGCCTAGCCTTGCTTAAGACATCAAACCTATTCATACTAAGTGCCTAAACTACTATCACCTTATCCAAAGTCCTAATATAGGTCTAAGCTTAAGACCTTATATCACTATCTTAGTGTAGATCAATCCTAATCTCCAAGATTGCATCATCAAAGCGGTCCTAGTCCTGACTTTAATACCATATCAAATCCCTAAAATCCTCAAGTCCAACATCCTCAAAATCATATTTATCAAAATTCGATATCCCTTGTATACATATAATCAACCCTATGCACTGGTAGATCATCTCCTAACACCTAATAGATCAGTTCCTATAGTCTGCTGAGCAAAAAGCTCTGATGAATCAAGATCTAACTTCTAATAGATTCATTCATATGGTCTGAAGAGCAACAACTTTGATACCAACTGATGTGGTATTTTTGTGACCAAAAATATAAATAATAAAAATAACCACTCGCAATAGGATGGATCCCCGTAGGATAGGGCTATAGAGAGGGTGTCGAACCTCAAGGACTGTAGGGGTTTCGTTATTAAATCTAAAAGATGAAATTTAACCTAATTAAATAAAAGAGATTTGATTTGTTGTGTGAATTAAAGTGCATAAAATTAAACGTTGAGTTGAAAGTAAATATATGAGAGAGAGAGAGAGAGAAAGGTACCGATTTCACCACAATCCGCACAACAATGGTAACCGTATTTAATTCCAGAAACTCAGGATATATATGTTATAAAAGAACAAGAAAATACAATATTAAAGGATAATGATAATCTATCTTCGGTTGGCACAGATCGTCCACCTAACCACTAAGATGCAGCATGACCCGTCTTCTTTAGGTATAAATTATAAAATCCTTTAATAAATTTCATACAATTAATGGAAGAGCATAACCCATCTTCGGTTGGCCCTGATCGTCTACCTAAATTACACTAAACTAAGGTGTAGTACGACCTGTCTTTCTTAGGCATGGCCTATCTTAATCCTATTAATCATATGTCTATTAACCCCCTTTGCATAACCATCAATCTTATAATTACAGAAAATAAGGTTTATTTGGATTCAATATAAGCAAAATAATTTCTAAGACGGGAATAGAATTTCGCAAATATTGATTTGTAAATGAAGAACAATTGCAATTAATATTAAGAACAAAAATCAATGGTTGCAATTCTCACAGCTATGAAATCACATACATAAATTGAATAACTAAAACTAAAATATAATCACCATTGTGCTTGGAGAGGGTTACATCAATACCCTACAAAGGGTTTTAGCTGCTCATGATCTTCCAAGCTCCACAGACAAGTTTCTGAATTTTACTCTAGGAACGGCCCCCCTTTACAATGTTTAAGAGCCTATTTATAGGGACTAGGAAACCCTAGAAACCCTAACACTCTAATTACAATATTACAATCGTAGGTCAGTCTCCCAATCTAATTAGGAGACTGAAAATTGGGTTTAAGCTGTCAAAAAGGCGTTTGCCGCATTATAATCTCCCAAGTGCACTCGATCACAAGGTTTGCGCTCGAGCTTAGATGTTGTGCGCGCGATCGCAGAAGTGCGATCGATCCTCGGTCTTGTGCGCTCGAGCGCATGAGTGCCGGATCCCAGGTACAACAGAAATCGATCCTAGCATCATAGTGGCTCCAAATTGTCATTTTAAGCCCAATTTCAATGGAATTCTTGTATTTGACCTTAAACACAAAATCAAACAAATAACAATGCTAAGGAATTAACATATGCGAGTTAAGGGGCTTGAATGTGCAACATTCAGCGCTTATCACCAACTGTAACACCCCAAGAATTAATTAACTGGTAATTAATTCTACAGTTCGTCTCCTAGCCCTATTCCGCTCCGAACAAGACTCAGGGACTTCTACTCCTCGAAAACAAAGGATACTAGCAGCATAACGTAATTAAGTTCTATAACATTAATCATTATAACAAGAGCATATAGCCAAAGATCATCAAAGTAGCTAGAATCATACTACATACATTATCGCTACAAAGGATCTATGCTAAACCTTAATATGCAAGCATGCATCAAGCCCTAAGTCTACAACATAACTCAAAAGTACTAGTTACCATGAGTACCCTCTTAAGCTTGCAATAAGTCCTCAAACATCTCCCAGATCGAATCCTCCAACATAACTGGATGCTTCGTGGCATCCATTATCTATAACAGCATAATCGTATGATGAGAGTCAAATAGTGCATATTTGAGCCCCTTAACTTATATTAGTTAGGCTCTTAGCTGTGTTATTTTCTGATGCTTTTGTTAGTTTTTAGTGTCTCAAGTGCATTGCAGGTTACTGACATAAGAATGCGGTTAAAGGGGTGAAAAATGTGCATAATGAAGGAAGAATCCCCCAGCAGTGCGTTCGAACGCACACACTACGTTCAAACGCACCTGCGTTCGAGCCCAGGAGTCGCGCTCGAGCGCATGTCCACATCAGCTGAGACCCTAGTATTTCACGTTGAACGGCCGCGCCGCACGGAGCATGAAGCCTCATATGCGTTCGATCGCATATGCTGCGATCGAGCCCATTGCGTTCGAACGCACATGTTGCGTTCAAATGCACTCGTAATGACCTGTCAGCACGAGAGAAAACCTAATTTTTTAGTATAAATTTGCTTCTTTTATTTGTAAACCCTACGTTGGGAGGCGTCGTAGAGAGCAAAAACACGAATTTTGTCGTGTCTAAGCCTTTGTGAATGCTTTTTGATTGTAAGTTTCGTTTCTTCATGTTTTCAATTGATTTTGACATGTCTGTTGTGATCATGAGGGGCTAAACCTTCAACTGAGGTTGAAGATGGAGCCTCGTCTTTGATGAACAATTGTATTCTTGTCATTTTATATACACAATTTGATGTTTTATATAGTTGTTCAAAGTCCCTCCATTGCTTGATTTATTTTGTATAATTGAGCGCCCTTTTTGATTTCATGCATTATTTTATATTCGGTGTGTTTTGTCTGGGGATACATTGAGTGATTGGATTGAGACTAATATCCATCGTGATCTACGGATACGGTGGATGATTTGATCTCAATTAAATACTCGTTGTGATTCTTTAACGGATAGATTCACCGAATGATTTTATATGCATGTTCACGACTGTTGAACAGTGATCAAAAGCATTTAAATTATCAATTGTGTATGTAAAATGCGAGAATAAATTGTTTGATTAGACGAGGTGGATTCGGAAACCTTGGTGTTTTTACTTTGTTTGTTGTTTAAATTATTTTTTAATTTAGTTTTATCAAAATTGCAAAACGAATTTCGAACTCTAGGAACTAGGTTAAAATAGGATTTGTTTGAATAGAAAAGTTGATTTTAACACAAAACACAATTCCCTGTGGATCGACCTCGCATTTTTACGCGCACTTTACTGCACACGATTCGTACACTTGCGAGTATTATTTTTGGTACAGTCATCGTACATATGGAGAAAAAAGGAAAATAATACAAGGGTAAGTCCAACGACTTAGTGAGTATAAATGCACATGACGTACCTGTCATTAAATGGTGAACTCAGTTGTTTATAAAGCACATCCAACATTATGAGATGACAGTTTATCATGGATGCGATATATATATAATATAATATATGCTTATAATCATGAGTAACAGTAATAGTTCAACAATATGGTCTACCGAAGATATTACCCCTTCTTAGTAGGATTGACGTTGTCCCGAGGGACCTGTAGTACAACGCTGGTGCCCCAGCCAATACTCAGCTACCGTACATAACACTAGTGACACAGCCGAGTAAGACCTCAGGGGGGTCATACTAATCGGTGCCAAATATTGTATATTTGACCCCCCTTAACTTATGTTTGTTAGGCTCTTAGTTTTGTTAATATCTTATGTTTTTGTATTGTTTTGGTGTTTTTAGTGTGCTGTAGGACCGTAATATCAATATGCAGGTTAAAGGGTGAAAAAGGACTAAAAAGTGAAGTTTTGGAGTCCCTGCCAGTGCGCTCAAGCGCACTTGGTGCGATCGAGAACACTGCACTCGAGCCTGGCATAGAAGATTGAGCACGCCTACGATCGACCCGAGGGAACTAGCGATCGAGCGCATGAGCCACGATCAAGCATACTCCACGTTAGCCGTAATCCCCTCGTCGCCCTAGCCGCCATCGCTTCACACTTGCGCCGTGGGAAGTCTGAGGCAGTTACGTGCGATCGATCACACCACCTGCGATCGAGCGCACCTCTGACCTGGCATCACATCTCATTTTGTTTATAAATAGACCTTGTGTATATTTCGTAAAATTCACGTTTGGGAGGCGTCTCTAGGGCCAAAAACCCTCTGTTCTTCACTGTTTAGCCCTCATAAATTGTCATTTATTTATTTAACTCTTTAGTTTACTTTTATTTTGTCTCTTATTTTCATGAGAGGCTAAATCTTCAGCTAAGATTGAAGATGAAGCCTCACCATGGTTTATCTATATGTCTTTATGCTTAGTTTAATACTCCATTCGTCGTTTACTGTTTTGCTTGTTCGTTTCAATTCAGTTTTGTGACAAAATTGTGTTGATTGTTGTTTATGAATCGTTAAACGTCAACATTCGTTGCAACAAAAGGTACATCAGATGATTCGTCTTCGGACCAATATCCATTGTGACTCTTAAAACAGTGTATGCATCAATTAGTTCGACAAGATTTGATAACGACAATAGAACATGCATTAGTGCTTAATCGATAGATGGATGTATGAACTAATTAATAGTCAATAGAATATGCCTAATAGCATAATCATTTTTGATGTATGAACTAAGCATGATATTATGTATTTAATATGGTGAGGTAGATTCTAGACCTTAGTGTTTTTACTTATTTGTTTTTAAGCATTCTAGGTTAGTTTATCTTTATGCACGCCACCTGTTTGATATTTGGAACTAGGTTAAGATAGGGTTAGTTTAGGCAATTTAAATTAGTTTTACACAAAACCCGATTCTCTGTGGGTTCAACCTCGTACTTGCACAACCACTTTATTACAAAACGATTCGTGCTATTGCGAGTATCTATTTTTGGTACGATCACATACCGCTAATGATGTTTTTCCTATAGTGACCATCCATTGGGAATGGTTGCGTCTTGGTTACGAAACCATTGGATCCAATGCCCACACACACACATTTGACCATAAAGTTAACCCGTATAGTAAGCCCATGGCCATTATACCGCACTTACCAGTGTACCATGTCTTTCGATGTAATTAGTCTAATTAGTCTTTTACGTGTATAGTTTTACAAGTCTCATTATTATCTTATTAATCGACACATTTTTTCACAAAAGAGAGTTCCTTGTAGTTCCAAAATATATTTCATGAGAGTTGCGAAATATGCATGTTTGATATATATAAAATAGATATGCAATGCAGGAAAAGTAACAACAAAGCATCCATGTGAGTTTGCACTCACCCGGGTCGTATACCTCCTCCATGTAATTTCCTTAAGGCTCCATAACCTCGAATACTGAGAAAAGACCTATCATTAATTCTATTTCTACTAAAATAACTCTAGAACAAGAAAACAAGAGCTATGGGACGGCTAATGAAAATAAATTTCCTTGTCACGCTCTGGACCGTACGTCCGAGCTCAAGTCTGTACGTTTGTTGTGATACTTCAAACCGTATGTCCAGTCTCGAGACTGTACATCCGCTTTGAGGTTTTTAGAGAGAACCTCATTTTCTCCACTCGTCCTCCTATTCTCCAAACCAACTCCTAAGCCTACCAAAGGGTTTCCTAAGGTCTCTTGAGTCGAAATGAAACCTCCATGCAATGCAATCATGCTATGTTAACATAACGCTAACCTAAACAAGATCTAAAGCATAACTAAAGCTAAAACTATGACTATCAACATAAGACAATAATCGAGTAGCATAACGACGTAATTAAAGAGCTAAGTAACCAAGCATTACCTCCTTGAAGCGAAACTTCAAGAACCTCCACTCCATTAGCTCTGAACTCACAAACACTCACACAGGGAGGATTTTCGCAACCTAGGTACTCCAGATGGGTTAGGGGCAAGAATGGGTGTGAAATGGGCGAAGGGGCGATGGGTATTTATAAGGCCAGAAAGTAGAAGATGTCTAGTCCTAGGGGCGTACGCCAGGTACTTTTACACAATGGTCCAAAGGTTGTCTCGTACGTTTAGGTATTATCTAGTGGTTAATCCAAAAAGTAGCATATGTTTGGTACTTTTGAGCATATGTCTGTGTACTATTCACAGAGTACAGTATACTATATGTCAGCGTACGTCCAGTGGCCCCCCACCATACATCTACACTACAAACAGCAGCGTACATGATAAGCGCCGAATGTTGCACATTCAAGCCCCTTAATTCGCATATGTTAATTCCTTAGCATTGTTATTTGTTTAATTTTGTTTTCTTTTTGTGTTTCAGGTCAAATGCAAGAGTTCCGTTGAAAATTGGACAAAAAGGGACGAGTGGGGGTTGTTCTATGCTGGCGAACGATCGCAGCACACCTGCGATCGTGCACCGGGTGATCGAATGCCCACACCTGTGATCGTGCGCCGGGCGATCGAACTCCCACACCTGCGATCGTGCGCCGGGCGATCGAACGCCCATACGTGTGATCGTTCGCACTCGGGCGTGCAGAACATGAAAATCACCTTTTTGACAGCTGAACTCGATTTTCAGTCTCCCAATTGGACTGGGAGACTGACCTACAACTGTAATTAGGGTTTTAGGGTTTCTAGGGTTTTCTAGTCCCTATAAATAGGCTCTTAAACATTGTAGAAGGGCCGTTTTCCCATAGTAAAATTCAAAACTTGTCTGTGGAGCTTAGAAGATCATGATCGACTAAACCCCGTTAGTGGGGTGCCGATGTAAACCCTTTCCAAGCACAATGGTTATTGTATTTGATTTGATTTAATTCAATTTATGTATGTTGATTGCATAACTGTGAGGATTGCAACTTGATGCAGGGATAGATCGTGTATAATCAAGAAAACAACAAGTAGAAGGGATAAATATTCCTAAGATTGTGAGACTATCACAAAATCAAAGAAATCTTCTCTAAGCAAAAGATACTATCTAAAGCCTGAAAGAAAATAACCAAGAAACTCAACTCTGAGTATTCTTATTAAACAAACTCAATAATAATCAACTACTGCATTCTTAGGGCTTTAAGCATTGATTTATAGCCCCAAGACTCCTAGTCCTAAGATAACAATGACATAAAGTCAGTTTAGAAGTCTACGAAAGAAAACTAAACCAACTAAAAGACTAACAAATAAGCCTAATTCAAATAAAAGACTTTAAAGATAAGATAGAATAAAAGACTAACAAATAAACCTAATTTAAATAAAATACTAAAAGATAAGATGTTCTCCTGATCTACATCATCCTCCCCAGGTTGGAGAGAATTCGTCTTCAAATTCAGCTGGTTCTTTCCACGGTCTTTCGGATGTCCGGTTAACTCATTCCACTCGCCCTTCCTCAAGATTACAACAAGGCCACATCCCATAATAAACGTGATGCTCTTCATTATTGACATACCTTGATGTTTGTCGTGAAAGCCCCACACACCACTTTGCCATGTAGACTTGTCGTGCTTCTCTGCTTCTCTTGTGCTTCGCCCTTCCTATAAGCCATGAGAGTTCCCAAGGAACTCACAAAGACCCCTTCACTCTTTGATAGAAAAGTTGTTTCCGCTCCATAGATCTCATCACAACTTTGATTGAAAGTTTTTGACAAGATAACATCAACTTCAAGGAAATCAACTTGATGTATAGAACTTACCTCTTCGTCGGGATAGGTGTCATAGATTGGTGGAGAGACCCAATCTATCGAGCAATCTTCCTCAATAAATCCATCTTCCTCCTCCTTAACCGATTGACTCCTAATCTCCACCGCCACTCTAAGCACATTTTTTTAATATATTTTTCCTATTTTTTCTGTTACAAGGAACTCTTTGGGTTGCAAACAACCTTGGAATTCTGGTATATTGAGTTTGAATCTGGATTCCCACCGATTGGCCTGAGCTTGTACAAGGGGTTGATGCCTGTGCACTCCACGCTCCGCAAAAGGGTTTCCGTCTTCATCCTCCACACGTGCGTCTTCCTCCTCCGATTTGTGCGGTGAGGGTATATGTCGACTTCTGTCTCGACCACTCCTGATGGACAATAGTTTTGTGAGGGCTGCAATTTGTTCCCTCAAGCTCGCAAATTGTGCCGCCGAGTGTGCTTGATAGGTTGCCGGTGGTTCTTCTCTAACTGGTTCTTCGCGATCATTCACATCCTCCAAG
Organism: Carpinus fangiana; assembly: GCA_006937295.1. Lineage (NCBI taxonomy): Eukaryota > Viridiplantae > Streptophyta > Magnoliopsida > Fagales > Betulaceae > Carpinus > Carpinus fangiana. The sequence continues at coordinate 19,186,465 of CM017328.1, read as the reverse complement.
TGTGCAAAGCGGTTACCCTTTCTCCTTGTGACTGGCACCATGGAAAGAGACTGGGCTCTGATACCAACTGATGCAGGGATAGATCGTGTATAATCAAGAAAACAGCAAGTAGAAGGGATAAATATTCCTAAGATTGTGAGACTATCACAAAATCAAAGAAATCTTCTCTAAGCAAAAGATACTATCTAAAGCCTGAAGGAAAATAACCAAGAAACTCAACTCTGAGTATTCTTATTAAACAAACTCAATAATAATCAACTACTGCATTCTTAGGGCTCTAAGCATTTATTTATAGCCCCAAGACTCCTAGTCCTAAGATAACAATGACATAAAGTCAGTTTAGAAGTCTACGAAAGAAAACTAAACCAACTAAAAGACTAACAAATAAGCCTAATTCAAATAAAAGACTTTAAAGATAAGATAGAATAAAAGACTAACAAATAAACCTAATTTAAATAAAATACTAAAAGATAAGATGTTCTCCTGATCTACATCANTTAATAGGATTAAGATAGGCCATGCCTAGGGAAGACGGGTCGTACTACACCCTAGTTTAGTGTAATTTAGGTAGACGATCCGTGCCAACCGAAGATGGGTTATGCTATTCCATTGATTGTATGAAAACTTATTAAGGGATTTTATAGTTTATGCCTAGGGAAGACGGGTCGTGCCGCATCTTAGTGGTTAGGTGGACGATCCGTGCCAACCGAAGATAGATTATCCTTATCCCTTGATATTGTATTTTCTTGTTCTTTTATAACATACATATTCTGAGTTTCTGGAATTAAATACGGTTACCATTGTTGTGCGGATTGTGGTGAAATCGGTACCTTACTTCTCTCTCTCATATATTTACTCTTAATTTAGCATTTAATTTCATGCACTTTTAATTCTCAAAACAATCAAATCTCTTTTGTTCAATTAGGTTAAATTTAGTCTTTTGAATTTAGTAACGAAACCCATATAGTCCTTGAGGTTCGACACCTTCTTTATAGCCATATCCTACAAAGATTCGTCCTATTGCGAATGGTTATTTTATTATTGATATTTTTGGTCACGAAATCACCACATCAGTACGTTCGGTGTTTTCACGTACGTCTGCACAAAAGACTAGAGCGTATGCCCACCAATCCTAGAGTACGTCTGGTCCAGAAGTCCAATTTTCCCAAAATGTCATTCTGGTAAATCCTAGTGACCCAAAGTCCAAATTAACCATCTAACTAAGCTACTTAAGCCTAGTTAATTATTTGGCTCACTACATATATGAATGGATTTACTCTGACATACACTCGATGGATATTTCACGGGGAAGAAGATCATTTTAGGGTAAACACTTCTACGAACATACACACACATACAAGTGAAATGATGGAGGAGGTTGATGCTGTTGAAGAATTGTTCAACAATGTATGTATGAGGACATTTCTTGATGCTAACATCAGAGAATCCTCTACTTCACGGGGTCCCACAACTGATGATCACGAACAAACAAGCTCCTTCTATCAATTACGGGAAGATGGTTTAGGAGAATTTTATCTAGGCTGCAAGAAATTTAGACAAATTGCTTTTGTATTGAAGATGTTTCCTATAAAGGCGTTCTGCAACATGATTAACAAGGCATTTGATATGATGATTGACTTGATAAATTTGGCCCTCCCAGATGGAGAGACATTGCCACGCTTGTATAGAGAAGCAATACAATTTAGGCAACACTTGGGATTTGGTTATGATAAGATACATGCATGCAAGAGATTGTTATGTGCTTTTTTGGAATGAACATACAGACAAAGTGGTATGCCCAAAGTACAACACTTCAAAATGGATTAATGGCAAAGGCAGAAAAAGTAATATTCCTTAAAAAGTCTTACAGTATTTCTCAATAAAATCAAGGTTACAACAGTTGTTTATGACAAAAGAAATGGCCAAGGAAATGAGGTGGCACAATGAAGGTTGAGAAGATGATGACAATACTCTTAAACACCCAACTGTTTCTATTGTGTGGAAAGAGTTCGATAAAATACATGAGTGGTTTGTAAGTGATTTCCTCAACATGTGACTTGGTTTAGTAACTGATGGTTTCAACCCATATGGTAATATGAGTACAACTTTTAGCATATTGCCAGTAATGTTAACGGTGTACAATCTCCCTCTATGGATGTATGTGAAGAGTCCAAATTTGATGTTGTCCCTAATCATCCCTAGGCCTTCAGATCTTGGAAAGAACATCGATGTGTATTTACTGTTGTTGGTTGATGACTTGAAAGATTTATGGAATGAAAGCATACGCGTGTATGATGCATCAAAGAAATAGACATTTCAATTGCATGCGGCATTATTATGGACTATAAACGATTTTCCTGCGTATGAAAAATTATCTGGGTGGTCTACAAATGGAAATCTTGCTTGTCTAGTATGTAATAAGGATACATTGTTTAGGTATTTGAAGTATGGGCATAAGGTGTGCTTCATATGTCATCGTCGGTGGCTTCCTCAAGAGTATCTATGGCGCAAAAGAGGAGATTTGTTTGATGGTAGAGAAGAGCAAAGATTGGAACCTAAAGAATTGTTTTCAAGTCAATTGTTACAAAAACTAAGAGATGCTGAGGGTTTACAATTTGGAAAAATAAGCGAGTCAAAGAGAAAGTACACAGATGTTGTGTTGAATTGGAAGAAGAGAAGTATTTTCTTTAAGTTACCTTACAGGTCAAACTTGAAACTGTGTCACAATTTAGATGTAATGCATATTGAGAAGAACATATGTGATATCTTAGGAACGTTGATGAATATTGATGGGAAGACCAAGGACACAGTCAAGGCACGAAGAGATTTACAGTTGATGGGTATATGTAAAAAATTGCATGTGCAGCTAAATGGTGCAACTTATAATATGCCACTTGCGAAGTACAACTTGACAAGAGATCAAAAGAAGAGTTTATGTGAGTGGTTGAAAGGTGATGTGGTGATTTTATGACCAAAAATATCAATGATAAAATTAACCACTCCCAATAGGACGAATCTTTGTAGGATACGGCTATAGAGAGGGTGTCGAACCTCAAGGACTGTAGGGGTTTTATTATCAAATTCAAAAGATTAAAATTAACTTAATTAAAAAGATATTTATTTTGATTTTTGTTTTCTAAAAGTAAATGCATAAAATAAAAGAGAATTAAAATATGATAGAGAATGTAGGGTATTGACTTCACCTCTTCCCGCACAACAATGGTTAATCAAATTCAATTCCAGAAATTCATTCTATGCATGTTATAATTAAACAAGAAATTACCTTATTAAAGAGTAAGGATAATCTATCTTCGGTTGGCACAGATCATCCACCTAACCACTAAGATGCAGCACGACTCGTCTTCCCTAAGCATAAATTATAAAACTCTATAACATGATACATACAATTAATGGAATAGCATAACCTATCTTCGGTTGGCACGGATTGTCTACCTAAATTACACTAAACAAGGGTATAGTACGACCCATCTTTCCTAGGCATGGCCTATCTTAATCCTATTAATCATATGTCTGTTAAAATTCATTATATAACCATCATTCCCATAATCACAGGAAATAAGAATGATTTGAGTTCAATAAAAGTAAAATACTTTCTAAAACAAGATAAGAATTTCACAAATATTGATTTTGGAATTTAAGAACAATTGCGTTTAGTAATTAAGAACACAATTCAATTGTAGCAATTCTCATAATCATATAATCAACATACATAAATTGAAAATCTGGAAATTAAATACAATCAAACCATTGTACTTGGATAGGGTTACATCAACACCCCACGGAGCCGTTCATGACTCCGCTAAGCCTCTAAGAATACTTTTGTATCTAAAACTAAGTATATCTTCTCTTGAAGCTTAGAGGCCTATTTATAGGGAGAAAACAAGTCCTAGAAGCCCTAGGAAACCTAGAAAATTCGGATTTCAATCTCCTAGTCGAATTACGAAGCAATCCATGTACAAGTAGGAAAAGGATTCGTCCAAATTTGCCTCATTCTCTAATTTTGGAAAATCCTATTTCAGCATGGTTTGTATAATTTTGAATTAGCTTGCCAATGCCACTGGAATCACCTTAATCTAATATTTGAGCTGAAAGTTATGGCCAAAATACTGAGACCTGTTCAGAATCTGAAAATTCTATCCGATCCGATTTTGACTCCAAGTGAAGAAATTCCGATTTTATCATTTCCTTGATTTGATTAAACTTAACCACATCATATATGTCCTCTATTATGATTGGTTAAGCTTAATCATATCTTCTAGGTCTTCTCAAATTACGCTTTAGGCCCAAAATCAATGATTTTTCTTGCATCTTTATTAAATACCTAAAAGCACAAAATCAAACAAATAACAATGCTAAGGAATTAACAAATGCAAGTTAAGGGGCTTGAATGTGCAACATTCGGCGCTTATCAAAAGGTGTAAAATTTCCTAACAGGTATGTATCTAACATCGGTCTATGTGTAAACAAGCTTCCTGGTAAAATTTCTGGTACGAAAAGCCATGATTGTCATGTCATCTTACAACGCTTACTTCTTGTTGCAATTTGAAATTTCTCAACGTCGAAAATACGAACAATGACCAAGTTCAGTACATTTTTTTTACGCAGTTATGTGTACAAATGTTGAAAGTTGATATCCTGAAACAAATGAAAGTCGGCATTGTAATAATTTTATGCAAAATGGAAAAAATATTTCCGCTAGCTTTTTTGATGTTATGATCCATCTAGCACTTCATTTACCTCAGGAAGTTGAGCTTGCTGGTCCTATACAAAATCGTTAGATGTATCTGTTCGAAAGGGAACTCGGAAGATATAAGTGGACGTGTAACAAAGCGTGTCCAGAGGGGTCCATAGCCGAGTATTACCTAGTTGAGGAGAGTTTGACCTTCTACTCTAGGTATCTTCAAAGGATTGAGAGAAGATGGAACCGTGAACGAAAAAATGTTGACGTTGCTATTGTAGAAAAGGGCCAGCGCTTGGATGTGCTCTCCCAATGAATTCAACTGTTGGGAGCAACTAAATTAGTAACATTGGATGCTAATGATTTTGATAGGGCACGATGGTATGTGCCTACCCACTGTAATGAAACGGCCTCATATTTGGAGTATGTTTAGTAATGGTCTTTGTGTTTTACCTATTACGACGTGTTATAATTTTAGTGTTGATGATCATTTACCAATACGTTTATTTTTCATGCAGTGAACATTACAATATGATCGAAAGAGAAGGCATACTTGACATTAAAAAAAGCATGAGGCTAACTTTGAACGTTGGTTTCATAAACGTTTATAAAATAGTGGGCTATAATAGACAATTGCTCAAAACAGTTATATGATCTTGCATGCGGGCCTGATCATCATGTTATATCGTATAGAGGTTGCATCGTGAATGGGATTACGTACCACACGAAAGAATGTGCAAAAACTCATACTACCTTGGACAGTGGTATTTTTGTTTCAGGTGATGACGACAACTCAATAATGGAGTACTATGATGAGTTAAAGAATATTCTAGAGTTACGTTACTCTAGCTGAAATCTCGTGCACTTGTTTGAGTGTGATTGGTGGGACACTGGGAGTGCAATAGAAATACGAATGGACCAAGGCTTCACGATTGTGAATACTTCTCATAAATGGTGTGAATCTGACCCGCTCATCTCAGCATGTTAAGCTTCGCAAGTGTTTTACTTGGATGATTCCAAATTGGGTGGTAATTGAAAAGTGGTGCAGAAGTGGATTAATAGAGATATATATGATATTCCAATAGTACAAAGGGAGATGATACAAAAGATGACCAAGGACTCAATGATGGCGTATACCAGGAAGATAAATGTGTTGGGGGTAATATGGTCCTTATTGATGAAGCAAATGTTGAAGCCTCCACTCGATTACTTAGAGATGATATGACAATAGCAATTGATGAATTATATATTCAACTTGATGCAAGCATGTTTGCCAACGATAACTTGCCGAGACCATGATACAAACTTCGATGAGGAAGATGAGTTATCTAGCCACAATGATACAGACTCTGAACATGAATAATTATCTTCAAGTAACAGTGATACAAATTATGAATATGAATTTGATGATGAAATGTGTTGAACATAAGCTCACATTTGGTGTAAGTACAAAGTGTATTAACATATTTAATGAAGTTGATGCTCTCTCTCTCTCTCTCTCTATATATATATTTTTGCAAATAGTGTGCGTAGTAAAATACTAACATATTTGATAGAACATTTTTAATAATAAATTACTAGCATGATTATTGTATCTTTATTTAAAATATTGAACATGCTATATGGTTATAATTTGACTAATATAATTTTTTGGTTTTTGAGTTGTTAGTAGATTGATCATAACAATGACAACAACACGACGCAAACCTGTTCAAGCAGTACGAGGCCGAGGCCGAGGCCGAGGCCAGGGCCTTATTGACGAGTGTGAGAGTCCGATTCCCAATTCTAGGTTTGGTGATACAGATATGCAAATATCGCCATCGGCCCCCCATGAGTCAGCGAAGGGGCATCCTACACACGAGTCTTATAATCCCATTCACTTAGTGGTAGGATTGGATTCACAGGGAGCTGCCCCTACTGCATCTTGTAAGTGCATATGAATTATATGTTTATTAAATGTTATTTTTGTATTATTTTGGTTTGTTATAAACATTTGACAATATACTTTTTCAAATATAACTTACTACGTTACCATGTTTTGCGTAATAGCTAGCACTACTGTCAAAAATGTAAATGGTAAGGCCAAGTGTAAGAAGTTGAGTTACCACGTATTTAAGAATGGTCTCTGATTTCTAACATCCCAAATAGATATCGGGCACCTATAGGCGAGAATGCAACATGGTTTGTGAACAAGGTTGGGGAGATTGTTTGTAACATATGCGAACTCCATCACGGTGAATGGAAAAAGGTCCCAGCTAAAGAAAAGAGCAAGCTATTTAACCATGTTTATGTATGACTATCAATGTAATATTTAAGAATATGTTTTGTATGAAAAAATAATATGACACATTTTTTACCATTGTTTTCCTATCTATTATGTATCAATCAAACTTCGCACCGAATATGGGACGATACAAGCACATCAAAGTTGTTGAAAAGAAAATGGGTCGTGCATATGCTAGACTTTGTTCGAACTTGTATAGGGACCATTACAAGAAATATTTTGAAGGTGTTGATGCACGTGATGCTAAGGAGATTGCCAAGGCTAAGGCTGTTAGAGGGAAATGGTGTGGGAAGGGTATGGTCTTGAACAATGGAAACTAATATGTGACTTATTTGATGAGGAATCATGAAAGGTAAATATATATTATTATATTGATTAGAAAATTCATATTGATATAATTTGCATATAGCTATAAGACATTTTATGAATAATTGTGTTCTTTTTTTTTTCAAATTTCATAGAAAAAGTCTTAATGAAGTACAAAAAATAGAAGCTGTTTGGAAACAAATCATACATTTGACACTTGTTCATTTGTCAATGTCATTTACAAAAGGTAAGTATCTCGTAGCATAATTTAATGAAAGTAACATTACTTAGTGTAAACTTTGATTATATGTATTATTTGTAAGGATAAGAAACAAAATTCAAGCCCAATCTTGTTGATCTACATGAGTGTGCCCATAAAAAAAAAGGGATGGAAAGTTTGTGACCACCATATGTAAGTTAATGTTTACTCTCTAATCATTAATTTGATTAGTGAGGAACACGAATAATAAACTTACTTGCTTGAAGTATATATTAAACTAAGGCCAACTATGACTTGTGCAGCTTGAGATGCAAGAATTGACAAGCAACGAGGCCATGGAGGAAGGCGGTGTGGAGGGAAGAAGTGTGGAGGACCGCATGGAAGAAATAGTCACAAAAGTGCTAGGGGGCCAACGATCTGGGCATGTCAGAGGAATGGGATGCAGTCTTATACCTACCCCTTTAAGTTCATCTCAAGAACATTCATTCAACCAATTTGACAACCATGACGAGTGCAGGAAAAGACAAGATACTCAAAGTGAACTTCAACAGACCATAATCGAATTTCACGAGACAAAGGACACTATGCAAGCCACTATTAATCAAATGAATAAATTGCAAGCTATTGTTGATTTCTTAATGTCATGAATTGGAGGGTTAGTGAAACTTTACCTATGCATTAATTTTATAAAAACACACATATTAAGTAATAGTTAGAAAGCTTATTGATCATTATATGAAATTTTATTCTTCTTAGGTTTGGAGGGAGCTTGATTGGAGGTGAATCAAGTCAAGCCAACAATTGAGGGAGCTTTGGAATAACCATATGTTTATGATGTATTTTTGATACCATCTATTTGGGATATATTTTTTGATAATGTGTATTTGGGTAGTTGTTGATACTTTCTATTTGGTATTGTGTATTTGAGTATTTTTTGGTACTTTATGTTTGGTAATATATATTTGTCAGTACTTCTTATTTGGTTTATATTACGTTAAGATATTCGCAAAATTTTTAGTTCAAGAACTTTTGAGTTGGTAAATATTCCTTGACATGTTTATCAAGGTTAAAAAACTTTGAGTAAACAAAGCAAGGGAGTAATAATATCTTTCTAAATTTTCTTTTTAAGTGTATGCATGATGACAAGAGTACAAGAAAATTAAACCACCCAAGCAAGTTCTCACTTTGATATGTTTCATAAGGAAAACATTTTTAGTATCTCTTTCTTTATCATGTTGGGTTTCATTCTCATTGTCTCTGATACTATATATTGGTCCATTGTGGTAGATTACTCAAATTGCTTATGAGGATGAATTGGCAAGGAAGAGGATGCAGGTAAATAGTTTATTATTGGTTCTGGGATTTTTCTGGCCGCGGGTTTTAAAACATATATTTAATAGTTTTTTCCCTTGGCAGGTTTGGTTCATGGGATAGTTATCACATATTTTTGATGATTTTGATGAGGTTAGTCCTTTTAAGTTACTTTTCTAGTGGGCATTTAGAATAGTTTGAAGATTGTTGTCTAATGTGGTGAAGTATTGTTTATGCATAGTAGTCTTCTCCAAGAGGTGTTAAACTTTTGAACTTTGCCAGTATTTATGGTTTTCAGCTTGTGTTTGCAATGATAGGTGTCATTTTGTAGTTTTAAGCCATTATTCATGATATGTTGTGTACTTTCACTGTGTTGAATGCCCTTTTTTCACTATTAGACCATTATCCATGATAGTCTCTCCCCTTNCCCCCCCCCCCCCCCCCCTCCAAAGGGAAGCTTATAATATCCCAATGCCCTAGATGTCTAAACTATGTTGGGTATTTTTATTGTTTACCAAATGGGTCAACACTTTAAAATGTGATTAAGTGATTTTAATTTGGCTACTTGTACCTTCAGAACATTAATGTTTGCCTTTCCAATTCTCTAAAACTATGTAATGTGCTCTACAATTTTTGGATTCTGATGCTAACCATATTTTGCTGTTGTTGACTGCTCCATCAGCATCATAAGAATTTATGTAAAATGCCTGTAGATTTCCTATTTCTTATTTAATAATGTTGTTTTCATTGATTTTGGGTTTCGAGCCTCCTTATATATTTAGTTGGTTATTTCATTTTTTAAGATTTTGATTTGATGTATTTTCCTTTTGAGCAGATAATTTGAATTTAGGATGTTGTAACATCAGCTTAACTGAATTGGAATAATTTATTGAAGTCAGTTGAGGGATTATTTATTTATTTGTCAGTTGAGGGATTATTTATTTATTTTTCCTTCATTTTTATCTTCTTTAACTCACTAGTCTGCTTCTGCACTACAGTTTAGCATACAAAGATCATATTTGTTCTTGAGGTTTTTCAGTTTTGGCATCAATCATGGCTTCTATAAATTAGATTTTTTTTTATTGCCCCACAAGTTGCTTTATGAACTCCAATTTGGATTTGTAAATGTTCCTTTAGCAAAGAAATTAAAGTGCAAAGCAACAAGTGGAGAATTTGGCCTTTCAAACTTTACTTATTTTAATTGAAGGTGGGGATAAGATCAAAACTGGTGTGCAAGTGTCTCTAAAATTATGACATAACCTTATTCTAATCCTCTTTGAGTGTTGTTCTTTTGGTATTTTGTCTAGAAATTTCAAGGATGAAAATTTTATAAGGAGGGGAGAATGTAGTGACCCAAATAATTAACTAAGCTTAGGTAGCTTAGTCAGGGGGATGATTTGGGCTTCGGCTCACTAAGTACACAAGAGGGGCAACTTGGACTTTTGGACTAGACGTACGCCATGTCTGGCAGACGTACGCTTTTGTCCTTAGTTCAGACATACACAAGGGACCACCGTACGTACGCTCTGAAAATAGTATACGTACGTACGCTACTTTATGGTATACCCTTTAGTTAATACCAAGACGTACGAGACACCCTTTAGACCGTTGTGTAAATAGTATCGAATGTACGCTAGGGTTGGTAGACGTCCGCCGCTTTTCTGGAGAGTTGGTAGAATCCCTCAGCTATAAATATCCCATACGTTTTTCTCACCCAAGCAACTGTTGTGAAATTATCTACCTAAATTAATAGGCAAATAATTGCAGTTTTACTTGCAAGTGCACAAGGTCAAAAAGTGTAGTATAGTATGTAAATGCAAGATCGATCCCACAGGGATTGGTAAATTTTGCTTAAAATTAAGTTCGCAATATAAAATAAAAGAGAGAAAAATTGAGTTTGATTAAATAATAAGAAAGAGGTAGGGCTTAGAGTTCCACCACTAATTATGATTATATAATAAAACAATGTGCCAGTGCTTTACTACATGATGGGTATTTAATGGTTGTCAACCTAAGGGCATGGTGTATACTCCTTAAGCTATTGGTTTCCCTAAGCAACGAGTTAGGCATGGTGTATACTCTAACTCTTTTCTTTCCTAAAGGATTTAGCATGGTGTATACTAAGTTTTTCTCTAGGAAAGCATATGAACTATGAAAACCGACAACCACATGAGACCTAGGGCATGGTGTATACTCCCGATTTCCCATGTTGATTAACCCAAGAACCCGGCGTGGATTACTTTTGTTACTTATGTTAAACCCAGGACTCGGTCATCCAAATTGGTCTAACTAACAAGTCCATACCACATGCATAAGTTGGCCAGACAAACACACGTGAGGAATTCATGAAAATAGGTATTAATCAACTTAAATACTATCATGCAATTATCGCAAAGGCTCCAATATTGAATTAAAATATAAACATGATCAGGGCTTCAATCAAGCCCTACTGAAAGGTTTAGTTACACATGATAATGATGCTAATCATCTTCATAAAATAATGGAAAAGAATAAACCCGGAAAATCGCTTCCCTAAGAGCCGTCAATTCTTCTCCAAAATAGCGTGTGTGTTTTTATGCGTTTACAGGCCTATTTATAGACTCTAAGGGAATTCTAGAAACCCTAAAAATCATAGGGTTGAATCCTTGTGCAACAAGGATTCACAAAACCCTAAAACCAAAAATTTCCAAAATAGGGCTGTGGCTAGAGTGGGCTTCACGCACAGGTGCGCTTGATCGCACTACAATTAATCTCCTTCTTTCGAGCACAAACGCAGGTGCGTTCGATCCTTGCCTTGGGAGCTCGAACGCTAGTGCGCTCGATCACTCTCACAAACTCCAGCTCCTTCATCAGCTTCAAGCTTTTCTAGATTCTTGTCCATTAAGCCCTAGATTTCCAGCATGCTTTCTTTTCATCCAAAGACCTGTAAAACAAAGAAAACACACAAAGAAAGTAAAATAGAACAAAATAACATAAACTAAAGGCATAACAAATATAAATTAAGGGGCTTAAATATGAATATTTAAGCACTTATCAGCAACCCCTAGGCTCTATGAAAATCCTTCCTTTGTGAGTGTGTGTTGTGAGTTTGTAAGTTTTTGGAGATAATGGTGAGGAAATTCTTGAATTTTTTCTTCAAGGAGGTAACAATGTTAAACCTAGTTTGTTTTTACATAATTATGATGCCTAACTGTTGTCTTATGTTGTTAGTTGTAATTTTAGCTTTAGTTGTGCTTTAAATCTTGTTAGGACTAACGTTTTTTTGGTTTAACATGATTTTGTTTGCATGGAGGTTTCATTTTGAGTTAGGAGACCTTAAAGAGCCTTTTGATAGCCTTAGGATTTGGTTTTGGAGAATAGGAGGATGAGTGGGTAAAATAAGGTTCTCCCTAAAAACCTTGAAGCGGACATACGATCCAAAGTGTGCCAGGGGTAACCAGCCGTCCAATAACTCATATTTTCTTGTTTTAGAGTTGTTTTAGTAGAAATAGGACTAATAGAAGGTTTTCCATAGATTTGGGGAACCCGGATCATTTGGAATATTCATAGACATTATACGACACATGTGAGTTTTAACTCACATAATGATTGTTGTTATTTTCCATGCACTACACAACTATTTTGTGTACCAAAAACATGCATATTTGCAACTCTCACAATTTATACTTGCTGCACATGAGCTCTAGCATTTTTGAGGAAAACGTTGTGCTAAATATGTTAAGAAAGTGAGACTTGTAAAAGCATGCATGTAAAATACAGACAAGATAATTTTGCATCGTATGACATGGTACACTGGTACGTGCGAGATAACGGTCATGGGCTTACTATATATGTTAACTCTATGGTCAAATGTGTGTGTTATGTGGTCTTGGATCCAATGGTTGTTTTATGGCCAGTGCAGCCTTAACGGGCAGTCATTACAGGTCGGGCATCATTAGCAATGTGGGCCACCCGAGGTCGGACTCAATCGTGCAGCTAGAGTTATGTATAGTAGCATACAATATTCGGGGCACCAATGTTGTATTATAGGTCCCTCGGGACAGCGCTAACCCTACTGGGAAAGGGTAATATCTCAGGTAGACCATACTGTTGAACTATGACTGTCACTCTATATCATATGCATGTATTATATATTTATATCACACCCATAAGATAAACTGTCATGATGGAACTATTGCTTTATGAAAATTTAGAGTTCATCACTAAACTAGCATGGGCATTATTTGCGTTAGTATTCACTAAGTCTTAGACATACTGTAGTGACCCAGTTTATTAACTAAGCGTAAGTAGCTTAGTTGGAGGAGTTAATTTGGGCTTTAGGTCACTAAGGACACTAGAGGAATAATTTAGACTTTTGTGCAGATGTACGCCACTGTCTGTAGTGTGGATGTAAGACGGAGGACCACCGGACGTATGCTCCACAATCCGTACAGGCGGACGTACGAGGGACTACCAGATGTACGCTACTTTTTGGAATACTCTCTGGTTAATACCTAGACGTACGAGGCAACCTTTGAACCACTGGGCAAGAACCACCGGACGTACGCCCTTTGGCCGGACATCCTCTGCTTTTCGGGCCTATAAATACCCCCTACCCCCTTCTTGTTTTGCACAAGTTTCAGACGCCCCCAGGCTCCCAGAGTGTTCCCCAGGTGTTTTGTGAGCATGTTGAGTGTGCTTTGTGAGTGTGTGTGAGGTGTTCGTGTGTTTCAGAACGTTCGTGAGGCAGAACTCTTACGGTTTTGTTTTAAGGAGGTAACATTTAATCCTTAGCTTTTTAAGTACGTCGTTATGCTACTTGTTTTCTGTTTAGTTATAGTTGTTAGCTTAGATACGCTTTGAATTTTGTTTGGGTTAGCACTTTGTTAGACTTAGTGTTGTTACGTTGCATGGAGGCTGCAAACTAGACTAGAAGGCTTTAGGGTGTTTCTAGTAGCCCTAGGAGTCGGAGAATAGGTAGTCAATGGAGAGAAAATGAGGTTCTCCCTGAAGACCCTCAGAGCATATGTACAGTATTATGACCGGACCTACAGCTTGTCCTGACATGGTGGACGTACAACCCCGAGCTCGGACGTACGGTCAATGTGTGACAGGGAAACCCTATTTTCACCAGCCATCCCATAGCTCCTATGTTTCTTACTTTAGAGTCGTTTTAGTGGAATTAGGACTAATAAAAGGTTTTCCATAGATTTGGAGAACTCGGATCTTTTGGAGTATTCGGAGATGCTTTTTGATCCAGGTGAGTTTTAACTCACATAATGCTCATTGTTGTTTTCCATGCACTGCACATCTATTTTGTGTACCGAGAAAGCATGCATATTTTAAAACTCTCACAGTTTATACTTATTGCACATGAACTCTAGCATTTTGAGAAAAACGTTGTGCTAAACATGTTAACCAAGTGAGACTTGAAAATGACACACATGTAAAATACAGACATGATAATTTGCATCATATAACATGATACACCAGTATGTGCGGTAGTGATGGCCATGAGCTTATTATACATGTTAGTTTTACGGTCAAATGTGTGTGTTATATGAGGGCTTTGGATCCATTGGTTTCGTGACCACGGTGTAACTATTCCCAATGGTTCGGTCACCATAGGACGAACATCATTAGTTGGTATAGGCCACTCGAGGTCAGACTCAATCGTGCCACTAATGCTACATACGGTATGTTGTGCAATGGCTGGAGCACTGGCATTGTACTATAGGTCCCTCAAGACAGCGTCAACCCTGTTGAGAATGGGTAATATCTCGAGTAGACCATACTGTTGAACTATGACTGTTGTTTACATCATATGCATATATCATCTATTATATATATATCACGTATAATGTAAGTTGTCATGATAGAACTGCTTTTGCTTATTAAACATAAGAATTCATTACTAAACTGGCATGGGTATTATCTGTGTTAAAAATCACTAAGTTTTAGACTTACCCTTTTCCTTTATGTTCCATCTCCCATTATGATTGTTATACGGTTTAGCCGCTTTAGAAGAGGATGCCGTCGGAGCAGACTTTGGTGCTAGCTCAGGACTTGATCCGTGTGATCTTTGAAGATATGGACCCTATTTGGTTGCGTTCGACGTGGGAAACTAGAGGATCTGCTTGTGTAGACATGATAGAGATTTTGATTTCATTAGCTCTACTTAAGCTTAAGTCTAGGCTTTGATCTGTTGATCTTTTGTGAACTATGTTGATATTTTGTTATTCTGGGTTGCATCTATTTTCCTGATGATGGTTTGATAACCAGTACATTTGATGACCATTTGTTATATTATGGTGATGTGTACTCTATCTCTGGTATTTGCTATGAGATGTTTCATTTACTGTCTCTATTCCCATAGTCTTGGTAATGTCTTCCGTTGCAGTTTTCTCTTTACGATGAGGAAAGTGAATTCCCAGAGGTCTTGTTCTGCGAGGGACAAGGCTGGGATGGCGCACCATGGGATCAATTACTAGTTAATTGATTTGCCCATCAGGGTCGTCACAATTAGTATCAGAGCGTTTGCTCTGAAATGACTACAGGATACAGGGAAAAGAGAACTTAGGCCATGATCACACCAGAGATTAGGACTTAGTCTCTAGACTTGGTCACTTGGTTCTAGTATAGTTGGTTCTAACTCTACTCTTCGCTGCAGAGAATGCCGCCCCGAAGGAACCCTGCAACCGGACCTAAGGTGCTGGAGATCGGTGAGGGAAGTGTTCACCCCGAGCCTGCGGACATTCCCATTGATGAAGCGACACTCCCAAGGAGCCAAGTGATCGTATCAAAAATAGTACTCGTCAATTGTACGAATCATTTTGCAATAAAGTGGTTGTACAAGTGCGAGTGTCGAACCCACGGAGAATCGGGTTTCGTGTAAAACTAATTAAAATGCCTAAACTAACTTTATCCTAACCTAGTTCCAAATAGCAAACAGGTGGCGTGCATAAAATATAAACTAAATAAAATGCAATAAAAAAAAGAAATAAAAACACTAAGATTTAGAATCCACCTCACCACATTTAGATACACATTATCATGTTAGAAATCCGCCTATCGAATAAGCACCATGCATGTCCTATTGCTATTATAAAACCTAGACAAATCATCCGATGTATTTAATGTTAAACGGTCACAACGGATATTGAACTGAAATCGAATCATCTAATGTATCGTTGATCACAATGGATATTGTACTCAATAAAATCATCTGATGTACCGTGGACCAATCACAGTGGATATTGGTTGTTTGATGGTTCGCAAACAACAATCAACATAGTTTATCACGAACTAAATTGAAACGGACACACAAACCTTAAACGACAGATTAAACCAAACACAACAACTTGAAGAACATTAAATATATCTATGGTAAGGCTTCATCTTCAACCTTAGTTGAAGATTTAGCCTCTCATGGAAGTAAGAGACAAATCGACAAACAAAAATAAAAGCAATATAATAAAATGACAATTTAGAGGGTTTACAATGATAAACATAGAGGTTTCTGGCCTCCAAGGGCTCCTGTTTATAGACAATATTAAGTGTCCTGCCAAGTCAGGGGTGCCCTCGAGCGTAAGAGGTGCGCTCGATCGCAGGCCCGTATGCGTTTGATTGTATGCAGTGTGTTCGACTGCACTACCATATGTGCTCGATCGTAGGCGTGGCGCTCGATCGTATATAACTGCTCTGAAATCCCACGGCACAAGGGAGTTAGCGATGGCAGCTAGGGCGACGCGAACTTCACGGGCTGACGAGGTATGCGCTCGATCGTGCCCCTTAGGCTCGAGCGCAGTGCTCTCGATCGTACCAAGTGCGCTCGATCGCACAAGCAGAGGCTAAACTTCCATCTTTGCTTAATTCTGTCCCTTTGAACCACAATTTGCACCAAGGACCTACAACACACTAAAACACTTAAATAAGGCCAGTTGGTTTCGGTCTTAGATAGCGATAGGGTTGTGAGATAGCAAGCTGAAGGGACTGGATGTTCTCTGAAGGACTTCTATAGTCATCACTCGGAAAGTTTTGACAGGAGAAGCGACCACATCTGTGCTGAGAATTGGCTGAACGATGTGGAGGAGTTGTTAGCTACCCTTGGATGTACAAATGAGCAGAAGGTGGCTTATGCGGCTTACAAGCTGACTGGAGAAGCTAAAAGCTAATTGCAGGACAAGAAAGTAGTGCTTGTCTCTGACTTGGGTTCCGAGACTGTCATTTCTTGGGAAGTCTTCAAGCACGAGTTCAATCGGCACTTCTTTCCCCAAGTCGTGCAGGAGGCGAAGGCACGAGAGTTGTTAGATTTGGTCCAAGGAGAGATGTCAATGATTCAATACACCGCAAAGTTTCTGCAGCTGTCGCGCTTTGGGTTATACGTCATCCCGACTAAGGAAATGATGGCGAAGAAGTTCGAACGAGGTCTGAACTCTTGTATTCGGATTATGATGAGCTATTTCGACATTCGAGATTTCTCCCAGTTGGTCGATAGGGCATCGATCTATGAGGAAAGTCTGAAGGAGAATGCGGCTGAATACGCGGATCAGAAAAGGAGGGCTCAAGGAACTAGTACTTCAGTCGGAGGAGCCGGGCCAGCTAAGAGAATGGCAATGGGGATTTTTCCACCTCAGAGGTCACAAGTACGTACCTTTAGTAACCCTTTAGTTTCGTCGCAAAAGAATCAGACGTCAGAGCCGTGCAAGAAGTGTAATCGTGTACACTGGTGACCCTGCAAGATGGCAACCGAGACTTGCTATTGGTGTGGCCAGTTTGATCACTTCAGCAAGGATTACGTGGGCAAGGGAGTTGCTCATAAACCTTTGGCGCCAGCTCGGGTTTACGCACATGTTCTAGGAAAGCCGGAAGGAGGATCAGAAGTAGTGACAGGTACTACCCCTACACTTGGATTTGAAGCTTCAGTTTTGTTTGATTTAGGGGCTACCCTCTCTTTCGTATCTATTGTGTTCATAAGGTTGTCTAGACTTGTTGTGAGAACTTTGGAACCTGGTCTAGCTGTAACTACCCCCGTAGGGAAAACTGTGGTATGTAAGTGTGTAGTTTGCGAATGCCCTATTAGCATTTATGAAAGAGTACTTCCCGCAAACTTAGTTGTACTCCCTATGTTTAGTTATGACGTTATTCTCGAAATAGATTGGTTGACGAGGCATTCAGTGATTATCGAATGCGCTCTGAAGCAAATGACACTTACGCTGTGGGGAGAAGGAAAAGTGACATACATTGGATTGTGAGCGAGGTCTTTACTCCAACAATTTTGGCCACGTAGGCTAGGAAGCTTATCATCGGAGTCAATCGGGTGTTTCTAGCATTCATTGTCGCTCCAACGAAGCAAGCAAAGAAGAATCTAGAAAACATTCCTGTGGTGTGCGAATATCCAAGTGTCTTTTCGACAGATTACTCTGAGTTACCACCGCAGAGGGAGGTGGAGTTTGGGATTGAGTGTGTACCAAGCACAAATCCTATCTTTAAGGCATTGTATAGGATGGCGTCGTCGGAGGAATAGCAACAGGAGCTTTTGGACAAGGGTTTTATTCGACCTAGTACATCACCGTGGGGAGCACCGGTGTTGTTTGAAAGAAGAAGGACGGGTCAATGAGGATGTGCATTGACTATCGAGAGTTGAATAAGGTGACGATCAAGAATCGATATCCTTTGCCAAGGATTGACAACCTGTTAGATCAGCTGCAAGGAGTGCGAGTGTTTTCTAAGGTCGATTTACGCTCAGGCTATCACCAAGTGAGGGTGAAGGAAGAGGACATTCCTAAAACAGCCTTTAGGACTTGTTATGGACACTACGAGTTCTTAGTTATGTCTTTCGGACTAACTAACGTGCCAGCCATCTTTATGGACACAATGAACAGAGTCTTTCATGACTACTTGGATCAGTTCACCGTTGTCTTTATTGACGACATCTTGATCTACTCAAGGACGCAGAAGGAGCACGAGAAGCATCTACGGAAGGCATTGGAAAGGCTTCGGAGGGAGAAGCTCTATGCTAAACTCGAGAAGTGTGAGTTTTGGCTGGATAGCGTGTCTTTCCTTGGACACGTGATTTCTGGTGAAGGAGTAGCAATTGACCTAGAAAAGGTGAAGGCCATGGTGAGTAGACAAGACCAACTAGCGTGTTTGAGATTCAGAGTTTCTTAGGACTCGCTGGTTACTATCGACGCTTCATCGAAGGTTTTTCGAAGTTGTCGGGACCACTCACTACTTTGACTAGGAAGAATGCTCATTTTGTTTGGATAGATGAGTGTGAGTAAAGTTTCCAAGAGCTGAAGAGGTGATTAGTGACTGCTCTAGTGTTGGCATTACCTACAAAATCTGGTAATTTCGTGGTGTATAGCAACGCTTCTAAGAAGGGTTTAGGATGCGTGCTGATGCAGAATGGCAATGTTATTGCCTGTGCTTCACTCCAGCTAAAGTCGTACGAGTAGAACTATCCCACACACGACCTGGAGTTGGCAGCGGTTGTGTTTGCTCTTAAGATTTGGAGGCACTACTTGTATGGTGAGAGCTCCGAGATCTACACGGACCATAAGAGCTTGAAGTATTTCTTTACTCAGAAGGAGTTGAACATGAGGTAGAGGAGGTGGCTAGAACTGATCAAGGATTAGGATTGTGAGATCAATTATCATCCTGGCAAGGCTAACGTGGTAGTAGACGCGTTGACCAGGAAATCCACGGTAGAGCTTGCCACTCTTGGGATTTCTCAACCCTAGTTGATTAAGGAACTCGCCAGGATGGGATTGGAAGTAGTAGGCGAAGGTACGCCTGGACACCTGGCTAACCTGATGGTTCAGTCAGAATTGCTTGCAAGAATCAAGGCTGCTCAGCTTGAGGACCCTAAGTGTGCCAAGATCAAGCAATTACTTGCGGAAGCTAAGGCCAAGGAGTTTTGTCTTAAGGAGGATGGGTTGCTCACCCATTTCAAACAAGTGTGTGTGCCAAGAATCGAAGGACTGAGGAAAGAGATAATGAGTGAGGCTCATCATTCTCTGTACATTGTGTATCCTAAAGGGACCAAGATGTACCGTGATGTGAAGGGGTCATATTGGTGGAACAATATGGAAAAGGATACTGGAAAGTTTGTGGAGCAATGTTTGACTTGCCAGCAAGTGAAGGCGGAGCATCAGAGACCGGCGGAGATGCTTAAGCCATTGCTTATACCGAAGTGGAAGTGGGATGAGATCGCTATGGATTTTATTTTAGGGTTACCCAAAACACCCACTGGGGAAGATTCCATTTGGGTTGTTGTCGATCATCTAACATAAAGTGCTCACTTCATTCCCATAAAGGTTAAGGACCCGATGGATAAGTTGGCTAGACTATATGTTCATAATATAGTCCATTTTGCATGGAGTACCATCGGTGATCATTTTGGATAGAGACTCATTTTACTTCGAGATTTTGGCAAAGTCTCCAAAAGGAAATGGGGACAGAGTTGAAGTTTTTCCATTGTCAGATAGACGGTCAGTCTGAGCGGACGAACCAGATCCAAGAGGACATGTTACGGGCATGTGTGTTGGAATTCAAAGGTAGTTGGGTCCAGTACTTGCCTTTGATTGAGTTTGCCAACAACAACAGATATCAGGCGACTATTGGATTGCCACCGTATGAAGCACTTTACGGACGAAAGTGTCAGTCACCCTTGTATTGGGACAATGTCGGTGAGAGATAGACGTTGGGGTCGGAGCTGATTTAGGACACACGTGACAAGGTACGTGTCATCAAGGAAAGGATGAGTGCAGCTCAGAGTCGGTAGAAGAGTTACGCTGATAACCAAAGGAGGCCTTTGGAGTTCAATGATAGGGGATCGTGTGTTTATAAAGGTATCACCTATGAGGGGAGTGATACGTTTTGGGAAGAAAAGGAAGCTCAGCCCCAGATTCATAGGACCATTAGAGATTACTCAGAAAGTGGGGAGGTTGGCTCATAGGATTGCCTTACCCCTAGATTTGGTCAGAATGAATGACATTTTCCATGTATCTATGCTAAGGAAGTACATCGCCAACCCCGATGTGATTGTGGAGTATGAGCCGTTGGAAATCCGGAGGGATTAACCTATGTGGAGGAACCGGTGAAGATCGTGGACAAGAAGGAGCAGGTGCTGTGTACCAAAACGATTCCTATCGTTAAGGTACTGTGGTGCAATCATGGAGTTGAAGAAGCATCATGGGAAGCAGAGCACGACATGCAGAGCCGCTACCAGCATTTGTTTGAATGATTGTGTATGACACTTTCTTTTAAGATTATACTTGGACAGTATACCTATTTCCATTTTGGGTAAGGGAATTGTTGACTAAGAAAGGGTTGTTTTCTCTTCAGGATTATGGCACCTATACCAATCGACCCGGACTGCATGTGGAACTACTCCTTTTGCAAGTGGATAGACTTAGGAGTAAAGATTGACGAGGATTGGTATAGTGTGGGCAACATCGAGTACGATGCACTCGACGACTTACGATGCGATTTTTCGAAGCTGTTTGAAGAGGATTATGTACCGATTAACGGATGGGACGAGATAATCTAGGAACCTACCGAGCATGACGAAGAAGAATCTACGGATGAAAGGTAACATTCTACCCCTCATTAAGTGTTGGTCTTTTGTTATTTGTCTAGAAATTTCGAGGACGAAATTTTTATAAGGAGGGGAGAATGTAGTGACCCAAATTATTAACTAGGCATAAGTAGCTTAGTTGGGGAGTTAATTTGGGCTTTGGGTCACAAAGGAAATTAGAGGGGCAATTTGGACTTTTGTGCGGACATACGCTAGGTCTGGCGGGCGTACGCAAATGTCTATAGTGCAGACGTACAAGGGGGGACCACTGGACGTACGCTTTACAAATCGTACGGGCTGACATATGTGGGACTACCAGATGTACGTTACTTTTTGGAATACCCTCTAGTTAATACCTGGACATACGAGGTAGCCTTTGAACCGCTGGGCAAGAACCACCGGACGTACGCCCCTTGGCCAGACGTTCGCTGCTTTTTGGGCCTATAAATACCCCTTATCCCCTTCGTGTTTTGCACAAGTTTCAGACACCCCCAGGCTGCCAGAGTGTTCCCCAGGTGTTTTGTGAATGTGTTGAGTGTGCTTTGTGAATGTGTGTGAGGTTGTGTGTTTCGGAGCGTTTGTGAGGTGGAACTCTTATGGTTTTGTTTCGAGGAGGTAACATTCAATCCTTAGCTTTTTAAATACGTCGTTATGCCGCTCGTTTTCTGTTTAGTTGTAGTTGTTAGCTTAGATACGCTTTAAATCTTGTTTGGGTTAGCACTTTGTTAGACTTAGTGTTGTTACATTGCATAGAGGCAGTAAACTAGACTAGGAGGCTTTAGGGTCTTTCTAGTAGCCCTAGGAGTCGGAGAACAGGTGGACAGTGAGGGAAAATGAGGTTCTCTGTGGAGACCCTCAGAGCAGACATACGGTATCGTGACCGGACATATGGCCCGTCGTGACACAGTGGACGTACGACCCTGAGCTCGGACGTACGGTCAGTGTGTGACAGGGAAACCCTATTTTCACCAGCCATCCCATAGCTCCTGTTTTCCTTACTTTAGAGTCGTTTTAGTGGAATTATGACTAATAGAAGGTTTTCCACAGATTTGGAGAACCCGGATCTGTTGGAGTATTCGGAGATGCTTTTCGATCCAGGTGAGTTTTAACTCACATAATGCTCATTGTTGTTTTCCATGCACTGCAGGTCTATTTTATGTATCGAGAAAACATGCATATTTTACAACTCTCACAGTTTATACTTATTGCAGATGAACTCTTGCATTTTGAGAAAAACGTTGTGCTGAACATGTTAACCAAGTGAGACTTGAAAATGACATGCTGATCGGTGCCAAATATTGTATATTTGACCCCCTTAACTTATATTTGTTAAGCCTTTAGCACTGTTAATATCTAACTATTTTTAGTGTTTTTAATGTTTTGTGTTGTGCAAGTCCTTACAACAAAATATGGCCACAAAGGAGCAAAATGCACCAAGGGAAGAAATGGATCCCTGCCAAGTGCGTTCGACCGCACTTGGTGAGGTTGAACGCACTCACGATCGAACGCAGGGGGCACGGTCGAACGCAAGCCCAGTCAGCCCGCATCTCACACGGTTGCCCTAGCCAGCCCTAGGAGTCCATCGCTTCCAGCTTGCACCGTGGCGGTTATCTGCGGTCGAACGTGGAGTGCACGTTCGAACGCATATTCATCAGTGTGTTCGAACGCAGACTAGTGACCTGTCAGTCTATAAATAGGACCCTACGTCCATTTTGTCAAGAGCTTTTCTTTTGGGCGTGCTTTTAAGAGCAATTTGCCATTGTAGGCCCTGCTCTACCCTTTTTCTTTGTAACCCTTTATATTATTTAATGCTAATGCTTTATTTTAGTTCATTTATTCTTCCTTATCACATGGGAGGCTAAATCCTCAACTAAGGTTGAGGATGTAGCCTCACCATGGATTTCATGCTTATTGTTTATGTTTAAGTTAATTATTTCCGTTATTTCTTTGTTGCTTAATCGTCTCTCACTTGGTTTGGTGACAACACCAAGTGAGATTGCACCGTAGTCGTTTATTCTTGGTTTTTTTCGTCTGATGGATACATTCCATCCTTCGGTTTACGCCCATTTATCCATAGTAGTTTGTGTCTTAACACATTCACTTTGGATCCTTTGGGCATTCAACCGTTTATGGTTTGTCTTTCGTCAAATGGACGGATTCCTTGAATCCTTCGATAGGTGCAAGAGATAAAGCGTTATTTTTAACCGATAGACGGATATGTTAGCTTAGCATTTTCAATTTGCATTCTTGAAATGGTGAGGTGAAAACCTTAGCCTTAGTGTTTTATTTTGCTTACTTTTCTGCATTAAATTAGTTTATATTTTCGTTGTCACCAAGCACCCACATCGGAGCTAGGTTAAAGTAACACTAACCTAAACTTAAAGTTAATTTCGTTTAAACAATACACGGTTCCTTGTGGTTCGATCTTGGTACTTGCGCAATGCTATACGAACTACGGTTCGTACAATTGCGAGTACCTAAATTTGGTACGACCAAATTTTGGCGCCGTTGCCGGGGAACCGTTTGAGTTGTTTTGAATTTAACTTTGCTTTTAGATTAATGTTATTTTTCTACTAGTTTTTGTTTTCTGCAATTTCAATATTGTTCATAGTTTATTTTTCATGTTTTAGTTTATTTTTGTTAATTTTTAGCTTAGTGTTTGGTAGTTTTCGTTTCTATACAGAGTTTCTGGAAAATCAGGCACCGATAGTGCGGTTGAACGCAGTTCCTACGGTCGAACGCACTTGGGCCTATTCCACTACAGGCGCATACCTGCGCTCACCTAGCACGCCTTTGCGTGCAAGCGCACGCCCCTGTCAGAGCAAAGTAGTGTAGCTCTGCGTTCGAACGTACTTCAGTTGCGTTCAAACGCACGTGCACAAACTGCTACATTTGCGTGTATGCGATCAAACGTGATGACCTGTGCTCGAGCGCACCTCTGCTTCCAGCATCAACATACCAGAGGCAGTATGTTCTGTTTTTAATTTCTTTGTGTTTTAATTAATTGTTAGAGTAATGTTAAGTGTTTAAATTGCCTATTTTGAGTATGTTGCCTACTGTGATTAGTTGTGTTTAGTTTATTTTCATTTTTAGTTGTTTATATTATTTGCATGTATTTTAGTTAGAGTTTAGTTAGTTTTAATTGCTAGTTGTTTAAATTGTCTTGTTTTGTTACTGTTTAAGTTATCTTAGGTAGTTTTATTCTCTGTTTTTAATACTGTTTCAGTTTTTTTTACTGCATCTGTTTATATTTGTTTTAGTTTGCTTTGTTTTTATTCACATGTTGTTGATAGTTTATTGTTAAGTAGTTTTTAGTTCATTGCTGTTTTTGTTTTTGTTCCCTATTAGTTTGTGCGTATCTATTTCTGTTTTTGTTGATTTCATAGTCCCTGTTTTTGCTGTTTTTATTCATTTTTGCTTACTTAGGTTATTGCTTTCTTAGTTTAGTTTGGTTTCTCACTTAGTGTATGCATGGTCGGCGATCCTTAAACTTAGAATTAACACCATTAGATCCCGACTTAGAAAGAAACATTAGGAGAGCGCGTAGAGCTCAAGGTGAGATGGGGGATAATCAAGGGAATCCAAGAGTAGAGGAGCACAAGGATAACCAAAGGAATCCAAGGGTGGAGGAGCACGAGGATTATCAAGATGCAAGAGAAGGGACCGGGGAGCAAATAAGAGCTTATAATGTGGATTTCACGACATCACTCCCGGAATTGTTCACACCTACTGCGGTCAGTTCCCATTCGTGCATAGTGTTGCCACCGACTAATGCAACTCACTATGATCTAAACTCTAAAGCCACAAGTAATCCAGATGTTACCATCCTTTTACGGCTTAGATCATGAAAACCCATATTCCTATGTTAAGAAATTCAAAAATATCTGTGCCACCACCAAATTTCAAAATTTGTCTAAGGAATCAGTCCACCTCAGACTTTTTCCTTTCTCACTTCATGATAGAGCCATGGAGTGGTTGGACTCCAACGCACTTGGCTCCATCACATCCTGGGAAGAACTGTTGAAGCAGTTTTATAACAAGTTTTTCCCAATGTCCAGAGTAAACGAGGCAAGAAAGGAAATCAGTTCCTTTACTCATGATGAGGATGAGAAATTCTCAGAATGTTGGGCACAGTTCAAGGATCTGTTGATGAAATGTCCGCCTCACGGTTACGAAAAATAGCGACTCGTGTAATTCTTCTACCAAGGGTTGTCTCAACCCAACCGTAGTACGATCGAGTTGATGAATGGAGGGGCATTTCTAAATTTGACCGGAGACTTAGCTTATAAAGCTTTGGAGAAAATAGCCGACAACTCCCAACACTGGGATTTTACTAGTTGTCGTGACAAGTCTACCCGAAACTCTAAGAAAGGAGGCATCCTGGAGCTAAAAGGTGAGCAAGAGTTGACTCAAAGGATGGATGCCATTGTCAAGAGACTGGATGCAATGAGTATGGGAAAACCCGTTAATTCTGCAAACACATTTCCTATTGAGAGTTGTTCTGTCTGTGCTAGTCCCATGCACCAAGCACAGAATTGTCCATCGATGACAGTATTTTCTGAGATGGAACAAGTGAACGCATTTAACAATTTTCAAAGGCATTCAACTGGCCCATATTCTGAGTCTTACAATCCAGGGTGGAGGAACCACCCTAATTTCTTCTGGAAGCAAAACCAGCGCACAAATCAAGGAGGTTTTCCTCCTACATATCAAAATCATGGACGCTTGGCTCAGCCAGCGTCATCTTCCTATCAAGCCCCCGCTCAAGCCCTAGCGTCACCGACACAGTCATTAGAAGAGACAATGAAAGAATTCATGAAAATGACTGGTCAATCCATCAGTGACGTTAGACACTCTACCATGGTGAACACCTCAGCAATCTTCAAGCTGGAGATCCAAGTGAGACAGTTGGTGAGTCACCTAGGTGAGAGAGACAAGGGAAAGCTCCCCAGCCAACCGGTGAACAATCCTAAGGCATGCACTATCGGAAGTTCTTCAACTCAAGAGCATGAACATGCTATTGTTACACTGAGGTCAGGGAGACGAGTGGACAACCTTGTGGCTGATCCAGAGGCAGTTGATGAAGTAGTGCCAGCAACAAACCTTGCCAGGCAAGAGGAGACGAAGAGTGACAACAAGGAGAAGAAAGATGCTGAGCCATCTACAGTCACTCCCATCGAGAAGGGCCTTTCGAGGTCATTTGTCCCAAAAGCCCCTTATCCGGAGAGATTGAGAGGGCCAAAGAAGAATGCGCAGTTTGCTAAAATTTTAGAGGTGTTTAAGCAAGTTCAGATAAACATCCCATTCTTTGATGCAATTCAGCAAGTGCCAGCATATGCGAAATTCTTGAAGGATTTGGTCACAATCAAGAGAAAAACCAATGTCCCGAAGAAGGCTTATCTGACTGAGCAAGTGAGCTCCATCCTCCAATGCAAGTTGCGAATCAAGTATAAGGACCCTGGGTGTCCGACCATTGCTTGCATGATTGGAATGAGTCAGATCGATAGGGCATTGTTGGATCTGGGGGCAAGTGTGAATCTCCTTCCCTATTCAGTATATTTGAAGTTGGGATTGGGAGAGTTGAAGCCAACCATAGTAACGCTCCAGTTGGCAAATAGGTCACTTAAGAGACCACGGGGAATACTTGAGGATGTGTTGATCAAGGTTGACAAGTTTTATTTCCCTGTGGACTTCATAGTGATAGACACGGAGCCAGTGCATGATGTGATAAATCAAATTCCAGTTATTTTAGGGCGACCTTTCTTAGCTACGGCTAACGCCCTAATCAACTGTAGGACGAGAGTGATGAAGATCGCATTCGGGAATATGACAGTGGAACTCAATATTTTCAACATCAATAGCCAGCCACTTAAGTATGATGAGACCCATCCTATGTGCTTCATTGAAGAAATCACTGATGACTTTGATTTTGAGGACCCGGAGATTGAGTGTTTTACTTAGGATTCTGATGACCTGGACTTAGATAGGCTGATTAGGCCAGATTTGCATGAGCCTAGCCTGGAGGACCCTGACATGGAGTGCTTTGCACCATCTGGAGGTCATTGTGATTTGAGTGAGCCACTACAGCATGACGAGCCGATTGATGAGCTTAGTCTGGAGGACCCGGAGTTTGAATGTTTCACTCAGTTTGGAGGAAACATAGATTGTGGTAGGATACTTGAGCCAATTGGGGAAGCAGTTGAGCCAAGTTTGGAGGACGTTGAGCTTGAGAGTTTTGCTCAGCTGGGAGATGATCAGTGCTTTGATGAAGTAGTTGAGCTACTTACATTCATTTTCGATCCCATGTCTGAGTTACAGCTGGAGTGTGGGGAACTCATGGAGTTATCTTTCCCCACTGCTTATTCGTTCGCACTTGAGCCACCAGATTTTATTGATGAGAGCAAATGGGTTGCACCCATTTATAGGCGGCCAAGAGGGCCGAGATTGACTTTGGGAAGGAATGATTATTTTCCTCCCTCATTTTGTGATCATCTAATGATAGGGCTAGCTGGATGTTTCTTTTTGCTTATTGATTATCCCAGCTATGACCATCACCCGTTTGACCCGGGCAAGCTAGTGGGTACCATTATCAGTACTGCAGTTGATGTGTCTACCTAGTGTCATAGGTAGTTTGGTCTGTATCACGAGTCTGGCTGAAGACATTAAACTTAGCGCTTGTGGGAGGCACCCCTCATTATGTTTCTTGTTTTATTCTTAGCATTTGTATCTACCAATCAAATTTGGGGAAGCATTCTTTTATGCATACCTGGATTGACCCATCCCCTAGGTTTTGCTAATTCTGTCACATTATGGGCAATGTAACGTTTTAAGTTTGGGGGTGGAATAGATGTGTTTTTTGTAAATATTTTCAATGTGTAAATATGTGTGTAAATATTTTAGTTTGTGTGTTGTGTTTGTAATTATTTTATTGTGTAAATTTCTTCCCAAAAAAAAAAAATTTACTTTGCACTATACGTTCGAACGCACCATTTGAGTTCGAACGTAGACACGGAGCTGCGTTTGAACTCACTTGCGTTTGTTCAACCGCAGCGCCCATCTCACAGACACATCACTGCACACATGCGTTTGACCGTACCTTGTACGTTCGAACGCAGCGCCCACTTCACCCACACACTCAGCACGTATGCAATCGAACGCACCACCTGTACGTTCGATCGCATGCATTTTTGGCTCTTTTTAGGGCACCTTTTCTTTCTTTTCTCCCCACTTCCCCTCCCCGCCGTACAGCATTCTCTCATTTCTCTCATCCCTCTTCACCCAATCTTCCATATAATCCAAACCCCACCGCCACCCATCGCCGGCCGCCATTTTCCTTATTTTTCTCCTTTTCACCGTAAACCCAATCTTCCCCAAAAACCCCATTTGTCTTCAATTTTTTTGTTATTTTAGGGCACAAACCCACTCAAGGATTGTGTCCATTGTTTGTTCTTTGTTTGTGAGTGATTTTGCAGGGGGTTGGGTGGTTTTTCAAGAGGGTTCTCAAACCCTTTGGTTTCGGGTTGCACACCACCTGACAAAAAGCCCCAACCACTTTCCAGCATGCCTAGAGGGCAAGGGTCAACTTCTCGGTCCTCTGGAAGCCGAGCCATGATTGCTAGGCTGCCCATTGAGAGTCGTAAGCTCTTATTGGAGAACACCTTTGCCATTAAAGAGGAGTTCTCCAATAATGAAGCTACAAGTTGGGCGGTTCAAGAGCTGAAGAACCGGGGTTTAAAGAGGCTTTTCAAACCCGTCACCTCCACAGCATTTGAGTTTACGAGCGCCTGGTCAGAGAGTTTTATGAGCATTTGAGTTATGAGTACAGCCGACTAGACGTTCTTGTCTCTTCCATCGACGGGAGAGAGGTGGAAGTGACCATAGCCGATGTAGCGGCCGTGTTGAAGTGCAGCCATGAGCCTCCCAAGTCGGACGTTCCTTGGCTCGAGTGCTCCTCCATGCTCACCCTTGAGGAGATCATTTCCGACATGTGTGAGGGGCAATATGCGGACAAGCACCTGAATGCAGCCAGCAAAGCAAAGATTCCTCATAATCTTTTATTTATTGACATGGTGCTGTATAGGAACGAGTGTCCTTTGGGACACAAGACACAGCAGTGGGACTTGTTCCTAAATGCCCTGTATGCGTTCCACAAAGGCTTTTGGTACTCCATTCCCGAGCTCATATGGAGACAGATCTACAAGTTCTGGGAAGGAGTACACCATCGAATGGCCGAGCACACCAACACTTGGGGTCTGCCTTTTCCTTTTCTTATCACTCATATTCTTAGGAAGAAAGGGATTAAAGGCAATGCTATGGATGGGCCCATCACCGAGAGCCCACTCTTCGACCGCATTTAGTGGAACCAAAGTTGTTCCAATATGCCCTAAGCCGCAGCAGCACCGGAGCCAGAGCCAGAGCCAGACCTAGAGCCAGAGCCCATGGATATTCATGAGATGGCAGCTGAGCAAGAGAGAGCAGCTGAGCCAGAGAGGGTGGCAGAATATGAGGAGCAGCTAGAAGAAGAAGAAGACTACGAGGAGACGATCACTCTTAGAGCTGCTGATTATTATGCTCTTCAGGACTCCATGGCAGACATCCAGTCCCAGATGGCAGACATCCAGTTCCAGATTGCAAACACATAGAGGGATGCACGCCAGGACAGGCTCGAGATCCAGGACATGTTGCGAGCCATTCTAGACTGGTTGCCACCAGCCCAATGACGTCTTGGTTATTTTTTGTACACCCCTTGCATTTCATTTGTATTTTCTTTTTTCCGCGCACTATGGGCAGTGCAAATTTTTAGTTGGGGGTATTTTTGTGCACATTTTTTTTTTGATTATGCATTTTATTTTAATTATGGTTTATTTTCTTTTGTGAGTTTAATTTAATGAACACATGATCACTTTGTTAAGGGAATTTAAATTATGTTATTTTCTTTGGCAATATGAGATAGTACAAGTCAATTTGATTTTCACGAGCACATTTGGTACGTAGTTTGTGGGATAAAATGCTGATGTTGGTCATGTTAGTTTTGTAAGCTTAAATGCAGTTGGTAGCTCGTTGGGAAATAACCTTGGATTATCTTTAAAAAAAAAAAAAAAATTGATGATCATTTTGAGCTTTTCACCAAGTAACCGGACCTCTTGCCTCAGTAAGCATTAAGCGTTCGCGTAAAAAGTGAGAAGTTAGACTTGGTTAGCAAAGCTTCGTAGCCTTTTTTACTCGAGTTAGTAGGTCCTTAGGGGTGTTTTTACACCTAATGCCCTAAAACCTTCTGGTTTGAGAGTCATTGACTTAACGCTTGATACATGGGTCAATTAGAAAGCTTAAGGGAGCTAAGCAATAAAAAAAAAAAAAAAAAATTGAAATAAACCTTGGTTATTGTGTCCGATGAGTAGTCTAATGAATTTTGAGTGTCGAAGCATGCATGACTAGAATTAGTTTTGAAATCCCATAATTATGTGTTGAAGTCACTTTCACTAGAATTGATTTGTGTGATATCTCATAATGCCATGTTTGTAGCTTGATTGATAATTCCCTAAAAATTGTGAAGATGGTGTTTGTTTGATTAAGTTTGCTCATGAATAAAACCATAATTGTTATATTGTTGCATTGTCGAAAATAAAATTTTTGTGCAATGTTTGTGGGTATCATTCATGGAAAACCCTCACGAGACTTCACTCGTCCTCTAGGGAA
>CM017328.1:19125501-19149699 GCA_006937295.1 Carpinus fangiana | reverse complement strand
ATAAAGAAGGCGGGAGACGATATTATGTTTTAGCGTTGCACGTGCTGTCGATGTGGCGTGTCCCAGTTAGAGAAGAGTTTTCTGAGAGGAATCTTTGAATGGAATATTACATTTTGATTTAGTTGAAAGTAGTGAATATCGGTGGCATCTAAGTATGAAGTAGCATATCCCAATTTTTTTATCACACACTACTCTCACCAGAATATCCAAACCTAATATTCCTTAATTATTACATTAACATTTGACATGTACAATGTTTCTGAAATTAATATTGTAGGTCATGAGGTTTAAAAAAAGATGATGCATGTTTATGACTATAATCAAGTTCGGTATTGAATGTTTAAGGTTGTTTTGTTAAATTTTGTTTGAGATACGAGTAAGACTTGAACTTATCATTAAACTAAATAATTTGTTCAAATTCGGTTCATTTATATTTCAAAAAAACTCAAGCTTAGTATATGAAGTCATTTCATTCGTAATGTTCTTAGTTAGAGCCTAGTTCATGAATTTCAACTAAGAGCAGGACGATAGCAACAATAAAACCTATGTGATTTTAGACTTCAGAAAGCCACTTTCGAAATAAAAAAGCCATTTTCAAGGCTATATAATAAACTATATACATGTATAATTTTATTATTATTATTTTATCATGAGAAGGACTATTTATTTTATATCATATATAGCCTTATCTAAAATTCTTAAGAACTTGACATTAATAACATTCACAAGAATCACAACAACACAAATGCCCCATTTTTACCGACAAGAACAGATGCCTCATTAACGGACGAGAATGCTCAATACAAAATTTTAAATTCAAGGAAGGGTACCCTACATCCAACTATTACAAACTTAAGAACACCAGCATTAGAATAGTGAAATGCTCTTATATTAGCCAAAATTTGGCTACAGTTTCTCTCTAAAAATAGAGAGAAAGCAACAAAATTTTTATTCACTCTCAACTCTCTGTGTCTACAACATGAGCATTGAGCACATAACCAGATCTAGCAGAGTGGTGCTGCACTGGTAGATTCTTATTGACTCATCCGTAGAGTCATTCCAATAACAAGATTGAGATCTTAAATCTTTATCTTCTTGTCTTGACTCCTTAAACTTTGATGTTCCAGAAATGAAATCCTCAAGTGCCTCAAGAAAAGACGAGAATGAATTTGTCTGTAAAAAAACAGAGGAAAGACAAAATAACCATGAGTTAATTAATGAGTGGATAAACCAAACTATGATTCCCCTCGTAAAATAAGGTAATATAAAGCCCTTTTCTTCTCCAAGAATGAATTGTGAAGGCACAAAATAAAACCAGCATCAGCCCTTCACACGTTTAGATCCAACAAAAGCTCTTTTAGACAAACATGTGAAAGCATCCTATGGTGTATAAGGACAGTTCTCAACATCACCTTGCTAACAACAAACAAATAACCCAAACCTATATGCTTGCTCCTACATTGGCAGTAATTCAAAACATGGCTAAGCACCCTATGATTTGATATGGAAAATAGCATAAGCAAGTAAACATGATGAAGATGAAGAATTTGACTTATATATTAAAATTATAAGAGTTACCACTATGGCATGAATGACAGAGTCACAGTAGGTAGGGCTTCAAATCATTGTAAGTGAATGAATCTACTTGTTGGTAGTAGGGTGGATTCCACAGCAACTCCAATATATCCTCCGGAGTCCATTAACCCTGCATGTTATAAGCAGTAAAACTTGTACATTGGAGTCTTGTGGTAAAGTACTAATGGAAATAAAAGCTCCAGACTATTGTACAACTCAGGAGAGTATGATGCTACACGCTGCTCTAATGGCAATGTGTGGATGAATGGCATTATCAAATCAGGTTTCAAAATATCTCTTGCTCCCGATCGAGCCTAGCCAAAAAATGCAATGGCAAAATTAAATCCATATGTTAACATACAGTATGAGTACAACCTACTTTACAATGTACCCATATTAAGTTATTCACAGATCCTATTTTCTGGTTTTCCAAAAAATTTAACCTAACTACACTGCCGAAACAGTAAACAAGAACCCGACCAATGTAAATGATCTGGCCAACAAGGCATACCATAGAAAACCAACATCCTGCAATTACTTTATAAATCTACTGCCTCCAAGTCATACTCTTTCGGTATAAATCATTAATTTTAACAATCTTAAACTGTGAATTATATGGCACAAGCAAAAACATCAGTAATGCATAATAGAGAAGAAAGAAATGCATAAGAGACTATGATGAAAAGAGTTGCTTCTTCATTTTTTCTCTGTAAGTTAGGCACATACACCCACTGACAATGTAGAATATGCAATTTGTGCTATAACTCATTGGCATGAACATACTAGCTTATTATAAGGTGATTTAGCTCTGATTTCTTTTTTTATTTAACATGATCCAAATTTCTCCATTATTTATTTTTTGAAGTTCTAACATCTGCATAGCCAGAAGAGTGGATTGGCATTTGGCAATCATTTTTTGAATGCAGAGTCTTAATGAAGCTTTTTAGGGGTTTTTGGCAACAAGATTTCAAGAAGCGGCTGAAGCAACAGAGGAATGGCATCTAAAGACTCACCAAAGAGAGCCAGAACACCACCAAACACTTATTTTCTGCTTTATTCACAATAAGAACACCAAAAAACCACCACTGAGACATTCGATCAAACACCAGGTACTCATGCTGAATTTCACTCTATGTAAAAGAAAACTAAGAAAGTACATAACATGGAAATCTACTTAATATGGGTGTGTGAGGTTTATTTACCTATCAAATGGGATTAATGCAGTATAAAAAGCCAAAAAGAAATCTACTTCATTTCACAACTTTTACTTATCAAAAAAGCCAAAAAGAAATCATCATTTTTCTCACCTACACAACGCGTATGTCTGGGCCCCACATCTCCTTGATGATTTTGGTCATAGTTGCTAAAAAGAAAACATGGTTTGCATCAATAGAGTAATCAGGTACACCATGTCAAGAAGCATAAATTGTGTGAGCATCAAATTATTCATACACATAGAGATAACTCTCATATTCTATAATGATAATTTTTTCTTAAAAATAATAAAATATTTTTATTATTCATACTCATATGAGATAACTCTCATATCCCATAACTCTCTGTCTCTCAAGATGTATGTATAAATTCAGTGTTCCACTCCTTATGTAATCAAGCAAGCATCTAATATAATTCCATTCTAAGTTTCTCCCCTTTACTCTATTTTACAGCTTATTATAAGGTGATTTAGCTCTAATTTCTTTTTTTATTTAACATAATCCAAATTTTTTGAATGCAAAGTCTTAACGAAGCTTTTTAGGGGTTTTTGGCAACAAGAATTCAAGAAGCGGCTGAAGCATAAGAGGAATGGCATCTAAAGACTCACCAAAGAGTGTCGGAACACCGCCAAACACTTATTTTCTGCTTTATTCACAACAAGAACACCAAAAAACCACCATAGAGACATTCGATCAAACACCACGTACTCATGCCGAATTTCACTCTATGTGAAACAAAACTAAGAAAGTACATAACATGGAACCATGGAAGTTTATTGAGCTGGTTCGAGAAATTTGACAATAATAAATAAAATAAACAAAGCAAGAATTAACAGAGAGAAACACAAGGAAAAAAAAAAAAAAAGGACTTTGAAAAATCAGAATATTATCATTATCTTAAATCTACGAAATCTTTGTTAGTGAATCACTTTCAGAGAAGACCTCCACCATCACCTTCAGACATCAAAGACTTCATCTCTGCATCACAGTTATGAAGCACTAGACTCCCTGATCCCATATATACAAGTCTTCTCGTACACAGATAAACCAATAGAAGATTATTCAAGATTTGAAGTAGGATAAGAATTTATTACTTTTCTTTATCTTTTGTTAGTTCAGATAAAACTTTACACATTTCAAATGTATTGTAGATCAATATCTACTCTTTGTAACTCAACTATAAATATCTACAATACCCAGGTTTTGATTAAGTTAATCAAAACCATTCCTTCTCAAATTGTTTCGAACTTAAAATACTTTGAATTCCTAGAAACTTTGTCAGCAACCAAACAGAAAGAAATGAATGAACAAAGAGGAAAAATACCAACACAAACCCATATCATTATCAACACCAAAACAAGAACAAAATCACCTAATGTAAAAAAGTAAGCCTAAAATCAAATAGACGAGAGAGAGAGAGAATGGGTAAAATTAGAAACGCACCACTACAACTCTTGTACAGTGTCCAAGTTGTAGAGCTGCGGAGTGAGGTGCCTCTGCGTTCGCTCATCATTCGTGCGCTGTTCTTCTCCTTTTCTTTGTCGGTTTGCCTCTAATCCACTGGGATGGAAACGTCAACGTTTTTTGTTTACCCTTGATGCACGTTAACCAGTTTCCTATGAGGCGAATTTTACGCCTTTTTCTTTTTTTCAAAAGATGCTGACAATTAAGCGACCCAATTGATCCAGATGCTACAACTTTAGATTTATTAATAATAATAGGGCCGAAGACTCGGAGACTTGACCCACGATAACGAATATCCTCAAAACTTTGTAAATCCCAACCACGTGGAGAAATGGTGTTGAGAACTTGGTACAACTCGGAAAAATCATGGTTATAACGTACTACACGTGCCCCACACTCCTTTACCTCAACATGCAGGCTGCCCCTTGTAATTGAAGTCCCAAGGGATGTCCTTCCACGCAACTTATCCCAGAAAAAGAGCTCAATCGACACAGCCGGTATAAACGCCCAAAATCCGTTTGGCCCAACAGAAGGGACTACAGGGGCACAAAGGACCAACGGTTTTGCAGCATCAACTCCATCGAGTTGAAAATGACAAAGAAAGATGGGAAAATTACTATTAGTGCCATCAGAAGTTGTAGAATTTGAATTCCCCTTCCGCTCATCGACCTTGACTTTTCTTCTCTTTCTTGGATGAGTGTGAGTGTGAGGCTCATGAAATTCATAAACAATAAAAACAGCATACCCCATCTCATCCCTCCACTGATCTATCCCATCTTCGCCCAAATCTGAATGCAATTGAATTGTTCCAAATGAAGAATTAGTGCTTTTATCGTTGAACCACTCTGGGATTCCTGATCCCACCAACGACGCAGGGCCGCATTCTATGTCAGGATAAAACGTAACGGACCGCTGTAAAATAAAAACGAAAAAGAGAAAGATGTTAAAGCTATTACAAAACAATATTATAACTTAATTTAGTGCATGTGTTAAAAAAGAGATACTCACACAGATGCTCACATAGTCTTTACTCCTCCATACAGGACTTCGTGGATGCAGATGGAGGATTTTGAAGTGTTTTCCATCATAATCAATATGAGATTGTAGACCAGAGCAATCAATGCTCTTAAATTTTTCATTTGAAGTGGTCCACATGTCCATTTGCGACTCCAGCGATGGACAATTTCTTACCCTCAACTCAATTAATTCCAATGGAAGCTTCGGCAATACTTGAAGCCTACTACAATCACTCAAGTCAAGTATTAGAAGACAAGGAAGTTGACCGACACCATCCGGTATTCTCGTAAATTTGTTCCCACTTAGGTCTAAATACCAAAGTGAGGATAACCCTGAGAGTGAATTTGGGAGCAAAAGACTTATAATGGGATCTGGTCGAAGTTTCCTTGTAGCACTTCCACTTACATAAAGCTGCTCTAGACATTTCATACCGCTCAACAGGTTCTTTGGGATTTCCTCTAGTCTTGAGCAATTAGATATATCGAGAGTTTCAAGAGACGTCAACCTCTCAAATGATAGTGGTATCTTTTTTATGGCAGTCCCCTTCAAATTAAGAGCTCGCAATGATGTCAGATTACCCACACTATCTGGAATTTTGTTGAGTCTTGAACAACCTTCAAGAATTAGTTGCTGAAGATTTGGGACTCCGCTCAAATCGGGTGTCTCGATCATGTTTTGAGAATCACTTAGGTCAATGTTTTTCAATTTGTCAAAACTCTGTTATAGGCAACCAATAAATAGTTAGATAAAATGAAGAAGAGTAAAAGGACTAAGAAGAATAAGAATAAACTAAATCTGCATAAGCCAAAATCTTACTTTACTTCCAACCCACAGTTGCTTGATGCAGCTGTAAGGCATTTTGAGCTCAACAAGATTATCTGATTGGAAATGTTTCGGCAATGATTCATAAGGATATCCCCACCATTCCATAACGCATAACTTATTGCTTAGTGTGAAATTCGAAGCATCTCCATACCATTCCACATTGCCTAAATTAACATGAACTTTATGAGCAATTTTCCAAAAACAACCACGGTAGCAAATTTGAAGCATTTTCAAATTTTTCATCTTTGAGAAGGCTTCAACATATAGTCGCTCTTGTTTCTGTAAAGGCAATTTTAGGATAATGCCTCTAACTGCATCAGTTCCCTAGAAACCAAGATAAATGAAATTAGTGTGGTTGACAAATACTTAGAAGAATTAGTATCAAAATATAATTCTCTATGTTAGGTTTGAGATTAATCCACTTACAGTACTATTTTTCAATACACCAATGACATCCTCGTTGCACCACAATCTACTGCGTTTGCCAGGCTCCTCAGCAGACTCACAATGAACTATTTTCTTACCCATTTTTTGTAACAAATCGTGCATCTGCAATCTTCTCTCTGACATAGTTATAAGAGATTTGTCCGCAAGAACTTTCATATTGAAGTNACTCATTGCTTAGCATGAAATTCGAAGGACCTCCATGCCATTCCAGATTAGTGCATAAATTATCACGCCCTTCATAGGGGCGATAATAGTTAATCTTAAGCATTTTCAAGTTCTTCATCTTTGAGAAGGCTTCAACATTTAGTTGCTCTTGTTTCTGTAAAGGCAATTTTAGGACAATGCCTCTAACTGCATCAGTTCCCTAGAAACCAAGATAAATTAAATTAGTGTGGTTGACAAATACTTAGAAGAATTAGTATCAAAATATAATTCTCTATGTTAGGTTTGAGATTAATCCACTTACAGTACTATTTTTCAATACACCAATGACATCCTCGTTGCACCACAATCTACTGCGTTTGCCAGGCTCCTCAGCAGACTCACAATGAACTATTTTCTTACCCATTTTTTGTAACAAATCGTGCATCTGCAATCTTCTCTCTGACATAGTTATAAGAGATTTGTCCGCAAGAACTTTCATATTGAAGTCCGGATAGTAACCAAAACTTTCTAGTTTGTATGTGATGTCATATATGTATGCTCCATTGAAGAAACATGCAATATCTAAAAACATTTTTTGCTGCAAATCCTCTAATCCATCATAACTTATTTTAAGTTTATCCAAAATTTCTGCATTGGGATTTTCTTTTAGTAGATCCCTAGCACTCTTCCATTCATCCATTGTTCTACCAAATAAAAGGGAACCAAAAACTTTAAGAGCTAAAGGAAGGCCTTGAGCGTAATTCACAATATCCTTAGACAATCGCACATAATTTTCTTCAGGATGAGGTTTCTTGAAGGCTTTCCAACTAAAGAGTTGTAAAGCTTCAGCATCATTCAACACCTTAACTTCATAGATATTTTTTACAAATCTGTTCAGCAAATGTCGATCTCTGCTTGTTATAATGATTATACTCCCTTGACCAAACCAATCATGTCTATTTGCTAATGCTTCTAGTTGTTTTTCTCCATCCACATCATCAAGAACAATAAGAACCTTTTTATTACGTAGTTTGTTTGCTATCACTTTGGTTGCATCATAGCTATTCCATATATTTATTTCTCTGTCCATGAGGATCGCAGAAATAAGTTGTTTTTGTAGATCAAATAGACTATGAGATCTAGTTTCTTCAATAAAGCAACTAGCTTCAAATTGATGAGAAACTCTTTCATAAATGGCTTTTGATAGAGTTGTTTTGCCAATTCCTCCCATCCCACAAATCCCTAAAAAGTGAATGTCATCCGATCCTACACTAAGTAAGGTCATAATTTCCTTTACACGGGATTCTATTCCAACAAAACCCTTGGAAGCAATAATTGAGAAGTTACCGGTAGTCAATCCATGAAATATATTATTACAAATTTCTTTGACAACGTTTGATTCGTGCCTGTAAGAAAGATAGATCAACTATAGCCGTAGAGAGAAAAGCTAAATAATTAAGTTACAATGTTAGGCTGCATCCAGCAAAGAAATGGAAATTCTTAATTTATGATGTAGCACAATAATTAAGGTTTGATTTGCTCGGTTCTTAATAAAAAACTATGTTTTTGTCACCTAACTACAAAATTTTAATGGTTTGAGAGTGTACGTACCTAATTTTACTAGGTCCTTTAATTATTTGTATACTTCTTGCATTCCCTCACAATTATAAGATAAAGATATCACAAATAGACAAATTAATTATATTTACTACATAATGTTGCTTCTTTTCATCGAAGCAATTCTATACGAAATGTGAATTTGTGAGACAATGATGATATATAAAGGCTAAAAAGATAATTCAATGCCAACCCGTCCGAAGGATTAGTGTAATGATAATGGCTATGGATGGTTAATTCAAAATGGGAAAAATT
The DNA here is from genome assembly GCA_006937295.1 of Carpinus fangiana. Classification (NCBI taxonomy): domain Eukaryota; kingdom Viridiplantae; phylum Streptophyta; class Magnoliopsida; order Fagales; family Betulaceae; genus Carpinus; species Carpinus fangiana. The sequence goes on along the minus strand of CM017328.1, from coordinate 19,141,141 downwards.
ACACTTTACTCCCTTGAATTATTCATTTATTTGCACTTTTACCTCCAAAGTTTCAAACATGACACTTTACCCCTCCCCCCCCAAACTTTCAAATTATTGCAATTCGACCATTTTGACTTTTTTTCCCCAAAATGCCCCTATCACATATTTTATTTTCTAAAAAAAAAATCCAAAAAAAAGAAAAAAAAGAAATATGCCCCCATCACATAGATGTATAGTGAATCTTCTTCTCTTTTTTTTTTGGTTTTTTTTTTTTTTTTTTNTTTTTTTTTTTTTTTGGATTTTTTTTTAAATAAAATATGTGATTGGGGCATTTTGGGGAAAAAAAGTTAAAATGGTCAAATTGCAACAATTTGAAAGTTTGGATGGGGTAAAGTGTCACGTTTGAAACTTTGGAGGTAAAAATGCAAATAGATGAATAGTTCAGGAGGGTAAAGTGTAATTTTCCCTTCAAAATGCCAATGCCATTTTAATTCAATATTTATGGATTTCAATTCCCCTAGCTATTGTTTATTTGTAAGATATAATTAATTTGACCATGTCACAATTTTTATTTGATTCTTGATTTGCTATGAGTACCGTTTAATTTTTTTTGTTATAAATTCTTTTATTATGTTAATTTTTGTTATGGTGTGCTATATATCACTATTCCCCTCGTACAAGTGCGTTATAGACTTATAGTTTAAGAGTATTGCGTTTCCAAAATGCGGATTTAGATTTTGAAACATTTGTGTGTTCTTAGAGCAATTTATCTTGTAAGTTTTGTTATAAGGCTTGTAATATGATAAGTTTAAGAACTTTTGTCAGTGTATCAATTATTATAATATAATATTCTACTATATTTTCTACAGGAATATGATGGGTTTGTGCCTAATATGACACATTTTATAAATAGAGAAAGATCTAGAACATGAAATTCAACATCGACTAACGAGATGTCACTAATAATGACCTTCAAGCAACGACAAATGTCATTGTTTATAATATTTAGAGTCGTCGCTAATAGCTTTAGAACATTGTCATTGTTACTAATAATCAGTCACCAACAACGATCTAAAGTTGTAGATGCTGACTGATAATAATGCTGACTGATAATTTTATTAAATTTTTTTTTTTTTTTTTGGCTAATTGCTTTAATTTGTAATTTTGTACCGAGTATGGCACATCAGCAAGGAATCGTGCATAACCATGAGAGAGAGCAGCCCACCACCCACCCCCCCCCCCCCCCCAAAAAAACTATCCATACTTTGGCATTTTAAACCCCAAACTTTCAAATGAGACATATAATCCCCCTGAAGTATTAGAAGTGAGTATTTTAGTACCCCCGTTTGTTATGTCCGTCAATATGGATGGAATTCAGTTATCAAAAATATAACCTTCCCAAAATACCCTCTGGAAAAACGCACCTTCCTTTTTTCTCCCTTTCTTCCTTCTTTCATTCTCTCCTCTTCGCCGAACCAGAGAACCAGGCGTTGAGGGAGAGCCAGACCCGCGTGGGTCACGCCAACGCCTGGTCTCTGCCGTGACCAGCCTGCCCCAAACGCTTGGGTCTTTGCCGGAAACGCCCACTGGCCTCTCGTTCTCCCCTTCCTCTCAATTTTTCTCTCCTAATCCCACTCTCTGATTCGGCTTATAGATAAAGGATGAGAATGGGAGGAAGCAGGTGGAGTGGGCGTGGGAAGAAGAAAGGAGAAGGAAAATGAAGAAATGGAAATGGAACTCCGCCTGGTTTCGCCGGGTACCCAAACGGAACTCCGCCTGATTTCGCCATTTCCGTCCACCACATCCACCCACAAAATTCACAAACAAATAAATGAACAAAAGTATAATCAAATCAAAATAAAGAAACTCCATGGAAAAAAATTGATGGGTTTTATTCAGAAAAAATCCAAACCCAAGACCTTCTGGATTTTTAGCACAGCCGCTCAACCCACCCACCCACGCTATCCCCTTCACCTTCACCATGCTTCCCTCTCCCAAAAATCACACAGCACACTTCACTCTCTCCCCCACCCCAACGGCCCAACCTCAGCTTCCGGCGAAGTGGAAATCGGAGTTCAGAGACCACCGGTGGTGGCTCGCCGGAGCTTGATCGGTACTGGGTCTCCCTCTCTCTCTCTCTCTCTGATTCTCTCTGTCTCTGCCCTCTGTCGCACAGCATCTCCCTTTCTCTCTCCTGTTCTCTCCCTCCCTCATTCTCACGTTCTCTCTGTTTTCTACGGAGGAAGAAGGAGATAAAAGAAACAAAAGAAAAGAAAAGAAAGAGGTAGGAAGCCAGCAGGCGGCGTCGGCGTGAAGGAAAGAAGGAAGTGAAATATGTTGAGGGTATTTTGGGGAAAGTGAAATATATTGAGGGTATTTTGGGTATAAAAATATTTTTCCATCCAAAATAACTGCAAAAGTAAACGGAGGTAGCAAAACGCTGTGATAGTTCAGAGGGGGTCTTGTGTTTCATTTGAGAGTTTGGGGTTTAAAATGCCAAAGTATGGATGGTTTGGGGGTGGTTATATGTATTTTTCCCTTTATTTTTTTTAATTTCTTCAGATATTCATCGTTGCTTGTGGTACTTTTTCAACAAAATTTGAGTTTTTATGATGAATAATATATATATTATATATATATATAAAAAAAAAAAAAGACTAGAAGTTTCCTTGGAAGAGGTTGGCAGAAATTAAAATTTTCCCAAAAAGTTCAAACAAACAGAAAGTTGCTCTCAATATGTTTGACTATGAGAGTAAATACAATTTGTCATGTTAATCCATGGGAGAGTCGGTCAAGTTTTAGTGTAGCAAATTATGATTGATGAAGATACTAATTTAGAACAAGTTAAGTTTGATTATTTTGCAGAAATTTTCAACTTATTCATGTTCACGCTGAAAGAAGAAAAGACTTAATTGAATGTTACCTATCATATACGACATGCCATCCGGCGAACTTGCTCACTTCTCTCAAAGCAGCTCTCCACTTTGACATCATCTGAATGTTAACCTTGGGATCTTTTTCATGCCTACCAAAAGCTTCTGCAAAAGCTCCCCTCTGGTTTCCTACGTCAGATGGATCCACATGGTAGAAAATGGGCAAAACTCTCCCGGTGTCTCTCATGCATTTGACCATCTCAGCAAGTTCATTGAGACACCATTTAGAGGACGCATAGTTTGTAGAGATAACAGCAATCCCATACTTGGATTCTTGTATTGCTTTTAACAGCTCATCAGAAATAGGTTTTCCTTTCTCGAGCCTTTCGTTGTCTCTAAATACACGAATGCTTCTCCGAATCAAAGCAGCATATAAATGATCTGTAAAATTCGGGCGAGTGTCTTTTCCGTGGAAACTGAGGAAAACGTCATATCTCCATGGAGGTGTTGAAGAAGAAGATGAAGAAGCTATCTGGGTGCTCGTGGACGCCATCAAAGCCATGCAAGCTTGTTTAATGCAATGCCTTCTCTTTTTTTGGCAAGTAGATGATGCCAAGAATGAAAAAAACACACCAACAAGCTAAAGCAAAACAATTTTTTTTTTTTTTTTTAAAGCAAAGCTATAATTTGCAGATTTTGAGAATAGGCTGGATCAGTTTCTGTAACAAGGTTCTGGCCCTGGGTATATAAGGAAACTTACACGTGTGAAAAGGCTTTCCGCGTGTGAAAAAAGAGGTCAACATATATAATGAAACTTACAGGTTACTCACCATTGGTGCTCCCCGCTTGTCCACGAAAGTAAAAGGAAATGTCGTGTAAATTTAGTTGGATTCGGGGTCCACCAATGAAGGTAATTAATTTGCCGTGCGTGAAATTTCATGGAAATTACAAGTGCTTTACATCCTACTCGCCTAATGTATGGCTAATTTAACCAAAAAAAATCACTTTAATTTATTTTAATTACTCATTTTTTTAAAGCACTTACCTCCGATTATTTTAACTTACCACTTTTATTATTTTATTTAAATATTATTTATCTCTTCCTTTCTTATTCTTTTTTTTTCTTTACTTTTTTCTTTTTTTCCTTCATAACATCATCACCGTATAATAAGCATCGAACGGTTTTAAAATGGGCATCAAAACCGTAGCACATGCATGGAGAGAGAGAGAGAGAGAAATATTTTAATATAAGAAAGAAGTTGTAGCGGGCATTGTTTATTATGAAAATGGGATAGTGGGTCATTTTATATTATTTTTGTTTATGCATAGAGGCGCTACAAATTTGCTGAATACTGTAACACCTCAACAACTGATAATAGCCTATAGCCAGCCGGATGGGAGAGCTTTTTAGTGTCTTGGCTCATCAAAATGTTGAGTAGGATGTGAATTTTGTTACCTTAACTAGTTAGCTTGGCTACCATGCTTTACTTATATTTTAGTTACTATATATAATTATTATTAATAAATTTTTTTCCAAGTAGGACGACACATTGTTTTATGTTACTGTGATGATCTTCACCCTCAAGTTAGGCTCATATATATATATATATATATATATATAGTAGATACACAATAAACCCATATTGATGACAAAGTTTTCTCCTTTTTTTTGAAATGGGAATCCAAGGCATTGAAAAACTAATGCTTCTTTTGGATGCATCTAGATTTCTACGACAGGATGAAGTTTGAATTAATTACTGAGAAGCATTATTATTGATTTGTTGCCCCTGTAATATAAGATCAAGAGTCTTGAAGCAATTGACCAGTATGTATAAAGTATGAGGTTTTTTTTTTTTTTTTTTTTAATTTGATATCTCAAAAGGGATAAGAAAATCGAACTAAAAACCTTTAGATTTGAACTATTAAAAGCACTGTTGATAAGGTAAGAGCAAGCAAAGCAAAGAAAGGGAAAAAGGGTATCCAAGCAATGCAGATGGAAGAATCGAAATTCCAAATTAATGACCCACGTACGCACCAACCACAGGAATGGATGCAAATTCTACACAATTATCAGACCCTGACCCACAAAAAACAAACAGACAAGAGCACGAAGAGCCCACAACTGACAACACGCCATGCGTGTTTTCTGGCTTTCCCATTCATTCAACACGGTTTTAAGTCTCTTTTCGAGTCAAAAAGCAGTAGTGTAAAAACAGTGTAAGAATCAAAGAAGAAACAGTAGCTTTGGATGATTATTGCTTTTTACAGCAATTCGAAAGGACCTTGCCTCAGGAAACTCAACTTGCGGGTTACGAAATTGAATGGGTCCCATTAGAAATTGATCTAATCTGGTTATCAAAGATCATTCCCAGACACTAATGTTGATCTTCTAGGCTCATTTCCAGACATTGTTCATCTTCTAGGTTGCTGTGACTGCAGTTTCTCCGTTCGTGCCTGGAACAAATCAGGTGTACGTAGAAAATAGTAGTCAGTCATTAAAACAAAATGCAAACAATTAAAATGAGACAATAAGTTCAAAAATTAAATTTTACCTACAATTTTTGCGCACTATCACTATATATAGTATTGTTAGAAATTTATGTTGTGTCACTGTAGTGAGGTAGTAAGAAGATGACAAAGTACTTGAGAAATAGAGTGGACTAAAATCGTAGCACATGTGAGAAAAAAAGTAAAAATACTTTGTAAAAAAAAGTGAAAAGAAAAAAAAAATTATTTTATAATAATTTTTTATTTAAATAGTAATAAAAAGTAATTTATGTGATGTAAAAAGTGATAATATTATAATTGATTTGAGATCAATTTTTTGGGACTTCAGGTCGGCCCAATCCAATCTTTTGTCAAACATGCCAAAGAGTGTTCGAGCCTCTAATAAATGGGCTATAATTTGGGTGTTTGGCAAACGAGTAGACCAAACCGAAACCAAAGATCCAAAACATTCCTCTCAAAATCAACCTCAATATTCTTATTTTTTATATCACATCAATCACATTTTATTACTATTCAAATTAAAAAAATCACTACAAAATAAATTATATTTTTTTTCACTTTTTTATATAAAACATTTTTTTTTTCACATTTATTAAATATGCTACAAAGGCTTTAGGCATTGTGAAAAAGCGGTCAACGACTCAACATATATAAGGAAAGTTGCAGGTTACTCAAAAATGCTCTCTCTCTTGTCGTGTAACTAACTTGGCTACCATGCTTTGCTTATATATAGGAGAAATTATCTTTTCTCCCATGAATTATTACTCGATGACTATTTTTCTCTATTAATTATCAACTTTACATTATGACCCCCATGAACTATCATTTCATTACTAAAACCCCTATTTCGTCAGTTAAGGCCGTTAAGTCAAACTATCAACCGTACTATTCATGACACTGTTCACAGGTACTGTTCATCGATTTAACGACCTTGACTGATGGAATGGGGTTTTGGTAAACAAATTAATAGTTTATAGGAGTTGTAATGTAAAGTTGATAGATAATAGGGATATATGGTAATCGAGTGATAGTTTATGAAGGAAATTATAATTTTCCATTATATATATTTTAGTTACTATATATAATTAATATTAATAATTTTTTTTAAAAAAAAGTAGGATAACACATTGTTTTATGTGATTGTGAATTTGTGATGATCTTCGGTCTCAAGTTAGGCTCATATATAGTAGATACACAATAAAACCATATCATATAAGTTATAACAAATAAAACAACAAGAAAAAAAAGAAAAAAAAAAAGAAAAAGAGAAGAAGATAATAAGAAAATGAGAAATTACAGTTACTCCCCCAATAATAATATACCACCGTACTTGAAATTTCCCTTCTAGATATTCTACGGCTTTCTGCGTTATGAAAAAGCGGTCAACATGAGGAAATTAATTTGGAGGTTAGAATTAATTAAGCAATAAAAATTGGGGTTAAATACTTCATTAGTTCCTAGGGTTTAAAAACTTTATTTTTTCCTCCCTAAGGTTTGGAATGTGACTAAATTAATTATTGTGGTTTTGAAAAGTGACCAAATTAGTCATTCCATCAATTAACCATTAGTTAACTTAACAGACTGATACGTAGATCAATTAGAAGTTGACATGTGACCACTTAATTAAGTTTTTTATTTTTTAAAAAAAATTCAGAATTTTTTTTTTTCAAAAAAAAAAAACTCGTAGCCATCCCCTTGGCACCAAACCACCCCCAACCCCCAATGGTGGTTTGTGGGTAGTTTCGGCCACTCCCTTGGGCCCATGGGGATGGCCAAGCCACCCCCAGTACCAACTAGGGTGGTTTTTTTTAAAAAAAATTATATATATTTTTAATTTTTTTTTAAAATTTAATTAGGTGCCACGTCATCACTGATGATATGGCCACTTATGTCAAGTGTCAACTTTTGATTGGTTCACGTGAACTTCCATTAAGTCAACTAACGGTCAACTAACTGAAAGACTAATTTGGTATAGTATCAAAACCACATGGACCTCTTGTAATAAAAATCAAACCCTAAGAGAGAAAAAATAAAATAAAGAAAAGAAACCCTAGGTGATATTAGGTATTTAACCCTAAAAACAAACCAAACACAATCAGGTATTAGTTGAATGCTTAAAAAAAAAAAAAAAGAATTAGAAGAATAAATGAAAGAATACAATAAAAAAAAAGTTATCTAAATTTTTTTTTAAAAAAAAATAAAAATTTAAGGTCTCAAAGAGGTAACTTAATCGGCTGGGACCATGCCTAATGAAGCGGAAGTTATTAGTTTGAATTTTCTTCCCCCTCTTGTATGGATATGTAAAAAAAAAAAAAAATTAAAGGTGTTGCATTTTAATTAATACATCGGCTTAAAATGGCACGCCTAGTTTTCACGCTACCAAATAAATCTCAGTACTACTACACTAATAAATTACACGCCTACCTCCTAAACACACTAATTAATTTCAGTATTATTATATTTTATTTTAATTTTTTTGTAAAGTTTTAGTGTTGCTAGTTTCTATAAAAAGTTTCTTGTAGGTTTATTTTCAGTTATCTACAATTAAAAAAAGTTTTTAAATGGTTTTTTTGTTTTTTGTTTTTCCTCTGGTTGCCTAGTTGACAAGGCGTCTAGGAGATGACCTTCTTTTTTCTTTTTATTTTTTTCTTTTTTTTTTGAGGTACAGCGTGTGGCGGGTGTTAAAACTTTTCTGGGGTGAAAACCTTGTCGGGGCCCTTATAAGGGCATTATATATATAAATTTTTGTTTACAAAGCTTTAGAAATCCATGGAGGTGCCGTGGACCCCAGGCATGGTGTGAGCCCCCCTATTGGTGACAAGACAATGAACAATGAGGTAGAGAGCACTCTAGAATCGCTGAGAGGAGATAACTCCAATGCTTAAGTCAATATTATTTGCTTTCATGAGGTTGTAAGAAGATGACAAAGTATTTGAAAATAAGAGAATGTTCGAATCCTCATGCCAGAGGTCCCCTTGGCTATTTATTTTGCCTTATTGAAATTGATCCCTTAACTTCACAAATCTTAAGATTAGGGTGTGTGAGGTGACGATGGATGTGACACTGAGTAGTGACATGTCAACAGGGGGACGTTCCCCATACCCTTTATGTAAGATCATTGGTGAAAACTCAAGGATGGCTCAATACAGTGTGACACATTATTTTCCTCAATTTTAAGGGCTTGAGAATTAATGAATTGATTCTATCGGGTCCCACTTTGCTAACATTTAGATGATAGGGACAAGTACTTCGCAATCGACATGAGAAATGAATAAGATTCGATTCTTAGTCTGTTGTCATCTGTGATCGGCAACCTGCATGCTAGTGGTGAGAATCTCTAATTACAAAATTATCAATCTAATTAACCAAGGGGTGACATTGAATCTGGATCGCTCAACTGGCCTTGGGCTTCAAAGTCGGCATGTTGAAAATAGGACAATTAAAGAATTTAAAAAACCAAAAGGTATTCATTACTGTTACCTATTGAAAAAATAGGTTTTTCATTTTGGGCTAGATTGAAAAAAATTAGGATAAAGTCAACATATCCCACTTAAATTATTATCCAATTGATAATGTTTTCCCAAATTTTTAATTGTGTCAATATCTTCCTAAGGCTAGTAAAAAGATAAAAATGTCCATATCTATTTCACAATAAGACAAAAATACCCCTATAAATTAAAAATAAATTAAGAAATTTTTTTTTTTAAAATTTTGTTAAAAGAAAATTTTAATTGAAAAAAATTATTTTTTAAACAATTTTTTTTTTTTTAACATTCATTTGTATTTAAAATAAACATTTTTTTTTAAAAAAAAAATTGATTTAGAAAAGGAAAATTTTTATTTTCTTAAACGAAAATTGTTAATTTTTTTAAAAAACAGAAAATTTTATTTTAAAAAGTTATAAAAAAAAAAACAAAAATTTCCATTTTTTATATAAAAAATTGATTTTTTTTTTTAATTTTTTTCTTATACATATAATTTTTTTAAAAAATTTTAAATTTGTCACCCTTTGGATTTTTTTTTTAAAAATTTTAGTTTTTTTAGTATTTTTTTTTTACTAAGGTTAGTTTCGTTATTGAGGGAACATTGACAATTTTTGGTAGTTTGGAATGAACATTATCAATTTGGTGATAGTTTAAGGGGGTATGTAGACTTTCTTCAAAAAATTATTAAAAAAGGTTTTTTTTTTTTTTTTCCTGGGATATTGAAAAACCCATTAATTGTAAGAGCACTCTAGTTCTTCCACATACCTGTGCGCTTGTTATTCCCCAGTTCTGAACAGTTTATAGGTCTCCTAATGATTTGCTAAATTTGCACTTTGGTGGAGGGAATCCTTTTTGCTTGGAATGTAAGAGATGTGAGAATCCACATTCCTTGGCTTGAAAATGTGGTATTTTTCTAAAATAACAAAAAAGCTGAATTGCTAGCTAGTGACTTGAAGTGTATTTCACCAATTGGTAAATTTACAATTAAATTTGTATGAGATTTATATAAGTTCACAAATCTACTTTCAGCTTGATTACCCGTCTTAAAATATATTTTTATTTTTTTTGTATTTGCTTGACTGATTTATAGTTTCTTGTATAGGTTGATTTTAATATGTAATATAGTTCATTAATTACTTAATTGTATTTTCTATTTTAACTATAAATATACCTTTTTTTGTACGCATGAGTTTGACACACAAAAATACAAAATTGTATTCAAATTTTCTCTAATCCTTTCTGCACAATTTATAAATTACAAAAACTAAATCAAAGTGACGACAAAATGAACTTGTACATCATGTGTCTACAAGCCCTACTACTCTAACTCTATATTCAAACCAGATACGAACCATTGAAATTGAACCAATGCTTCTTTTTGGGTTCATCCACGAAAGTTGAAGGAAATGTCATGGAAAGTGAAAAGTTAACACCTCACCTCACAACAGGCCATGGTTTCTTGTTTTCCCGTTCAACACGGTTTAAGGTATCTTTTCGAGTCAAAAAGCAGTACTGTAAAAACACTTGCTTTACATGAATATTGCTTTTTTACAACCATATTTCAAAGCTTTGTTTGTGTTAAAGGACCTTGACTCTGAAAACTCATCACCTTGTGGGTTACGAAATTGAAGGGGTCCCACTACAAATTGGTCTTATCTGGTTAGAGAGTTATCAACACGCAACAGCAATGGTAATATTTATTGCTTTACTCGAGACCCCACAACCATTTTAACCTCCCACCCAAGTAAAAGTAAAAAACAAAAAACTGACCAACGTCCATTTAAAGTTGCAGTAGCCAGTAGACCATCGTATGATATAAATATATTTATATATATATTTTATTATTATTATTATTATTATTATTATTTTATGTAGTTCATCATATGATAGGTTAAATACAAGAAAAATGCTACATATACGTAACATTTTTATCAACAGGGCTTTTTTTAAAAATAAATAAATACATAAATGGATTAAATATTATAAATTATATTTTTAAAATTATTACTTTTTAAAATTATAAAGATGTTTAATAAGATATGTTAAAAAATATTTATTTATCAAATATTTGTTAACTAAAGCAAACTAACATTTTTTTAAAAGCAATGCTATAATTTGCAGATTTTGAGAATAGGTTGGATCAGTTTTTGTAACAAGCTAAGTTCTGGGTATTGTTTATATTGAAAAGGCTTTTCGCGTTATGAAAAAGCTAGCGGTCAACATATATAAATATAATTAAGGAAACTTGCAGGTTACTCCCCATTAATGCTCCCTCTCTTGTCCACGAAAGTAAAAGTGTAAATTTAGTTGGATTCGGGGATTGGGATTCCCTTGTATTTGAGGAGAAATATGAGAATCTTATATTGTTAATCTTAATCGTCTATTTTTATTTAATAGTCCATATCATGTCACGTGTTTCACTTAAATTTATATCTAACAACCTATATCATGCCACGTGTCTCGACATGTGACATGATATTAACTGTTGAATAAAAATGAACGGCTAAAATTAACAATATGAGATTCTCATATTTTCCCTCAAATACGAGGGGATCCGATCATCGGGATCCTAGATTCAAGGTCCACCAATGAAGGCAATTAATTTGCCGTACGTGAAGTTTCATGGAAATTACAAGAGCTTTGCCTTGTAATTTCTGACAAAGTAGATACACACAGTAAACCCGTATTGAATTATTGATGACAAAGTTTTCTCCTTTTTTTGAAATGGGAATCCAAGGCATCGAAAAACCAATGCTTCTTTTTATATGCATCCAGTTTTCTCCTCTCTTTTTTTCTCCTTTTTTTTTTTTTTTTTTTTTTTAATTTCAAGGACAATATGAAGTTTGAATTAGTTACTGAGATAAACCTTTAGTATCTCGTCTTTTATAATCAAATTTCATTAATTACTATTTATCAAAAAAGAATAAAGAAAAAGCATTATTACTGATTTGTTGCCCCTATAATATAAGATCAAGTGCATTGCTTCAACAGTATGTCCCAAAGTATGAGGGGACCAAATCGGACCCAAAGATCCAAAACATTTCTCTCAAAATCAACTTTAATATTCTTATTTTTTTATATCACATTAATCATTTTTTATTATCATTTAAATAAAAAAAAAAGCTAGAAAACATTTTTTTTTTTCACTTTTTAAACAAAATATTTTTATTTTTTTCCCATATCTATTAAATATGTTACAAAAGCTTTCGGCGTTGTGAAAAAGCGGTCAACATATATGAGAAAAGTTGCAGTTTACTCACAAATGCTCTCTCTCTCTCTTATCGTGTAAATTTAGTTAGATTGGGGGTCCACAAATGAAGGTAATTTGGCGTACGTTAAGTTTCATGGAAATTTGAAGTGCGTTACCTAACTTAGCTACTACGCGAGCCTTTCTACCAATCAGAAATTTTGAGCTGGCCGCATTGTCTAGGAAGTGCATGATGGAAAGTTTTATAGCCATTGAAAATGCGCTTGGTAAAGATTCGAAACTTGTCCCCCTTCTTTCATTAAGTCGGATTTGGCTTACGTGCCAAACAAAAAAAAATTAAGAATTTTTGTAATATTTTCAACAATTCAGATTTAATTTTGTGTAAAAAAAATAAAATAAAATAAAACTTGAAATTAAATAGTAGTCCATTAAGTCTACTTGATATACCTTGAAATAGTAAGTAGTTTGGACAGCCTACTTCTTTGGGGTGGAATAATGATTTACATCAAATTGACGTGCTTAAACGGTTAAGTACGTCAGAGTTAAAATTTATTATTTTAATAATATTTGTTAATTTTTTAAAATTAGCGTATACCAATATGATGGAAATCATTACTCCGTGGGAGTGTGGTAGATCAGTGGATTGACTTCATTAGTAGCTTTACTCTTTTTTTTTTTTTTTTTTGTTGGTAAGGCATTAAATGCAACTATTATCATTTTGGTACCTGAGACTAAAAACCCTGCAAAGAAGGGTGATTTAGACCCATATCACAATGCAATAGTGTTTTACAAATCTAGTGCAAGATTAATTAATCTTTTAAGTGGTTTTTGTAAGGATTAGCCATGCAGCTTTCACCAAGGGTAGAAGGATCGAGAGAGTGTATTGCTGGCTTAAGAGTAACTAATCTTGAAATCCTGCAAGTCTGTTGACGGAGTTTGACAAACGCAAAAAATTTATTTCTCATTCTACTGGCACAATTATTTAGATCGCAAATTTTTGAAAGGTATTGCAATAATTAGTTTTATTTATTATTATTATTTAATTGACGAACGAATTCTTACACGTCAAACCGCATCACCACTAACGGCTTCCTGATCAAGTAAACTGATTGATGAAACGCAGATCTCATTGATACGTTCTGTTCCAATTTTTGTATTGCACTAGTTCAATTTAAGTTCCATTTCAAGCGTCCCATAATACTCTTTCCCTTCAAAACTAATTGGTCCAAACCAAAGGCCTTGCAAAACATGTAATTAGCTTATTATTTTAAAAAAAAAAAAAAATTATCTAGGGTAGTTGCAGACTTTTTTTTTTTTCCCTCTTAATGACTTTATTATCATTATTATTCTTTTACACATCTCTAGCCTGCCATATAGTTCAACATGCTCAGCTTGATTTATATCAAGACCAGTCATGGCCTCCCCGGTAAAAGTTTTCAATGCTTGTTTTAAACACGGAGGTTAGTGCCTACAGTCATTTATGAATTGAGGCGGTACTATGATTCAGCACTGAAAGAAATGCTAGTAATCTTCAGGAGGTAGCTCAATCGGTTATGAAGCACGCCTTATTAAGCGAAGGTCACAAGTTAAAAATAAATGCTAGTAAAAGAGAAACCTTTATTTCATCTTTACATCGAATAAGACAACCCTACCCAGAGGTCCGCTTTTTTTTTTTTTTTTTTTTTTTACCGGGGAGTGAACAATTAATGCTTTTATAAACCGGAAAGAATAACTTTTTTATTTTATTGCAACAACGCTNTATTTGTTATGCGAAATCATGATTTGCCTTTTCAAATAAGCACCCTTTAGCCCTTTTTATAGAAATCGCAGTTTTTTTTTTTAAAAAAAAAATTTTAAATTAAGTACTTTTTAAATCGCAATGTCAAATACCTTACATTTTGCGATATCTTTTAAAAACATAATTTATTTTTGTGAAATTGTAATTCCAAACGTACCCTAGTAATTAGTATGTTAAATGTTTGTTTTTGTTTTTTTGCTCTAAACGGATGAGGAAATGGTTACAAGGGGGATCTTTCCCGTTCTTGATCCAAATGGAAAAAAGAATGGGAGGCCAATTGAGAATGCTTCTGAACACTAGGTTGGAAGCAGCTATCTAGCTAATAAATGGACTCGAACACTAACACTTCTAGAAACTTTACTAGCTTTTCAGTTATGAAAAGATAGTAAAAGAAAATTGATATCTGAAATAATGGAAGGAAAGTTTCAATCCTTAAAGAGATCTGGATTTTGAATGGCTAAGATTTGATTGCATTCCCTTCTAGAATAAGAGAATTCATCTCAAGAGAAGCCGCTGATTGAATAGATAAATATTACTCATGTAGTCACCTAGCTATTGTAATGGTGGAGTTAAGAAATTGGAAATGTCAATAACCTCAGCTAGAGGAATAGTCACAACCTCTTAACAGACCAACATAAATCCAACTTTAAGATTCTGCTATTGTTCAGTTAGTTTCCACTAGCCCATAAAATCTATTCTTAAAAAAGAAAAAAAGAAAAAAACCTTACCATTCCATTCGGAGCCCATTACTTGTCCATAGCCATAGGCATCGTTTGCGAAGCAGGTCATGGTCCCTTGCTCATTAGACATTGTTGATCTAGGCTGCTGTGGCTGCAGTTTCTCCATTTTTGACTTGAACAAATCAAGCATAGGAGATGGTTCCAACGCTTAAGTCAATATTTGCTTTCATGAGGTGAATCACAAAGTAACTGAGAATAAGAGAGTGTTTGAATCCTCATACCTGAGGTACCCTTGGCTATTTATACTGACTAGGTCTTATTGAAATTGATCTTCTAACCCACAAATCCTGAGATTAGGGGTGTGAGGTGGCCATGAATGTGACACTGGGTAATCATGACATGTCAACAGGGAGACGTTTCCCATACCCCATGTGTAAGACCATGGGTGAAACTCTAGGATGACTCGATACGGTGTGACGCATTATTTTTTTGAAGTTTAAAGGCTTGAGTAGCGATGAATTGATTGCATTGGGCTTCACTTGCTGACATTTAGTTGACAGGGACAAGTACTTGGCAATCGACACGAGAAATGAACAAGGATTCGATCTTTAGTACCTTCTGTGATCACCAACCTGCTAAAGATGACAATCTCTTATTACAAAATTATTAGTTTAATTAACAAAGGCCCGATATTGAATCAGGATTGCTCAACGGGCCTTGGGCTTGAAAGGAGCACCCTTCTCCTCCCACAAGCCTCATCTAGTCATCTTTATGAGTCAAGTTACTGCATGTGCTTGGTTATTCCGGCCAGCTCTAAACAAGGTATCCAATGCAAACTGAAAAATAGGCTTGAGATTAAAGGAACTGCCCATTCTTTTTTTAAGAACAAACACATGTTACAGAACTCCTAATGATTTGTTAAATAAAGAGAAAGGCATTTTTTTTAAATTTTTTTTTTTTAATTTTGTGTTACTAACCCTTTTCTTTGGAGTTGTGTTTCCTAAAGTTGATGAAAGTAACTTTTTTACAAAATGTTGAATATATGACGTAAAATTATTAAGCTAAAATAAATAAACAAACAAATCATTTTATTTGAATTTTATTCG
>CM017328.1:19079074-19125401 GCA_006937295.1 Carpinus fangiana | reverse complement strand
TTCAATTATTCTCAAAAGACGTGTGTCCCAAAATTCATAGGAAAACAATGTGATAAATAAAACCAAGGCTTGAATTAAAAGATGCAATTTTTTTGTGTAGGCTGTGCAATGCTTGACTTTCTTAAGCTTCTAAATGACCTATGTAACGAGTGTTGAGCCAGTGGCTCCCAAACCAGGCGGTTTTATGGCACTAGATGTAGAGACATCTCTAGGGCTTAATTACTCAAGTTAAAAAGAGCTACGAAGCCTAAACTAGCCATACAATTACTAAGCTAGAATTTCTCATCTTTTTATGTGAAGACTTAATGCTTGGTGAGGCACGAGGTCCGGTTACTCAATAAAAAACTCACTTTATTATGATTTTTTGATTTTTTTTTTATTAACTGACAAGGTTTTCATCATCACATCGCAAACCTAGAAATCTTAGGAAACACACTTCAAAGTCAAATCTCATATCTCACAGACCCTAATGTTAGTGTGCATGTGAAATATTGATCAAACAAGTGGAGTCTCTTTAATCCAACACATGAATCAAAAACTAGGATTTCTAATGATATGCAATGTTCAAACAAGTTAAGCACACCAATGACATGCAATCCACAGTTACGATATAAGTTGTGCCCAATCAACTACATAGCAACAAAAAAAAAGAAAAACAAATTTAATACAGACAAAAACAAAACAAAACAAGCAGGCAAAATGTTTCTCCACACCTCCAAACTTAAATGACACATTGTCCCAAATATGGCAAGAAATACATTATAGTAGGATGAGGAACCGAAATGTGCAAAGATCAAGGCGTCCCCCGAACTTGAACATCCAAACACCTATCAAAAACTAACAGCAATCTTTTTCTCACAAGCACAGACATCAAAAAGTTAATTGCTGTTAGAAACTGAATAAAAAAATGATAGGAAATAAAATAGCAAAAAGAAAATAAATAAAAAATGCAGTGCGAAAAATAAAAAAGAAAAAAAATACCGCACATTCCCCGCTCATATGGGTGTCCAACCAATCCCTTCCATCCCTTCTTCTTTAAAATATGATACCCCTCTAGAAGGATGTTCTGCCATCTTATGTAACAAATTTGCTTTCTTCGAAAAATTTTCTTGGTATGTCTATTCCTATATTTGCACCTTTCTGTGTGTGATACCTTGAAAATCTCGACGTAAGATGACTCTTCGAGACATTGAAAAGATGAAGCTTATTGTGTCTCGAGAGGGATTGTGATAAAGGAGTGAGCGTCAGTACTCACTTCTTTATCATTGGGCCAATTTAAAATTGGTGGGGGCTCAATCTGCTCCAGGTTCTCTTCTTCTCCATTCTCAGTCCGCATCTCAGGAGCGGGATCCAATATGGCCTTAGCTTGCTCATGTACCATGTTAAGGTCCAAATCAAACTCAAATTGAGCAAAGCTCTCTTCCAAAGGATCATCCAGACTTGGCTCCCTAAAGGTCTGTGGTCGTACCAAAAATAAGTACTCGCCAATTACACGAATCGTTTGCAATAAAGTGGTTGTGCAAGTGCGAGTGTCGAACCAACAGAGAATCGTGTTTGTGTGAATTAATTCTATACCTAAACTAATAATACCTTAACCTAGTCCCAAAAACGAACAGGTAATGTGCATAAAATATAAACTAAATTAAATGCAATAAACACAAAGAGATAAAAAGCCTAAGATCTAGAATCCACCTCACCATATTAAATAACATAGTTAATTAAACATCCGTCTATCGATTAAAAACGATGCATGTTCTAGTGTCACGCTAGTTCATGCATCCTTATGCCCTATGCATGTCCGATCATGCCTATTGAAATAATCAAAACGTCCGCCCATTTGACAAAAGACAAAACATGAACGGTTTAGGTCCAAAGGATCCAATGTGAATGTGATTTAACTCAAACTACAATAGATAAATGAACGTAACCCGAACGATGAAATGTATCCATCGGACTAAACGTAAAGACTAAACAACTATGGCACAATTGATGCAACTTTGTCACGAAATTAAACCGAAACGAACACACATGGCAAATAATAAACGGATTAACGTAAAACTAACTATGAAAGAATTTAAGTAAATCCATGGTGAGGCTTCATCTTCAAGCTTAGTTAAAGATTAGCCTCTCATGCTAAAGGAAAACATAATCGACAAGAAATAAAAGCAAAATAATAAATAAACGACATTTAGGACTGTTTACAATAAAGAACTGGGAGGTTTTGGGCCACCAAGGGCCCTTCAAACACATCCCAAGCGTCTCCCAAGCGTAAGGAAAAATGAAAATACAAAGGGTCCTATTTATAGACAATTTTAATGTGCTGTCTGCCACGTGCTTGCGCTCGATCGCAGGTAATACGATCGATCGCAGTCCCGCATGCGTTCAATCGTAGGCGTTTGAGTTCGACTGTACTGCATCACGGTGCCGTGTGTGCTTGATCGTAGGCGTGGCGCTCGATCGCAGTGCGCTTGATCGGTGCCAAATATTGTATATTTGACCCCCTTAACTTATATTTGCTAAGCCTTTAGCACTGTTAATATCTAACTTTTGTAGTTATTTTTAGTGTTTTATGGTGTGCAGGTCATTGCATCAATACATGGCTACCAAAAGAAAAAATCAACTTAAAGAGATGCCATGAAGTTACTGCCAGTGAGTTCGAACGCAGGTCCAGTCAGCCCGAGTCTCTCGCTGATGCCCTAGCCGGTCCTATGATTCCATCGTTTTCAGCTGGCGCCGCGGTAGTTATCTGCGTTCGATCGCAGAGCATACGATCGAACACATGCATCAGTGCGTTCGAACGCAGGCAACGAATGATTAATGATTGATTTAATATCCACTGCGATCCAAGGATACAGTGGATGATTTTATCAAGAATTAATATTCGTTGTAGCGCCTTAACGGTAAACACACCAATTGGTTTGACTTGTGTCAATAACGGCAATAGAGTGTGTTTAAGGGCTTAACTCGATAGGCGGAAAGTGTGTGTGTTTTATGTTTAAGCTAACCTTTTATATTGGGTGAGGTTAGTCTTTAACCTTAGTTAGCTTTATCCATTCCTTTACGTTTTTTTAGAATAATTTTAATTTCTGAAAGTTACGTGTTCGATGATACGACTTTCTTTTTTGGAACTAGGTTAAAATAGATTTAATTTAGGGAAAAATACGTTTTAGCCCCCTCAACTAACACCCATTTATGTTTTAGCCCCCTAAAATATCAACAGTTGTTAAATGGCCCCCCCAACTACCAAACAGTTACGTTTTAGCTCCTTCCGTTAGTTTTTGCCGTCAAGTTTGGATGGAAGCAAAAACTAACGGAGGGGGCTAAAATGTAATTGTTTGGTAGTTGGGGGGGCCATTTAACAACTGTTGATATTTTAGGGGGCTAAAACGTAAATGGGTATTAGTTGAGGGGGCTAAAACGTATTTTTTCCTTTAATTTAAGAATAATATTAGTTTTTTTAGTAAAACTCCGTTCTCTGTGGTTCGATCTCGGTACTTGCGCAACGCTATACAACCTAACGGTTTGTGCTATTGCGAGTACCTAACTCGTATTCAGTCAGGTTGGAGAGTTTGTATAGACTTCTGTAAGTTGAATGCTGCCACCAGGAAAGATCACTTTCCTCTTCCATTCATTGATCATATGGTGGAGCGTTTAGCTGGGCACGAGTATTACTATTTCTTGGATGGTTATTCTGGATATAATGGTGTGCAAATTATAATGCACTCGCAATGTAACGAACCGTTAGGTCGTATAGCTTTTGCGAAGTGCGGGATCGAACCCACAGGGAACCGTGTATTGTTTTTAGATGAATTTAACCTTGAGTCTAGGTTAGTGTTACTTTAACCTAGCTCCGAAGTGGGTGATTAGTGACAACAAAAATGTAAACTAATTTAATGCGGAAAGGTAAAGAAAATAAAACACAAAGGCTAAGGTTTTCACCTCACCATATCAAAAATGAAAATTGAAAATGCTAAGCTCTATATCCGTCTATCGGTTAAAAATAATGCTTTATCTTTTGCGCCTATCGAAGGATTAAAGGAATCCGTCCATTTGACGAAAGACAATCCATAAACGGTTTAAGGCCCAAAGGATCCAAAGTGAATGTGTTAAGACACAAACTACTATGGATAAATGGGCAAAAACTGAAGGATGGAATGTATCCATCGGATGAAAAACCAAAAATAAACGACTACGGTGCAATCTCACTTGGTTTTGTCACCAAACCAAGTGAGAAACGATTAAACAATAAAGAAATAACGGAAATACGTAACTTGAACATAAACAATGAACATTAAATCCATGGTGAGGCTACATCCTCAACCTTAGTTGAGGATTTAGCCTCCCATGTGATAAGGAAGCTTAAAGAAATGGAAACAAAGCATTAATATTAAATAAAATGAAAGGTTACAAAGAAAATGGGCAGAGCAGGGCCTAAGGTAACAAGCTGCTCTCAAAAACTCGCCCAAACAAAAAATTCTCGTCAAAATGAACTAAGGGTCCTATTTATAGACTGACAGGTCGCAGGCCTGCATTCGAACGCAGGCAGTGCATTCGAACGCACTGATGAATTTTGCATTCGAACGTACACTCCACGTTCGACCGCAGGAATATCTCACGGAGCAAGCTGGAAGCAATGGACTCCTAGGGCCGGCTAGGGCAACCGCGTGTTCTACGGGATGACTGGGACTGCGTTCGACCATGCATCCTGCGTTCGACCGTGAGTGCGTTTGAACGCACCAAGTACAGTCGAACGCACTTGGCAGGGATCCATTTCTTCTTTTGGTGCATTTTTCTTCTTTGTGGCCATATTTTATTGAAATGACCTGCAAAACACAAAACACTAAAAACAAGCATAAAAGTTAGATATTAACAATGCTAAAGGCTTAACAAATATAAGTTAAAGGGGTTCAAACGTCAATGTTTGGCACCAATCAAATACCCCTAAACTTACATTTTGCTAGTCCCTTAACAAAACAAAAATGAAAAACAAAACAAACATAGGTTCGCTTTCGTGGGAGAACGGTTGCATTTAGCCTATGCAACAAGCCTTTTAAATCTCTACGAGTTCCCTAGAAGACGAGTGAAGTCTCGTGAGGGTTTTTCAGGAATGATACCCACAAACATTTGTGCAAACATTTTATTCTCAATCATGCAAATAATATATCAATCATGGTTTAAATTCAAGAGCAAGCTTAATCAAACAAATACCATCTTCACAATTTTCAAGGAATTATCAATCAAGATACAAACATGGCATTATGAGATACAAAAATCAATTCTAGTGAAAGTGATATTAGCACAAAGAATATATGGGACTTCAAAATTAATCTTAGTCATGTATGCTTCGACACTCAAAATTCATTTAGACAACACATCAAAAACAATAACCAAGGTTCATCAAAAACACTTTTTTTTTATTATTATTATTATTGCTTAGCTTCATTAAGCTTTCTAATTGACCCATGTATCAAGTGTTAAGTCAATGACTCCCAAACCAAATGGTTTTAGGGCATTAGGCGTAAAAACACCCCTAAGGACCTACTAACTCGAGTCAAAAAGGCTACGAAGCTTTGCTACCCAAGTCTAACTTCTCACTTTTTACGCGAACGCTCAATGCTCACTGAGGCAAGAGGCCCGGTTACTCGGTGAAAAGCTCAAAATGATCATCATTTTTTTTTTAAATGAACCACGGTTATCTTTCCAATGGGTTACCCAACTGCATTTAAGCTTACAAAACTATCATAACCAAAATCAGATTTTTATCCCACAAATTACGTGCCAATTGTGCTTGTGAAACTCAAATTGAACTATAATATCTCATGCTACCAAGAAAGTAACATAATTGAAATTCCCTTAATTAAAGTGATCATATGTTCATCAAATTAAGCACACAAAATAAAATAAACCATAATCGACATAAAATGCATAATTAAAAATAAAATGTGCACATAAGATAAAAATATCCCTAAACTCAAAATCTGCACTGTCCACAGTGTGCTGATATAGAAAATAAGAATGTAGTGCAAAAGGGGTGTGGAAAATAATAACCAAAACGTCCCAAAGACGTCACGGGGTTGGTGGTGCAGAAGGTCCCAAAACTGGTGGCAGTCTGTCTAAGATGGATCGGAACATCTCCCGGATCTCGAGTCGGTCCTGACGAGCATCCCTCTGCAAATCAGCGATCTGTGATCGCATGTCCACTAAGGTGTCCTGGAGGTGTAAAAAATCTGAGGCTCTGAGCGTGATCGTCTCCTCATACTCCTTTTCTTCCTTGGGTTGCTCCTTCTGCTCTACCGCTCTCTCTGGCTCAGCTGCCATCTCATGAATGTACATGGGCTCTGGCTCTGGCTCTGGCTCTGGCTCTGGCTCTGGTGCATCTCTAGGCATGTGGGACCAACTCTGGTTCCACTGGATGTGGCCAAAATATGGGCTCTCAGTGATTGGCCCGTCTGCAGGACTGCCTTTAATCCCTTTCTTTCTCAGAATGTGAGTGATGAGAAAAGGGAAAGGCAAGCCCCAGGTCTTCGTGTGCTCAGCCCCCCGATGGTGCACTCCTTCACAAAATTTCTCAATCTCCCGCCATATGATCTCAGGAATGGAGCACCAGAAACCTCTGTGGAACGAGTAGAGGGCACTAAGGAACAAATCTCGCCTCTGTGTCTTGTGTCCCAAAGGACACATGTTCCTATAAAGCACCATATCAATAAATAGAAGATTCCGAGGAATCTTTATCTTGCTAGCTGCATTACGGCGACTGTCCGCATATTGCCCCTCGCATATATCAGAAACAATGTCCTCGAGTGTGAGCATGGATGGGCACTCAATCCACGGAACGTCCGACTCGGGAGGCTCGTGGCTGCACTTCAGAACGGCCGCTACATCGACAATGGTCACCTCCACTCTTCTTCCGTCAATGGAAGAGAAAAGTATGTTTGGCTGGTCGCATTCTATCCTCAGATGCTTGTAAAATTCTCTGACCAAGCGCTCGTAAGCAGTGGAGGCGACGGGTTTGAAAAGCCTCTTCAAACCTCGGCGTTTCAATTCTTCGACCGCCCAACTTGTTGCTTTGTTGTTGGAGAACTCCTCTTTGATGGCGAAGGTGTTCTCCAACAGGAGCTTACGGCTCTCAATGGACGGCCTAGCAACACTGACATGGGACCCAGATGACTGGGACGACGAACCTCGCCCTCTAGGCATGCTAGAGGTTCGTTGGGGCTTTTTGTCGAGCACCTGGTGTGCAACCTGAAAATAAAGGGTTTTGGAACCCTTTCAAAATCCAATCCAACCCCCTGCAAAACAATGAAATACCAACACAGAATCAAGGGGCACAATCCATGAGTGGATTTATGCCCTTTGATTGAACAAAAAATGAAAAAAAATGGGGAATTTTGGGGGTAAATGGGTTTTGGGTTTTTTTTGTGGAAAAGATAGGGAAATGAGGGGATTTAAGGGGATTTAGTGGTTGGGTGTGGCTTAGAAAGGCCGGCGGTGGTGCGGTGGTGGTGGGTGTGGTGTTTGGGTGGTGGTGGAAGAAGAGGGACGGAGGTGGGGGTGTTTAGGGTGTACATCGCTGGGGAAAAATGAGGGAAAGGGGGAGAGAAAGTGACCTAAAAGCAGGTCACGTGAGGTCTAAAAACGAGTACGTTCGAACGTACATAAGTACGCTCGAACGCACTCATGCTGAGTGCATGTGACAAGTGAGTCATGCGTTCGAATGTAAGTTCGAACGCATGCGTGCAGGAGAGTGTGTGTGTGTGGGGCGCTACGGTCGAACACACTAAGGTGAGTTCGTACGCAGTCGCGTGTATAAGTTCGAACGCAAAGAGTGCGTTCGAATGTAGTGGGCAAAGTAATTTTTTTTTTTTTTACACAGAAAAATATTTACACAATAAAATAGATACAAACACAACACACAACTAAAATATTTACATACTGAAAATATTTACAAAAAAAAAAAAAAAACATCTACTCCACCCCCAAACTCCAAATGTCACATTGTCCACTATGTGACTGAAAATACAAAACCTAGGGGACGGGTCAATTCAGGTATAGCAGAAAAGAATGCTTCCCCAAATTTGACCATATATATGCTGAAAATAAAACAAGAATCATAATGAGGGGTGCCTCCCACAAGCGCTAAGTTTAACGTCTTCAGCCAGACTCGTGATACGGACCAAGCTACCTATGACACTAGGTAGACACATCAACTGCAGTACCGAAAATGGTACGCACTAGCTTGCCCGGGTCAAACGGGTAATGGTCGTAGCTGGGATGATCAATATGCAACAATGAATATCCAGCTGTCCTAATCAACCGATGATCACAAAATGGGGGAGGAAAATAGTCGTTCCTTCCCGAGGTTTGATCGGTGTCAAATATTGTTTATTAACCCCCCTTGACTTATGTTTGTTAGGCTCTTAGCTGT
Organism: Carpinus fangiana; assembly: GCA_006937295.1. Classification (NCBI taxonomy): domain Eukaryota; kingdom Viridiplantae; phylum Streptophyta; class Magnoliopsida; order Fagales; family Betulaceae; genus Carpinus; species Carpinus fangiana. The sequence goes on along the minus strand of CM017328.1, from coordinate 19,116,976 downwards.
GTTAATAACTAATATTTTGTATAGTTTTTAGTGTTTTGTGTTGTGCAGGTCATTGCATTAAAACACGGCTAGCAAAGGGCAAAGAGGACTTAAAGTGAAAAAGTTGATTCCTGCCAAGTGCGTTCGATCACACTTGGTGCGTTCGAACGCACTCACGGTCGCACACANATCGCACTTCCCTGGGCGATCGTTCGCAGAACCCTCCTCCAAAGTGCTAAACACACTGAGGAAGCAAACGATCGCACTTCCCTGGGTGATCATTCGCAGAACCCTCCAAAGTGCTAAACACACTGAGGAAGCGAACGATCGCACTTTCCTGGGCGATCGTTCGTAGAACCCTCCTCCAAAGTGCTAAACACACTGAGGAAGTGAACAATCGCTCCTCTTTGGGCTACCATTCGCTTTCTCACCATGCGCCTGAATGCATACGATCGCCCCAGCCCACGCCCGCATCTAAGCTCAAGTGCGATCATTCGCACGTATTGGGCGATCAAACGCACTCGAGGGAAGGGCCTCAAGTGACCTATTTAGGTCACTTTCCCTCTTCTTTCCCCCATCACTTTCCCCTTGCTGTAGCACTTCCCCTTCACGCCGTCACTCTCCCACTGCACATTCCATACTCACAAACCACCAAACACCACCCACGGCTGATCGGTGCCAAATATTGTATATTTGACCCCCTTAACTTATATTTGCTAAGCCTTTAGCACTGTTAATATCTAACTTTTGTAGTTGTTTTTAGTGTTTTATGGTGTGCAGGTCATTGCATCAATACATGGCTACCAAAAGGAAAAATCAACTTGAAGAAGATGCCATGAAGTTACTGTCAGTGCGTTTGAATGCACTTGGTGCGTTCGAACGTAACTATGGTCAAACGTAGGGACCACGTTCGAATGCAGGTCCAGTTAGCCAGTGTCTCACGCATGTTGCCCTAGTTGACCCTACGATTCCATCACTTCCAGCTGGCGCCGTGGCCGTTATCTGCGTTCGACCGTAGAGCCTACGATCGAACGCATGCATCAGTGCGTTCGAACGCAAGGGCTACGTTCGAATGCAGCCCTGTGACCTGGTAGCACACCAGATTTCTATAAATAGTCCCATTCTTTAATTTTTTCGAGAGCTTTTCTTTTTGGCGATTTTTAAGAGAAGTTTGCCATTGTAGGCCCTGCTCTGCCCTGTTTAATTGTAAACCTTTACTTTACTTTATTTTAATGCACTATTTTACTCTTTCCTTGCTTTATTGTTACATGGGTGGCTAAACTCTTCAACTAAGGTTGAAGATGAAGCCTCACCCTTAGTTTATTTCATGCCTTTACATTAAACGCATTTACTTTCCGTCTTTTAATTTTTCCATACTTGTTCATTTAATTTCTGTGGCAAAAGTTAAGTGGTTGTTGTTTTTGATGCATCGATAGTCATCCTTTGTTGTGTTCCAAGCCGGGTGCACAACGAGTGTTTGATGTTTGATTCAATATCCACTGTGATCCAAGGATACAGTGGATGATTTTATCAATAATCAATACTTGTTGTAACTCCTTAATGGTAAACACACTATTTGATTTGACTTGTGTCAATAACGGTAATAGAGTGTGTTTAAGGGCTTAACTCGATAGGCGGAAGGTGTATGTGTTTTATGTTTAGGCTAACTCTTTATATTGGGTGAGGTTAGTCTTTAACCTTAGTTAATTTTATCCATTCCTTTACGTTTTTAGAATAGTTTAATTTCTGCATGTTTTATGTTTGATAATACTACTCACTTTGGGACTAGGTTAAAATATATTTAATTTTAGAGTAATATTAGTTTTTTTTAGCAAAACTCCGTTCTCTGTGGTTCAATCTCGATACTTGTGCAACGCTATACGACCTAACGGTTCGTACTATTGTGAGTACCCAAATTTGGTACGATCAAATTTTGGCGCCGTTGCCAAGGATCGAACCCGGGTCACCCGCGTGACAGGCAGGAATACTTACCGTAGTTCTTGCGGTCGAATGCATTGTCGCCTATTCCATCAGCCTCATACCTGCACTCGCGCTACACGCCTCTGCGTGCGAGCGCACGCCTCTGAAACGAACGAGCAGTGCAGTGCTACGTTCGAACGCACCACAGTTGCATTCGAATGCACTTGCAGAGATTGCAACATATGCTTGTATGCGATCGAACGTTTAGTTAAATTTTTGTTGGTTTATGCTTGGTCGGCGATCCTTGAACTTAGAATTAACATCATTAGATCCCGACTTAGAAAGAAACATTAGGAGAGCGCGTAGAGCTCAAGGCAAGATGGGGGATAATCAAAGGAATCCGAGAGTGGAGGAGCACGAGGAAAACCAAAGGAATCCAAGAATGGAGGAGCACGAGGATTATCAAGATGCAAGAGAATGGAACGGGGAGCATAGAAGAGCTTATGACGTGGATTTCACAACATCACTTCGGGAACTGTTCACACCTACTGCGGTCAGTTCCCATTCATGCATTGTGTTGCCACCTACTAATGCAACCCACTATGATCTAAAGCCACATGTAATCCAAATGTTACCATCCTTTTACGGCTTAGATCATGAAAACCCTTAGTCTCATGTAAAAAAAATCAAAAACATCTGTGCTACCACCAAATTTCAAAATTTTTCTGAGGAATCTGTCCACCTCAAACTCTTTCCTTTCTCACTTCATGATAGAGCCACAGAGTGGATGGACTCCAATGCTCCTGGCTCCATCACATCATGGGAAGAGCTGTTGAAGCAATTTTACAACAAGTTTTTCCCAATGTCCAAAGTAAACGAGGCAAGAAAGGAAATCAGTTCCTTTACTCAGGATGAAGATGAGAAATTCTTAGAATGTTGGGCACGGTTCAAATATTTGTTGATGAAATGCCCCCCTCACGGATATGAAAAATGGCGTCTGAAGCAATTCTTCTACCAAGGGCTGTCTCAGCCCAACCGTAGTATGATTGAGCTGATGAATGGGGGAGCATTCCTGAACTTGACGAGAGATTTAGCCTACAAAGCTCTGGAGAAAATTGTCAACAACTCCCAACAGTGGGATTTCACGAGTTGTCGAGATAAATCTGCCCGAAACCCTAAGAAAGGGGGCATCCTGGAGTTAAAAGGAGAAACAAAGTTGGCACAAAGGATGGATGCCATTGTCAAGAGATTGGATGCCTTAAGTGTAGGAAGGCATGTCAATGCGGCAAACACATTTCCTGTTGAGAGTTGTTCTGTCTGTGCTAGTCCCATGCACCAAGCACAGAATTGTCCATCGATGATAGCTTTTGCTGAGATGGAACAAGTGAATGCTTTCAACAATTTCCAAAAGCCGGCCAGTGGGCCAGATTCTGAGACATATAATCTGGGGTGGAGGAACCACCCTAACTTCTCTTGGAAATAGAATCAACCCACCACAAATCAAGGAGGAGCTCCTCATGCTAAAAATCACTATCCTCTAGAATTTTCTTCTCCTTATCAAAATCAAGGACGCTCGGCTCAGCCTGCATCATCATCATCTTATCAAGCCCCCACTCAAGCCCCAGCTTCATCAACATAGTCACTGGAAGAGACCATGAAGGAATTCATGAAGATAACTGGTCAATCAATCAGTGACATGAGGCACTCCACCATGGTGAACACCCAGGCAATCTCCAAATTGGAGATGCAGATGGGACAATTGGCAAATCACCTTGGTGAGAGGGACAAGTGAAAGCTCCCTAGCCAAGCAATAAACAACCCTAAAGCATGCAGCATTGGAAATTCTTCGAATCAAGAGGAGGTGCAGGCGATTGTTACTCTGAGAAGCAGACCATGTTAAGGAAGAAAAGCCAAGAGATGAAGAGGGTGACAACCAGAAGGGAGGAGATACTGAGCCATCTACGGTCACCCCTGTTGTTAAGGAACCTCCTAGGGCGCTTGTGCCAAAAGCACCTTACCCTGAAAGATTACAAGTGCCTAGGAATGGAGGGAAGTTAGAGGACATTCTGGAGGTGTTCAAACAAGTCCAAATCAATATTCCATTTTTGGACGCCATCCAGCAAATCCCTTCATATGCCAAGTTCTTGAAGGACTTGGTCACAGTGAAGAGGAAAACAAATGTCCCGAAAAAGGCATTCATGACTGAGCAAGTAAGTGCTATCCTACAGTGCAAGTTACCCCTCAAGTACAAGGACCCTGGATGTCGTACAATTACTTGCATGATAGGAGTTAGTCAGATTGAGAGGGCACTGCTGGATTTGGGAGCAAGTGTGAATTTGTTGCCCTACTCAGTCTATTTGCAGTTAGGGCTAGGAGAGCTGAAGCCCACACCCATGACACTGCAACTTGCTGATCGGTCTGTGAAGATTCCACGGGAATAGTTGAGGATGTACTGATTAAGGTGGAAAAATTTTATTTCCCCGTGGATTTCATTGTGTTGGACACAGAGCCAGTTCAGGTGATAGGGAGTGAGATCCCTATGATTCTAGGGCGACCATTTTTAGCTACGGCTAACGCCCTGATAAATTGTAGGTCGGGGGTAATGAAGATTTCTTTTGGAAATATGACGGTGGAGTTGAATATTTTTCACATCAGAAAACAACCACTTGATTATGACCAAATGAATCAAGTATGCTTGATTGAGGAGATAATGGATGAAGTAGTTGAAGAATCAAGCATAGAGGACCCCCTGGAAGCATGCCTTGCTCAGTTTGGTGAAGACTTGGATTTGGATAAACTTATGGAGCAGGCAGTTGCACTTTTGGAGACCGCTCCTTTGGTGAGTGAAGAGAAGGAAGAGACAGCTATGCCTGATTCCCCGAAGAAGGAACTTAAGCCTTTACCAGACAATTTGAAGTATAAGTTCCTAGGTCCAGCCGATTCTTTGCCAGTGATCATAGCTTCAGATTTGATAGATGCTCAAGAGGAGGAATTGTTAGAAGTTTTGAGAGAGCATAAGGAAGCTATTGGCTGGACTATTGAGGACATCAATGGAATCAGCCCCTCGTTGGTTATGCATAAGATACATCTGGAAGAGAATTCCAAACCATCGAGGGAACCACAGAGAAGGCTCAACCCAGCAATGCAGGAGGTTGTGAGAGCAGAAGTGATAAAATTGTTAGATGCAGGGATCATCTATCCAATTTCTGACAGCAAGTGGGTGAGCCTGATACATGTTGTGCCCAAGAGGGCTGGGTTGACGGTAGTGAAGAACAAGGATAACGAGTTGGTGCCAACTCGTATTCAGTCGGGTTGGAGAGTTTGTATAGACTACTGTAAGTTGAATGCTGCCACTAGGAAAGATCACTTTCCTCTTCCATTCATTGACCAGATGGTGGAGCGTTTAGCTGGGCAGGAGTATTACTACTTTTTGGATGGTTATTCAGGACATAACCAAGTCCTAGTGGACCCCGAAGACCAGGAGAAGACTACATTTACATGTCCCTTTGGGACATTCGCCTACCGTCGCATGCCTTTTGGGCTGTGCAATGCACCTGCTACTTTTCAGCGGTGCATGATCAACATATTCTCCGACATGGTAGAGCGTTTTATGGAGATCTTCATGGATGACTTCTCCGTCTTCGGTTCATCTTTTCAGGAGTGTCTGCAGCGTCTCACTTTGGTTTTAGTGAGGTGCAAAGAGAAGAACATTGTGCTTAACTGGGAAAAATGCCATTTTATGGTTAAGCAGGGGATAGTACTGGGGCATGTCATATATCAGAGGGGTATTGAGGTTGACAAAGCGAAGGTAGATTTGATCTCTAACCTTCCACCCCCACGTACTATGAAGGAAATCCGTTCCTTCTTTGGCCATGCAGGGTTCTACAGGCGATTCATCAAGGATTTCAGCAAGATCGCTAGGCCCTTGTGCAGGTTGTTGGCCAAAGAGACCCCGTTTGAATTTGATGAAGAATGTTTGAAAGCATTCGGGGCTCTGAAGGAGATTCTAACGTTCACACCAGTCATTAGACCACCCAGTTGGGGTGTACCATTTAAGATCATGTGTGACGCATTAGACTATGCTGTGGGAGCTGTTTTGCGGCAACGCATTGATAAACTTCCCCATGTGATTTTCTATGCGAGCAGGACTCTGAACAACACACAACTCAATTACTCCACCACAGAAAAGGAGTTGTTGGCGGTCGTTTTTGCGCTAAACAAGTTTAGATCCTATTTGTTAGGATCTAAAATCATTATCTATTCAGATCATGCAGCATTGAAGTATCTTTTTTCCAAGAAAGATGCTAAATCCATCTTGATCCGGTGGATTTTGCTGCTTCAAGAGTTCGACATAGAAATTTGGGATAAGAAGGGTTCCGAAAATGTGGTGGCGGATCATCTTTCTAGATTGACCATGGATTTCACTGAGGACGCCACTCCCATTTCTGAGACCTTTCTTGATGAGCAATTGATGCACATTGCTCACAATCCCGCACCTTGGTTCACTGACATAGTGAACTATCTTGTCACCAGCCAAATGCCTTTGCATTGGGGGAAACAAGATAAGATCAAATTTTTGTCCAAGGTGAAAAATTTTCTTTGGGACGATCCTTATCTATTCAAGTATTGTCCCGACCTGAATTTCACCAAACCAATGTCATCTCCTTTTGTCATGATCATGCTTGTAGGGGCCATTTCAGTGCAAACAAGATCGCTGCAAAGATTTTGCAGTGTGGATTTTATTGGCCCACCATGTTTGCAGATGCTCGTGCTTATTGCACATCTTGTGAACGCTGTCAGAAACTTGGGAGTATTTCAAAGAGGAACATGATTCCCCTCAATCCCATTTTGGTAGTTGAGATTTTTGATGTATGGGGCATCGATTTCATAGGACCTTTCCCAAACTCCTTCGGGTTTCTGTATATTTTGGTTGCTGTAGACTATGTGTCCAAGTGGGTGGAGGCAGTTGAGTGCAAGACTAATGACCACAGAGTTGTGGTCAAATTTTTGAAGGACATGATTTTCGCTCGATGTGGTACACCTAGAGCGATTATCAGTGATGGAGGCACGCATTTCTGCAATCATATTTTTGAGCAGCTGATGAAGAAGTATTTCATCACACACAAGGTTGCCACCCCTTATCACCCACAGACGAGTGGGCAGGTTGAAGTGTCAAATCGGGAGATCAAACACATTTTGGAGAAGACTGTGAACCCCAACAGAAAAGACTGGTCTCTGCGATTGAATGATGCTTTGTGGGCATATAGGACAGCATATAAGACACCGATTGGGATGTCACCATATCGGTTGGTGTACGGGAAAGCTTGTCATCTTCCCGTCGAGTTGGAGCATCGAGCTTACTGGGCCATCAAGCAGCTGAACTTCAATTTTTTGAAGGCCGGCTCTCAAAGGAAGCTCCAACTCACTGAATTAGAGGAGCTAAGGAATGATGCTTATGACAGTTCGAGGAAGTACAAAGAACACATGAAGAAGGTTCATGACCAGAGCATCCTGAGGAGATCTTTTGAGCCAGGTCAGAAAGTCCTTCTTTACAATTCTCGATTGCATTTATTCCCTGGCAAGTTGAAATCTCGGTGGACGGGCCCATTCATCATTAGGACAGTGTTTTCTCATGGGGCCATCGAGATAGAGGATCCCAAGAATGGTAACACCTTTAAGGTGAACGGACAGAGAGTAAAACCATTCTTGGAGTTGAGGGGTCCAGAGGTTGAGGACACTCTTTTGGAGGATCCGATTTATTCGGACTGATTGATATGACGAGTCTGGCTGAAGATGTTAAACTTAGCGCTTGTGGGAGGTACCCCTCATTATTTTTACCTGTTGATTTTGTTTGTTTGTTTTTGTTTTTCAGGTTGAGTGTTTGCCATCCAAGTTTGGGGGAGTTTTCTCTTACGACTTACCTCACTTGCGACATCCCTCTGGTATTGTATTTCTGGGCACATTGGGGACATTGTACCATTTTAGTGTGGGGGTAGGGTAGACATTGTTGCTTGTCTTTGTACATATTTGTTGTTTTTGTTGCCTGTCTTTGTGCATTTTTGTTGTTTTTGTAAAAATTTTAAATTTTTTGTGCATAGTTGTTATTGATTAGGCGTGACTTACATCATATATGTGGATTGCATATCATTGGTGTGTTTTAACTCGTTTGAACACTACATATCTTTAGAAATCCCAGTTTTCAATTCATATGTTGAATTAGAGAGACTTCACATGTTTGATCCATTTTTTCACATGCACGCTAGCATTAGGGTCTGTGGGGTATGAGATGTGACTTTGAAGTGTGTGTCTTCAGATTTCTTGGATTGATATGTGATGATGAAAACCTTGGCTGTAAAAAAAAAAAATCATCAAAATCAGAATAAGTCGAGTTTTTCATTGAGTAATCGGACCTCTTGCCTGACCAAGCAATGAGTGTTCGCGTCAAAAGATGAGAAATTCAAAAAAATTGTATGGCTAGTTTAGGCTCTGTAGCTCTTTTGACTTGAGTAATTAAGCCCTAGGGATGTCTCTACATCTAGTGCCCTAAAGCCGTCTGGCTTGGGAGTCACTGGCCCAACGCTCGTTACATAGGTCATTTAGAAGCTTAAGAGAGCCAAGCATTGCACAGCCTACACAAAAATTGCATTTTTCAATCCAAACCTTGGTTGTGTTTATCACATTGTTTTCCTTTGAATTTTAGGATACACGTCTTTTGAGAATAATTGAAACCCCATGATCTTGTTGTTAGTTCACTTTGCACTTTTTGGAGCATGTCTTGTCTCGATTTTTCAGTCGTGATTTGATTGATATTTGGAGGCCTTGATGATGTGGTTTGTTTGTTCAAAATTGTTAAAACTGCTAATGATGTTTGAACCACATGTTTGTGTGAAAGGCTTTGTCTGTCAATAACATTATGCCAAATAATTGTTTGTGGGTATCATTCTTGGAAAACCCTCACGAGACTTCACTCGTCCCCTAGGGAATTCCTAGGGGTTTAAAAGGCTTGTTGCATATGCTCAATGAAATCGTTTCTCCCACGAAAGCGGACCTATGTTTGTTTTGTTTTTCATTTTTGTTTTGCTAAGGGACTAGAAAATGAGTTTGGGGGTATTTGATCGGTGCCAAATATTGCTTATTTGACCCCCTTAACTTATATTTGCTAAGCCTTTAGCACTGTTAATATCTAACTTTTAGTGTTTTATGGTGTGCAGGTCATTGCATCAATACATGGCTACCAAAAGGAAAAATCAACTTGAAGAAGATGCCATGAAGTTACTGCCAGTGCGTTCGAACGCAGGTCCAGTGTAACATCCCTAGCCCAAAAGGGGTAGGTTTGTTAATCCTATTTCTTACTTGAAAAGATTCCATAGGTTTATCAATTAATAAAAGACTATTATAAAATGAATGCATGAAACTCTAGAATAACATGTCCTTAAATATAAACTGAAATATTCCTGCTTAACAAAAATATGTCTCACAAACGATAATAGCATCCCTTATTAAAATAAATTCATCACTCTTTAAAAGAAACTGTGCCAACACACTTATTAGCTTGACTAATGTGAAAACAAGAATTTCCTAAACACGTCTGCCCCCATTCCGGCCTCCTAAAGCAACCTGATTAGCACCTGAAACAGGAAATAAAACTGATGAGCCCAAAGGGGGCCCAGTAAGTGAAATCCACAACCATAGGCAGTTTTACTCCTTGTCCCGTTTTGAGAATGGAACTCATAACTACATACGTTCCCAGTATATTTTTAAATAATAAAATAACATAAGAAACATAAAGCACAATAAAAACATTATCATCAATAAAATTAATCATAAACTTTATCTCATACTAGGGCCAGTGAATACTGTTACCCCCGCATACTAGGGTTGCGTGGTCTTTACGACCTGGGACGAGATACTGTGGCCGCAGCCCCGTCCCCTGGCCAGCCGATCAACTCTGGGTGCACTCAGCATGGCAAAATAAAACTGTGATGGAACCACCTTCTGGCAGAGCCTCTTTCAGCGGTTGCGCCTCCATCCTTAGCATCGGTACCGAGCTTCTTTCTTGTTTCTCTTGGGCCAAAAATACTCTCCTCCATACATGTGCCCTCATTGTAAAACTTTTTCTCATTTCTTGTACTTCTCTTAATACTTCTTTAAATACATTGTAGGGCATCATGTAGGAGGGTTTATCATCCTTTCTTAAAATTTCTTAAAGACATCACTATTTTCTCAACGTTACTTTTTCTCAAACTTGTCATGCATGTAACACAATTTGATAATAAACAAAATGATCATTTGCAATTTGAAATAAAAGCATGGCATGATATTTTTCCTGGAAGGGATAGTAAATTCACTTACCTCTTAACTGTAGCAAAGAATTTCCCGTGACTGCTAACTAATCTCCTGAAGGAAATACAGAAACATTACTACCCTCATACACGTCATAGTAATGCATTCTATTACTTCTATGAGTTGGCTTGCTAATCAATTGAGAATGAACTTCTTAAGTATTTGGGTATACTTCTCGATAATTTTCATAATTATTCTCTTTCATATTACTCATATATATACATACATATACACACACTTTAGATTATTCCGTAAATATATATGTCCTATATTCATATATATATATAACAACTTGACTCCATATATGCGTTGATAGTTCCCCATACATACATACATATATATATGTTTATAATTATAACAATTCCGTGCAGTTATTGTTATTATTTTTTTATATATATATTAAAGTATTACATACATATATATATAATTTACGAAAGATAAAATTCTATTGCAATCCATGATGTTCCTGATGGTATAAAACAGCATAAATCAATCTAGTTGGATGATTCAATTATATGATTATATGATTACAAAAGGTTCCATATATATTAGTTTTTTTCTTTTTTTATTCCCATAAGAGACAAAATAGGTGTATACATATATTCACATGAGGAGTAAAAGAAAAGAAGGCAAACCTCTCATTCTCACTACAGGTCAAACACGGCAACCAAGGAATGGCATTACAAAAACATTGGCCCACTAGTTTTCTAAGAATGGATGTATGAATGAAGGAAAAAGAAGAAAAATTGTGGGTGTAAGGAGCAATACCTGGAGAGCAACAGACTGTGGTGAGTGAATTGCAGAGTGAGGCGTGAAGGAGGCTGCCTTTAGGGTTTTGTCTTATGTAGTTATATAGGTTGGGAAAGAGACACGAAAGGGTTTTTTTTTATACGCCTCTTAGGGTTTTTTTTTTTTTTAATTTATCTTTACTAAATTTTATTAATTCTATTATCTTATTTTATTAATTATTATTATATATTTTATTATTATTATTATTTGGGCCCATTCTCATTGTTAACCTAAGCCAACTCTTTTTTTTTTTGTTTTTAAGAACCTATGAGTCCACTAAAATACCCTAAAAATATTTAGGATTGTCACAATCCTCCCCCCTTACAAAAATTCCGTCCCCGGAATTCGGTGAACAAACTAACCAACAGATCATGGAAAGTACCTAATGTGTCATAGTAGCTTGACTATACTTCCTCGCTTTCACTCAAACAAATACGGGTACTTCTCCCGCATGCTCTCCTCCAACTCCCATGAAGCTTCTTCCACGGAGTGATTACTCCATAAGACTTTCACTAGTGAGATAGTCTTGTTCCTTAGGACTTGTTCCCTTCTATCCAATATTCTTGTCAGTGTCTCCTCATAAGTCATGTTGGATTGAATTTGTAGAGGCTCACTTTCCAATACATGCGTGGGATCCGGTACATACTTCCTTAGCATGGATATATGAAATATGTTGTGAATTCCTGATAAGTTTGGTGGTAGTGACAATCGATACGCCACTGCGCCGATCTTCTCGAGGATCTCAAAGGGACCCACAAATCTGGGACTCAACTTCCCTCTTCTTCCGAACCTCATTACTCCCTTCATAGGGGCAACCTTGAGAAAACCTTTGTGCCAACCCTGAATTCTAGCTCTCGTCTTCTGACATCGGCATAGCTCTTCTGTCGACTCTGAGCTGCTGCTAATCTCTTCTTAATCACTGTTATCTTCTCACAAGTGTCTTGAATAATCTCTGGTCCGAGTAGTTTTCGCTCTCCTACTTCATCCCAGTACAATGGTGACCTACACCACCTCCCGTACAAGGCTTCATAGGGTGCCATCTTGATGCTAGCGTGATAGCTATTGTTGTAAGCAAACTCTATCAATGGAATGTATTAAATCCAGCTTCCTTTGAAGTCCAAAACACACAGTCGCAACATGTCTTCCAGGGTTTGAATCGAGAGTTCAGTCTGTCCGTCTGTTTGAGGGTGAAATGCTGTGCTAAAGGTTAGCTTGGTTCCTAGTGCTTCCTGTAAACTCCGCCAAAATCTAGAGGTGAATCTTGGATCACGATCCGAAACAATCGACACAGGAATTCCATGTAATCGTACGATCTCTTTAATGTAAAGCTCGGCAAGTCGGTCCATACTGTAGGTCATCTTGATGGGTAGGAAGTGTGCAGTCTTAGTCAACCGATCAACAATGACCCATACTGAGTCTCGACCACTAGAAGCTCGAGGAAGGCCTAACACAAAATCTATAGAAATACGTTCCCATTTCCATTCAAGAATAGGTAAAGGTTGCAAAGGTCTTGCAGGTCTCTGATGCTCCGCCTTGACTTGCTGTCATGTAAGGCATTGTTCTACGTACTGCGCGATATCCTTCTTCATTCCTTTCCACCAATAGTTTTTACGTAAATCATGATACATCTTGGTGTTACCTGGATGGATTGTATATAAAGACTGATGCGCTTCTGACAAGATAACCCTCTTTAACTCCGCGTCATTGGGAATCCACACCCGGTTGTGAAACTTTAACATCCCATCTCTAGCTACATGAAAATCCAATTGTACCCCTTTTTCCACTTCTTCACGGCTTTTAGTAATTTCATTGTCTGATAGCTGGGCGGTTCTAATTTGTTCCATTAAAGTCGGTTCCAAGGTTAAGCTACTCATGTAAGACTGAATTTCTCCCACCATCATCTCTACTCCGGCCCTCTCAAGGTCAAGGAGTAACTCCTTTTGCATAGTGAACATGGCAGATACGCTTCCTGCTATGGTTTTTCTACTGAGAGCATCAGCAACTACATTTGCCTTCCCTGGGTGATAGTTGATCGTACAGTCGTAGTCTTTTAGAAGTTCCAACCAATGTCTTTGCCGCATATTGAGCTCTTTCTGGGTGAAGAAGTATTTCAGACTTTTGTGATCCATGTATATCTCACAACACTCCCCATATAAGTAGTGCCGCCATATCTTAAGAGCAAAGACTACTGCGGCAAGCTCAAGGTCATGAGTCGGATAGTTGCACTCATAAGTCTTCAACTGTCTCGAGGCATAGGCAATTACCTTCCCTTGATGCATTAATACACAACCCAACCCTTTGTGTGAGGCGTCATTATAAATCACAAATCCATCTAATCCTGATGGGAGAGTGAGGGCTGGTGCGGTGACTAATCGTTGCTTCAATTCTTGGAAACTTTGTTCACACTCCTCTGACCACTGGAATTTTTTGTTCTTTCTTGTGAGTTTGGTCAATGGTGCTGCCAACTGAGAAAATCCTTCAACGAATCTCCTATAGTAGCCAGCAAGACCCAGAAAACTTCACACCTGGTGGGCATTCGACGGCCTCACCCAATTAACTACCGCCTCCACCTTACCTGGATCCACTGCAATTCCTTCCTTGGTAACAACGTGCTCTAAGAACGCCACATTGTCCAACCAAAACTTGCATTTCTTAAACTTTGCAAAAAGCTGATGTTTCCTCAAGACGCTCAGCACTGTCCGCAAATGCTCCTCGTGCTCCTCCTGGCTCTTTGAGTATATTAAAATGTCGTCGATAAATACCACCACACACCAATCGACATGCTCACAAAAAATCCGATTCATCATATCCATGAAAGCTGCAGGAGCATTGATTAGCCCAAAAGGCATTACTAAGAATTCATAATGGCCATACCTCGTTCGAAACGTCGTTTTCTGTATATCCTTCTCCTGAGTCTTGAGTTGGTGATAGCCGGAACGAAGGTCAATCTTAAAGAATACCTGTGACCCTTGGAGTTGGTAGAAGAGGTCATCAATCCTCGGTAGTGGGTATCTATTCTTGATTGTCACCTTATTCAATTCTCGATAGTCGATACATAACCTCATTGACCCATCCTTCTTCTTCACGAATGGAACCGGTGCTCCCCATGGAGAAACACTAGGGCAGATAAAACCCTTGTCAAGAAGTTCTTGTAACTGATCCTTTAGTTCCTTGAGTTCTAGTAGTGCCATTCTGTACGGAGCCTTGGATATGGGTGCAGTATCTGGTAGTAAGTCAATGGTGAATTCAATCTCCCTATTCAGAGGTATCCCTAGCAGCTCTTCTGGGAAAACATCCACGAATTCCCATACTATAGGTATTTCCTCAATCTTACATCCCAATTTTTCTTCTGTCACACAAGCCAAGTATCCTGAACACCCACTTCTCAGTAATTTGGTCGCCTGTATTGCAGATATCAATTTGAGTGCGCCAATATTTTGATCTCCTTGAATCTTGAACTCTGCTACCCCCGGTGGTTTGAACACTATCTCCTTGCAAAAGTAGTCTACACAAGCATGATACTTGGATAGCCAATCCATGCCTAAAATAATATCAAACACGCTCATCTCAAAGACAACGAGATTCGCTGGCATGACATGGCCCTCAACAAGAATAGGACAATTCTTAACTACTGAGGTGCATAAAATTGTACTCCCTATCGGTGTAGCAACTGCTAAATTTACATCTAAGGCTTTAGACTCCAGACAACAGGCCTTAGCAAAGCAATACGAAACAAAGGACTGTGTTGCCCCTGAATCAAAAAGAAAAAAAGCTCTACCAGATGAAATGGGGAGAGTACCTGATACTATGCTATTTGAAGCTGCTGCATCACCTGGCGTCAAAGCATACACTCGAGCAGGTGCTGTGGTTCTTTGTCCCTCTGAGCGGTTCTGGTTGGCTTGGTTGTTGGTAGGATTCCTACAATCCCTTGCAATATGTCCAGGTTTCCCACACTTGTAGCAGATTGATTGCCCGTAGAGGCAATTCCCATAATGCATCCTACCACACTTCTGGCACGATGGGCGTTGCTCGCCCCCCCCTTGGTTATGGGATTGCTGAGGTGTATAACTCCTCCCTGCTGGTTGGTTAAATCTTTTCTTATTGGCATGGTATGGTTGTCCCCCCGAATGGTTGCCTTGCGGTGCAGTTCTCTTCTTCTGATTGAAGTATTCTAAGTTGAGTTTCTGTGTCCGCTCAATTACCGCCACCTTGATGGTCAAATCTGTCAGTATGCCAATCTCAAATCCCACAATCTGATTCATGATGCGTGGCTGTAACCCTCGTTCAAACTTTCTTGCTTTGAGCTCTTCTGTGGACACCAAGTAAGGCGCGAACCGAGAGAGTTCAATGAACTTGGCCGCATACTCTTCCACCGTCATGGATCCTTGAACCAAATCTGTAAATTCCTGGGCCTTGGCCTGTCTGATTGTTTGGGGAAAGAATCGCTCCAAGAAGGCATCCTTGAAGTCCTTCTAGGGAATGGTTACCTCTACACCTAGTCGTTTCTGGAGGTGCTCCTTCTGGGCCGTCCACCATCGCTCCGCTCCTACACTGAGGTAGAAGGTAGCATACTTGACCCTTTGTTCTTCAGTGCAATTCATCACCTCCATCAGCTTTTCAATTTGCAAGACCCAGTTTTCGGCAACTATTGCATCAGGTTGTCCCGAAAACTGGAGGGTGCTGTCGATTAAACTTTTCGAATGTACACCCTCGTGGTGCTTCGATGAGTGGTCCTCCTCCCCGCTGGTCTTTGGCTCCCATGGTTAGTAAGGTCACTAGCTGCGCCGCCAATGCAGTCAAAGCTTCCAGGTGTTGGTTGGCGGTGGCGTTTTCTCCGTTCTCGGCCTCGTTGCCCTCGGTGTGACCATTCTCAGTGTTGTTAATACGGCTGCGAGTAGGGGGTGCCATTGTTCTATGATCGAAGAAAAAGAGAATAAACTATTAAGCAGTTAGAAAGTATTCCTATACTATCTATTAGTGACTTCAACAGACAGACTCTACTTGGCCGGAATGTGGCTTCCCATTACCCCACTTCTTCTATCGCTAGTTCTAACTCTTAAAGTCTACAGAACCTTATAACCTTTGCTCTGATACCACAATTGTAACATCCCTAGCCCAAAAGGGGTAGGTTTGTTAATCCTATTTCTTACTTGCAAAGATTCCATAGGTTTATCAATTAATAAAAGACTATTATAAAATGAATGCATGAAACTCTAGAATAACATGTCCTTAAAAATAAACTGAAATATTCTTGCTTAACAAAAATATGTCTCACAAACGATAATAGCATCCCTTATTAAAATAAATTCATCACTCTCTAAAAGAAACTGTGCCAACGCACTTATTAGCTTGACTAATGTGAAAACAAGAATTTCCTAAACACGCCCGCACCCATTCTGGCCTCCTAAAGCAACCTGATAAGCACCTGAAACAAGAAATTAAACTGATGAGCCCAAAGGGGGCCCAGTAAGTGAAATCCACAACCATAGGCAGTTTTACTCTTTGTCCCATTTTGAAAATGAAACTCATAACTACATATGTTCCAGTATATTTTTACATAATAAAATAACATAAGAAATATAAAAGCACAATAAAAACATTATCATCAATAAAATTAATCATAACCTTATCTCATACTAGAGCCCATGTATACTGTTACCCCCGCATACTAGGGCTGCGCGGTCTTTGCGACCTGGGATGAGATACTGTGGCCGCAGCCCCGTCCCCTGGCCAGGCGATCAACTCTGGGTGCACTCAGCATGGCAAAATAAAACTGTGATCGAACCACCTTCTGGTAGAGCCTCTTTCAACGGTTGCGCCTCCATCCTTAGCATCGGTACCGAGCTTCTTTCTTGTTTTTCTTGGGCCAAAAATACTCTCCTCCATACATGTGCCCTCATTGTAAAAAATTTTCTCATTTCTTGTACTTCTCTTAATACTTCTTTAAATACATCATAGGGCATCATGTAGGAGGGTTTATCATCCTTTCTTAAAATTTCTTAAAGACATCACTATTTTCTCAACGTTACTTTTTCTCAAACTTGTCATGCATGTAACACAATTCGATAATAAACAAAATGATCATTTGCAATTTGAAATAAAAGCATGGCATGATAATTTTTCTGGAAGGGATAGTAAATTCACTTACCTCTTAACTGTAGCAAAAAATTTCCCGTGACTGCTAACTAATCTCCTGAAGGAAATACAGAAACATTACTACCCTCATACATGTCATAGTAATGCATTTTATTACTTCTATAAGTTGGCTTGCTAATCAATTGAGAATTAACTTCTTAAGTATTTGGGTATACTTCTCGATAATTTTCATAATTATTCTCTTTCATATTACTCATATATATACATACATATACACACACTTTAGATTATTCCGTAAATATATATGTCCTATATTCATATATATATATATAACAACTTGACTCCATATATGCGTTGATAGTTCCCCATACATACATACATATATGTTTATAATTATAACAATTCCGTGCAGTTATTGTTATTATTTTTTTATATATATATTAAAGTATTACATAGATATATATATAATTTATAAAAGATAAAATTCTATTGCAGTCCATGATGTTCCTGATGGTATAAAACAGCATAAATCAATCTAGTTGGAAGATTCAATTATATGATTATATGATTACAAAAGGTTCCATATATATTAGTTTTTTTTTTTTTTTATTCCCATAAGAGACAAAATAGGTGTATACATATATTCACGTGAGGAGTAAAAGAAAAGAAGGCAAACCTCTCCTTCTCACTACAGGTCAAACACGGCAACCAAGGAATGGCATTACAAAAACATTGGCCCACTAGTTTTCTAAGAATGGATGTATGAATGAAGGAAAAAGAAGAAAAATTGTGGGTGTAAGGAGCAATACCTGGAGAGCAACAGACTGTGGTGAGTGAATTGCAGAGTGAGGCGTGAAGGAGGCTGCCTTTAGGGTTTTGTCTTATGTAGTTATATAGGTTGGGACAGAGACACGAAAGGGTTTTTTGTTTTACGCCTCTTAGGGTTTTTCTTTTCTTTTTTTATTTATCTTTACTAAATTTTATTAATACTATTATCTTATTTTATTAATTATTATTATATATTTTATTATTATTATTATTATTTGGGCCCATTCTCATTGTTAACCTAAGCCAACTCCTTTTTTTTTTTTTTTAAAGAACCTATGAGTCCACTAAAATACCCTAAAAATATTTAGGATTCTCACATCCAGTCAGCCCGCGTCTCACGCATGTTGCCCTAGCCGGCTCTACGATTCCATCGCTTCCAGCTGGCGTCGCGACAGTTATCTGCGTTCGACCACAGAGCCTACGATCGAACGCATGCATCAGTGCGTTCGAACGCAGCCCTGTGACCTGGCAGCATACCAGATTTCTATAAATAGTCCCATTCTTGCATTTTTTCGAGAGCTTTTCTTTTTGGGCGATTTTTAAGAGCAGTTTGCCATTGTAGGCTCTGCTTTGCCCTGTTTAATTATAAACCTTTACTTTACTTTATTTTAATGCACTCTTTTACTCTTTCCTTGCTTTATTGTTACATGGGTCTTCAACTAAGGTTGAAGATGAAGCCTCACCCTTAGTTTATTTCATGCCTTTACATTAAACGCATTTACTTTCCGTCTTTTAATTTTTCCATACTCGTTCATTTAATTTTTGTGACAAAAGTTAAGTGGTTGTTGTTTTTGATGCATCGATAGTCATCCTTTGTTGTGTTCCAAGCCGGGTGCACAACGAGTGTTTGATGTTTGATTCAATATCCACTGTGATCCAAGGATACAGTGAATGATTTTATCAATAATCAATACTCGTTGTAGCTCCTTAACAGTAAACACACTATTTGATTTGACTTGTGTCAATAACAGTAATAGAGTGTGTTTAAGGGCTTAACTCGATAGGCGGAAGGTGTGTGTGTTTTATGTTTAGGCTAACTCTTTATATTGGGTGAGGTTAGTCTTTAACCTTAGTTAATTTTATCCATTCCTTTACGTTCTTAGAATAGTTTAATTTCTACACGTTTTATGTTTGATAATACTACTCACTTTGGGACTAGGTTAAAATATAGTTAATTTAAGAGTAATATTAGTTTTTTTTAGCAAAACTCTGTTCTCTGTGGTTCGATCTCGGTACTTGCGCAACGCTATACAACCTAACGGTTTGTACTATTGCGAGTACCCAAATTTGGTACAATCAACAGCCACCGCCGGCCACCACACACCGTCACCGGCCACTGCACTCTCCCCTACCACACCATTTCTCACTTATCCCTTATTTCCAACCGTTTTGCTACCCAACCTTCACAACCCCCCCACCTTCATAAAAAGTGCCAAATTCTTTTATTTTTGACAGCTGCATTCTGTTGTACAGAGTGTAGCTGCCCTTTTTGGGTTGGTTTTCTATTATTTTGCAGGGGGTTGGAATACTTTTAAGGCTTGGTTTTCACCGCTGGGTTTGAAGGCTGCACACCACCTGTTCAACAAAAGTTCTGACTGAAGCCCAAGATGCCTCAATCCACCTCACAAGCTTCAAGCTCCCATGCCCAATCCTCCCATCCCACTTGTGAGCAACAGGAGATCATTTTTGAGACTGAGTTTGACATTAATGGCAACTTCAAAAATTTTGAAGCCACCCAATGGGCGATCCAGGAAATCAAACACCGTGGGTTGAAAAAAATGTTCAAACCCGTCACCTCCACAGCATATACAGGGTTGGTTGTCCAATTCTATTCGAACCTCTTCACGGACTGCGATCGGCGGGGTGTCATGTTCTCCACCGTTCAAGGGAAGCAGGTTAAGGTGACCACTACTGATATTGCTGCCGCACTCCATTGCAATGATGAACACCCTCCTGCGGATGCACAACTAGATGAACAGCCGGAGTCCTTCTACATCTCCAAGATAATTGAAGACATGTGTGCAGGGCAATATGCTGATGACAAAAGGAATGCGGGTAGCTGATCTAAATTGCCTCCACAACTCTGGTTCGTGGACTCTATTTTGCAACGGAATGTATGCCCATTGGGACATAAATCGCAAAGGCGGGTCCAGTTCCTTCAAGCGTTGTATGCCTTCCATAAGGGCCACTGGTATTCCATCCCATCAATCATTTGGAATCAACTTTACAAGTTTTGGGATTGGGTGCATGCACGTAAGGCCACCACTACAAAGTCATGGGGGCTACCATTTCCGTTTCTACTCACACACATCTTAAATAAGAAAGGCATTAAGGGGACTGATGCAGCGTTAGAACGAAGATAATCAAGAAAACAGTAAACAAAAGGGATAAATATTCCTAAGATTGTGAGACTATCACAAAATCAAAGAAATCTTCTCTAAGCAAAAGATACTATCTAAAGCTTGAAGGAAAATAACCAAGAAACTCAACTCTGAGTATTCTTATTAAACAAACTCAATAATAATAATCAACTGTTTTTCCAAAGGGTCTAAGCTTGTATTTATAGGCTTAGAGGCTAAAGCATAAAAGAGGTTAACATAAACTAGGATTACACATCCTAGAAGAAAAAGTAATCTAAAATTGTGTACTAGAAGGAAAAGTAAACTAAAACAGAGTCCTAGAAGGAAAAGTAATTAAAAAGGCGGTTTAAGCCAAAACACAGCTAAGCGTCCGGACGGGTAAGTGGCCGTTCAGACGGGACACTAAAAAGCAACCCGTCTGTCCGGATGGGGATTGAACGGCCTGCGAACGGCGCGTTCTGGAAGCTTCCTGGAAAGCTACAGGTCTGGACGGCTGAGGGGCCATCCGAACGGTGTTCTCTTGTCCTTCGAGTTTGAGAGCATGTCACCATCCTCCGGGGTGTCTTCACGCTTACATCACTCTTGTTTGTCTTCATGAACTCTGAGGCTATTTGATCCACATCAGGGACCCTCGAAGATGGACCGATAACAAAACATCCATTCTTTGGCAGAAACCAGTGGAACCATAGCCAGTCCCATATGCCAAGAGGCGTTAGGGTACAAATCCCTGCTGATGAAGGAGGGGAGGACGCAGAACATATGGAAGAAGATGCACCGACACCACAGCAAGGTGGGAGAGCTGACTCTGTTGTCATTAGCCGCACCGAGTATGAATTCTTGAGTGGTGCACATCAGCACATGGACAAGCTTGAAGAGCGCTTTGCCAATATGAAAAAACAGTCTGCCACACAAACAGAAATACTCAAGGCCATTCTGGAGCGACTACCATCAGCGATGGGGGCATCCTCGTCAGGACCGTAGGGGGAGCAGCAGTGAGCAGCTGTACAGTCTAGCTGAAGACGTTAAACTTAGCGCTCATGGGAGGTACCCCACAGTATATCCTTTTTATTTCTTGTTGTTTTTGGTTTACATTTATTTTTATGCATTGTCTTTTTTGTTTTCCAGTTTTATTTTAATTTATGTTTTCAGGGACAGAAGTGTACTACAGTTCAAGTTTGGGGGTACGCGATGAGCCATACCAGTCCAGACAGTTCTCCAAATCCTAGGTTAGCTCTTTCCATGTATTTACACATTGGGGACAATGTGCCATTTAAGTTTGGGGGTATGGGAGACACAATTGCACACACTTTGTCTCATTTTTGAAAAAAAAGAAAATGCATGTTCATGTTGTCCTAAAATTTTGGTTGACCTAAAAATTTGTGATTGATTTCATCAGTGAGCTTAAAATTTTGAACACATGATCTGATGTTGGATTTTTAAGTTTGTTACTTACTTTAGGCAATTGAGAATTCACATGTTTGATCTACTCTAACACAAGCACATTAGCACATGATTGGTGGGGTATGACATGTGGGTTTAATGTGTATGTTTCTATGTTTTGGGTGACACTGGATGACTTATTGGTTGGATACATTGACATAAGCATACAAAAAAAAAATTTTGATCATTGATAAACTCTTCACTAAGTAACTGGGCCTCTTGCCTCATTAAGCATTGAGTGTTCATGTCAAAAGGTGAGGAGTTTTGATGTTGTTAACATTGTAGCTAGTTTTGTTTCGTAGCCTTTTTGACTTGAGTTAGTAAGTCCTTAGGGGTGTCTTTATACCTAATGCCCTAAAACCATCTGGTTTGGGAGTCATTGGCTCAACACTCGATACATGGGTCAATTAGAAAGCTTAAGGGAACTAAACACTGCAAAGCCTAGTAAAATATATATATATAAAAAAATAAAAAAATAAAAAAAAAAGAAGAAGAAGAAAAGTATGCCATTGTTGTCCTTTCAGATAGGACTTTCAGTGAATCTTGAGATATTGAGACATTGCAAATTGAAATTATTTGGAAGCTTCATAATCTTGTGCTAGTTCACTCTACACTGTTTCTAATTTGTGATGCCATAGCTTGCCTATTGTAAGTAATTAGACTTTAAATTCCAACTCATTAAGAAGATGGAGTTTAACTTTTTAAGCTTGCTAATGAATGAGAATCATGGTTTTGAGTGAAGCTTTAATTTTTAGATAACACGAATTTTGCATAATGTTTGTGGGTATCATTGCTGGAAAACCCTCACAAGACTCCACTCGTCCTCTAGGGAATTCCTAGGGGTTTAAAAGGCTTGTTGCATACGCTAAATGCAACCGTACATCCCACAAAAGCTGGATTTATCCTTATGTTTTTCATTTTATTTTCTGTTTTGTATTACTAAGGGACTAGCAATATGTAAGTTTGGGGGTGTGATAAGCCCCGAATGTTACACATTCTAGCCCCTTAACTCGCATATGTTAATTCCTTAGCGTTGTTATTTGTTTGATGTTCTTTTGTTTTTGTGTTTCAGGTCAAATACATGAGTTCCGTTGAAAATTGGACTGAAAGAGGACAGTTGGCACCATTCTGTGTTGGTGAACAGTCGCTGCTCACCTAGGATCGATCGCATACCCTGGTGATCGATCGCACTCGGGGATCCTTTAGATGGCAAACGCCTTTTTACAGCGTGAATGTGATTGTAAAGTTTCCTACTTGAAGTGGGAAACTAACCTACGACTATAATTAGGGTTTTAGGGTTCCTAGGGTTTCATAGTCCCTATAAATAGGCTCTTATACATTGTAAAAAGGGTCCGTTTTTCCTTAGAGCGAAAATAGTAGAAAATTCCCTTGGAGTTTATTCATCATCATGAGCGGCTAAACCCCCTTTGTGGGGTATCAATGTAACCCTCTCCAAGCACAATGGTGATTGTATTTGATTCTAGTTAATTTGTTTTATGTATGTTAATTGCATAACTGTGAGGATTGCAACATCTGAATTCTGTTCTTAATATCAATGCAATTATTATTCAATTCCAAAATCAATATTTGCGAAATTCTCTTCTTCTCTTAGAAATTATTTTGCCTGTATTGAACTCAATCAATCATATTTTCTGTGATCATAGGATTGATGGTTATGCAATGGGTTTTAATATGCATATGATTAATAGGATTAGACAGACCATGCTTAGGGAAGACGGGTCGTACTACACCCTAGTTTAGAATAATTTAAGTAGATGATCCGTGCCAACCGAAGATGGGTTATACTTTTCCGTTAATCATATAAAACTTATTAAGGGATTTTATAGTTTATGCCTAGGGAAGACGGGTCATGCCGCGTCTTAGTGGTTAGGTGGACGATCCGTGCCAACCGAAGATAGATTATTCTTATCCCTTAATATGTATTTTCTTGTTATTTTATAACATACATAGCATGAGTTTCTAGAATTAAATACAGTTACCATTGTTGTGCGGAGTGTAGTGAAATCGGTATCATACTCTCTCTCTCTGATATTACTCCCTTTTAATCTTGCGTTTACTTTCATGCACTTTGAATTCACAAAACAACCAAATCTCTTTCGCTAATTAGGTTAAATTTCGTTCTTTGAATTTAATAACGAAACCCCCACAGTCCTTGAGGTTCGACACCCTCAATATAGCCCTATCCTACGGGATTCGTTCTATTGTGAGTGGTTCTTTTATTATTGATAATTTTTTGTCACGAAATAACCACATCAGGCGGTATTCCAATAGTCGCATGATAACTGTTGTTGTAGGCAAACTCGATCAAAGGCAAGTACTGAGCCCAACTACCTTTGAATTCCAACACACATGCCCGCAACATATCCTCTTGGATCTAGTTCGTCCGCTCAAACTAACCGTCTGTCTGAGGATGGAAAGCAATACTGAACTTCAGCTCCATCCCCATCTCCTTCTGAAGACCTTGCCAAAATCTCTAATTAAAGCAAGAGTCTCTGTCCGAAATGATCGCCGATGGTATTCCATGCAAACAGACTATATTTTGGACATATATTCTAGCCAACTTATCCATCGGATCCTTAACCTTTGTGGGAATGAAGTGAGCACTCTTCGTTAGACGATTGACAACAACCCAAATGGAATCTTCCTCAGTGGGTGACTTAGTGACTTTTAACGCAAATAATACCCATGCCAGTTTTAGTAATGAACTCAGATGTTTAATAGGCAAAAGCAGTTCCATCATGACAGCTTATTAATGCATGATATATGTATAGTAATGGTATATGCATATGGTGTAAACAATGATCATAGTTCAACAGTATGGTCTACCCCTTCTCAGCAGGGTTGATGCTGTCTCGAGAGACCTATAATACAATGCCAGTGCCCAGCCATTGTACAACATACCGTACATAACATTAGTGGCACGATCGGGTCCGACCCCTCATGGCCCACAACAACTAATGATGTTCGTCCTGTAGTGACAGAACCACTGGGAATGGTTGCATCAAGGTCACGAAACCAATGAATCCAAAGCCCCATATAACACAGTCATTTGACCATAAAGCTAACATGTATAGTAAGCCCATGGCGATTACTACTGCACGTACCGGTGTACCATGTCATACGATGAAAATTATCTTGTTTGTATTTTACATGCATGTCATTTTACAAGTCTCACTTGGTTAACATGTTCAGTACAACGTTTTTCTCAAAATACCAGAGTTCATGTGCAGTAAGTATGAACTGTGAGAGTTGTAAAATATGCATGTTTTCTCGATACACAAAATAGACGTGCAGTGCATGGAAAATAGTAATGAGCATTATATGAGTTTAAACTCACTTGGATCGAAAAGAATCTCCGAATAGCCCGAAAGATTCGGGTTCTCCAAATCTGTGGAAAACCTTCTATTAGTCCTAATTCCACTAAAACGACTCTAAAGTAAGGAAAACAGGAGCTATGGGACGACTGTTGAAAATAGGGTTTCCCTGTCACACTGACCGTACATCTGGGCTCGGGGCCGTACGTCTAATGTGTCACGACGGGTCGTACATCCAGTCACTATACCATAAGTCCGCTCTGAGGGTTTTCAGGGACAACTTTAATCAGTGCCAAATATTGTATATTTGACCCCTCTTAACTTATGTTTGTTAGGCTCTTAGCGTTGTTAATTTCTAATGTTTTAGTGTTTTATGGTGTTGCAGGTCCTTGCATTCAAACTGCGGTTAAAAGAGTGAAAAAGGGCAAAAAGTGAAGATCTGGCCTCTGATAATGCACTCGCGTGCACTGCGCTTGAGCCCTTAAGGCACGATCAAGTGCATGCCTCGTCAGCTCGCAAAGCCCGCGTTGCCCTAGCCGCCATTGCTTCACTCACTGCGCCGTGGGTTTTCAGAGCAGTTATGTGCGCTCAAGCGCACCAACCTATGATCGAAAGCATACAAGCCTGCGAGCGAGCGCACCCACGTGACCTGGCAGCAACTTAGTTTTGTCTATAAATCAGACCCTTATGTATTTTGTTAAACCTACGTTTGGAGGCGCCCTCAGAGGCCTAAAACCTCTCTGTTGTTCACTGTAAAGCCTCTAAATTGTCATTTATTTATTTAATACTTTTATTTGTTTGTCGATCGTCTCTCTTTAGCATGAGAGGCTAAATCTTCAACTAAGGTTGAAGATGAAGCCTCTCCTTTGATTTATTTACATATGTTCATGTTTTGTTCATACTAAATCCGTCATTTAATTGTCATGTGTGTTCGTTTCAATACAATTTCATGACAAAATTGCATTGATTGTGCTGTAGTTGGATATTCATAGTGTTTTATCTGATGGATACATTTCACTTTTTGATTTAAGTTTATTTATCCATTGTCTTTTGTGTTAACCACATTCACATTGGATCCTTTGAACTAAGTTGGATATGTTTTGTCTTTTGTCAAATGGACGGATGCTTTGAGTATTTCAATAAGAACAATAGAACATGCATAGGATTTAACGAATGTATAAACTAGTGTGACACTAGAACATGCATCATTTTT
Source organism: Carpinus fangiana (assembly GCA_006937295.1). Lineage (NCBI taxonomy): Eukaryota > Viridiplantae > Streptophyta > Magnoliopsida > Fagales > Betulaceae > Carpinus > Carpinus fangiana. Next base: position 19,090,673 of record CM017328.1, on the reverse strand, counting down.
AACCGTTTGACAGATGTATGAACTAGCATGAATATATGTATTTTAATGTGGTGAGGTGGATTCTAGACCTTAGTATTTTTATCTATTTGTTTTTAAGCATTTAGGTTAGTTTACATTTATTGCATGCCATATGTTCGATATTTGGAACTAGTTTAAGATAGAGTTAGTTTAGGCATTTAAATTAGTCTTTCACAAAACTCGACTCTCTGTGGGTTCGACCTCACACTTGCACAACGCTACACTGCAAAACAATTCGTGCTATTGCGAGTACTTATTTTTGGTACGATCAAACCTCATTTTCTTTCCACTCTCCGCCTATTCTCTGACTCCTAAGGCTACTAGAAACACCTTAAAGCCTCATAGTCTAGTTTATAACCTCCATGCAATGTAACAACGCTAAGCTAACAAAGTGCTAACCCAAACAAGGTTTAAAGTGTATCTTAGCTTTTAAATAATGACGTATTTAAAAGCTAAGGATTGAACGTTAACTCCTTGAAACAAAACCACAAAAGTTTCACCTCACGAACATTCTGAAACACACAAACACCTCAAACACTCTCACAAAACACTCACAACACACTCAAAACACTCTCAAAACACTCTGGGAACACTCTGGGAACACTCTGGCAGCCTAGGGGTGTTTGCAACTTATGCAAAACATGAAGAGGGTAGAGGGTATTTATAGGCCCAAAAAGCAATGGACTTCCGGCCAAGGGGCGTACGTCCGGTGGTTCTTGCCTAGCAGTCCAAAGGTTGTCTCGTACATCCAGGTATTAACCAAAGGGTATTCAAAAAGTAGCATATGCCCGCCTGTACGGTTTGCAAAGCATACATCCGATGGTCCCCCCCGTACGTCCACACTACAAACAGCAGCGTACGTCTGCCAGACCTAGCGTACATCCGCCCAAAAGTACAAATTGCCCCTCTAGTGTCCTTAGTGACCCAAAGCCCAAATTAACTCCCCCAACTAAGCTACTCACACCTAGTTAATAGTTTGGGTCACTACAACATATGCGCTCGATCCCAGCTGTGCTCGTTCGCAGCTCCGTGTGCTTGATCGTACTAACAAGGACCTAAAGCTACATTTTCTGTTAAATGACCTGCTGCACACTAAAACACTAAAACTAACAAAAACATTAGAAAATAACAAAGCTAAGAGCTTAACAAACATAAGTTAAAGGGGCCCAAATATACAATATTTGGCACTCATCAAATACCACCAAACTTACATTTTGCTAGTCCCTTAACAAAACAAAAATGAAAAACACATTAAAAACAAAAAAACAAGAAACATAAGTCCGCTTTCGTGGTAGAAACGGTTGCATTTAGCATATGCAACAAGCCTTTTAAACCCCTAGGCATCCCTAGAGGACAAGTGAAGTCTTGTGAAGGTATATTATTGGCAGACAAAGCCTTTCACACAAACACGTGATTCATACATCATTAGCAAATTTAACAAGTTGAACATACAAACCACATCATCCAGGCATCCAAACATCATTCAACTAACGGCTGGAAAATTGAGACAACACATGCTCCAAAAAGTGCAAAGTGGACTAACACAAGCTCATGGGGTTTCAATTATTCTCAAAACATGTGTACCCCAAAATTCATAGGAATGCAATATGATAAAAACAACCAAGGTTTGAATCAAAAAGTGCAATTTTTTTTTGTGTAGGCTGTGCGATGCTTGACTCCTTTAAACTTCTAATCGACTTATGTAACGAGTGTTGGGCCAGTGACTCCCAAACCAGGTGGTTTTAGGGCACTAGATGTAGAGACATCCCTAAGCGTTTAATTACTCAAGTCAAAAAGAGCTACGAAGCCTAACTAGCCATACAATTACTTAGCTGGAATTTCTCATCTTTTTACGCAAACACTCATTGTTTGGTGAGGCAAGAGGTTCAGTTACTCAATGAAAAGCTCAACTTATGATGATTTTTTTTAAAAAAAAAAATTTATAGCCAAGGTTTTCATCATCACATCACATCAACCTAAAAATCACAAGAAACACACTCCTTAAGTCAAATCTCATACCTCACAGACCCTATGCTAGTGTGCATGTGAAAAATTAATCAAACAAGTGAAGTCTCTTTAATCCAACACATGAATAAAAAACTGGGATTTCTAATGATATGCAGTGTTCAAACAAGTTAAACACACCAATGGCATGCAATCCATAGTTATGATGTAAGTTATGCCCAATCAACAACATAGCAAAAAAAAATATTATAAACAGACAAAAACAAACAAAACAAACAAAAAGACAGACAGTGTGTTTGTTCACACCCTAAACTTAAAAGACACATTGTCCTCAATGTGGCAAGAAATACAATACCGTGGGATGAGGAACCGAAGTGTGCAAAGGCCAGGGCGTCCCCCAAACTTGAACACCAAAACACCTGTTAACAACTAACAACAATCTTTTCTCACAGGAACAAATATCAAAAGGTTAATTGCTGTTAGAAACAAAAAAAAAATGACAATAAATAAAATGACAAGAAATAAAAGGACTCAAAAATAAAGTGCGGAAAAGAAAGAATACCACACTTTCCCCGATCATTTGGGTGTCCAACTAATCCCTTCCACCCTTTCTTCTTTAACACTTGATAGCCCTTTGGAAGGATGTTTCGCCATCTTATGTAGCTAACCTACTTGCTCAGAAGGATCTTCTTGGGACTCCTATTCCTAATTTTGCACCTTTGTGTACGTGATTCCTTGAAGATCTCTACATAAGATGACTCTTCGAGACATTGAAAAGATGAAGCTTGTGGTTCAAGTTGTGTCTCGAGAAGGATTGTGACTAAGGAATGAGCCTCAGTACTCACTTCCTTGTCATTGGACAAATTTGGAGTTGGCGGGGGCTTAATTTGCTCCTCCTTTTCTTCCACCTTGTTAACATCTTTTTCCTCACTAACAAGTATGGTGGTAGTTTAGGCATGTTTATGTGCAGACTTGTTAGCTTCACTCACGTAATGATTAAAGAATGGGCAATCATCTATCCGGTGAAAAGGATGATAACAATATGAACATGACCGATGAGGTGCATGAGTGTGAGAAGGCTGGGTATGCGCATGCCTAGCTGCCATGAGTTGGTTCACCCTCTCCTCTAAGTCATCAATATGAGCAGTTGGAAAATGTTGCACTAATGACTCTTGAGGAGGATGATTGTATGATGAAGGCATGGCAGAGTGGTTATTTAACTATGGATATTCAAGATGGTGTAGTTCATAGGATTGGAGAGCATAATTTCCCGTGGAATGAGCATACCACGAGAAATCAGAATGGTTATTCCGGTTCGCGGTGTAAGAGTTAGAATGTGATTCAAACCCCTGGCTGAAAAAGTTAGTGTTCATCTGCCCATATGAAAGATTGGAAAACTGTCCCCATGATGGACAATCACCTGAACTATAACAAGTGCTAGAGCATAAACATGGCTCATGTGGGTGCAAATTTTGAGGGTAGTTGGTAGGAGTTGGTGTCCTACAACTAGGAGAAACATTAAAATCATCGAACGGAAAATTCATGCTTCACCCTCACTCTTTAGCATGCAAATATCTCACATAAAACAATAACCATTTTTTTTATAAGGAAATAAAATAAACAAAAACACCAAAAACAAATAACAACAAATAAAAGATAACAGACAGCACTAAAAAATAAACAAATTAATGAAAAATAACAGTAAACCAAAAAAAAAAATTGTACTTAGCTGCTTCAGGTCTGTTGCTGCAGACTGCGGAGATGAGTTTAACCGCAGGTAAGGTGCGATCAAGCGTAAGCGTGCACGAATGTATCAGTCTGCTAGTGTGCTCAATCACCACTGAGGTGCAATTAATCGTAAAAGTGCACTACACTTGAGCGTCTAAGGAGTGCGCTCGAGCGTCGGTCTGGGTCTGATGTGTATGCGCGCGCAATTGCATAACCATTGAGCGCAGGCACGCAGGCAATGCAGCAAAAGGCGTGAGTGCACTCGAGCGCAAGTAACCTTTGCTCAATCACTCTAACAGAGACCAAAATTCCCAAAAACTTCAACAAACTCAAAAACACCCAAACACTAGAAACAACATTGAAACAAATGAAAATAAATTAAAATTGCAGAAACAAAATAACTAGTAGAAAAATAAAATTAACCTAGACAAAAAAAATCAATTTCCACAAAACAAATGATTCCTCGGTAACGGCGCCAAAATTTTGTTGTACAAATTTAATGTACTCACAAACGCACAAGTCGTGTGCAATATAGTGTTGTGCAAGTGCGAGGTCAAATCCACGGGGAGTCGTGTTTGCAAAAATCAATTCTCTATCTAAACTAATTCTACTTTAACCTATTTCTAAAGTTTTGAACTTAGTCGTGCAAGAACATAAACTAGACTAAATGCTTGAAAACTATTAAATGAAAAACACTAAGGTCTTAGAATCCACCTCACCAAATCAAAGTACATATTCTCATACTTAGTTCACACATCCGTCAAACGATTAAGTTCTATGCATATTCTATTGCTTTTACAAAATCTTGTTGAATCATTCGATGAATCCACCGTTAAAGAATCACAACGAATATTTAATCGAAATCAAATCATCCACTGTATCCGTAGATCACAATGGATATTAGTCTTGATAGAATCATTCGATGTACTCCCGGAGGAAACACAATGAATATTGGACATTTTATGATTCATAAACAACAATCAATCACAATTTTATCACACAATTGAATTGAAATGAACATACAATATATTAATCGATGGATTGAGTACAAACTAAACATGAAAACATTTAAGAAAATCAATGGTGAGGCTTCATCTTCAACCTTAGTTGAAGATTTAGCCTCTCATGTTAATAAGAGACAAAGCAAAATTAAATGAAAGCATTATAAAATGAAAGCTTAAAAAGAATTGACGAATGAAAGGCTAAACAGAGGAGTTTTTGCTCCCAAAGGTGCCTCCCAAACGTAGGGTTTACAAAATATATGAGTGCTATTTATACTAAAATATCTACTGCCAGGTCATGCGTAAGTGCGCTCGATCACACCTAGTGCGCTCGAGCGCACTCAACCATTCAATAATCCCATGGTGTAGTCGAGTAAGTGATGGGCTAGGGCTACGCGGTTAAGTCGGGTTTATGTGTCGTGCGCTCGATCACGGCCTCTTGGGCTCGAGCGCAGATGTGCTCAATCGAGTCATGCCTCGATCACACTAACCGGGACCTCAAACCGCATTTTCTGTTAAATGACCTACTGCACACTAAAACTCTAAAACTAACAAAAACATTAGAAAATAACAAAGCTAAGAGCTTAACAAACATAAGTTAAAGAGGCCCAATATACAATATTTGGCACTCATCAAAATTCTTATCTTCTCTTACAAAGTCTTTAACTTTTATTGAATTCAAATCATTCTTGTTTTCTATGATCATCAGGATGATGGTTATACAGTGGTCTTCTTTGACATATGATCAATAGGATTTGATAGGCCATGCATAGGAAAGACGGATTGTAGTATACGCTAGTTTAATGTAATTTAGGTTGACAGTCTGTGCCAACTGAAGATGGGTTATGCTTATTCATCGATTGTATGTATCTTGTTAAAGAATTAGATATTTTATACCTAGGAAAGATGAATCATACCGCATCTTAGTGGTTAGGTAGATGATCCGTGCCAACCGAGGATTGATTATACTTATTCTTTAATAAGATAGCTTATTGTTTGTTTATAACATGCATAGAATGGAGGTGAAGTCATACCCTACACTATTTCTCATATTTAAACTCTCTTTTATTTTATGCAATTTAAATTTCACAAACAAAATCAATCATCTTTAATTAAGTTAATTTTATTTCTCATAAATTTGAAAACAAAACCCTTGCAGTGAGGTTCGACACTCTCAATATAGCCCTATCATACGGGATTCGTCCTATTGCGAGTGGTTAATTTTATTATTCATATATTTTTGCTTAAAAAACACCACATCACTATATAAAAGAAAATGATCGAGAGAAAAGAGGGGAGGACGTTTGGGGGCAGCATTTTGGATGACTTTTGAGAGAATAGGAGCAAAAAGGCTAGGGTTTTCTAGTTTTCTAGTGGTTTTCAATTGGATTTTTCTCTTTGTAAGCCTCTAAACCTCTATGAATTCCTATGTTGTTGTATTGTCTTTCAATTCCATGAGGGGCTAAACCCCCGACTAAGGTTGATGATGAAGCCTAACAGATGAATAGCAATAGATAATTTTCATGTAAATTGATATTTTTTGATTATGTGATTTTAATTCCAATTGTTCTATTTTAATTCAATTAATTGTTGATCCCTTTTAATTGATTGCTTGGTTTATTTGTTTAAATATTGGGTATCCATTGTCATTTTTTCAACAAATACATCGGATTATTTGGTTTTAGTTGGATATCCCTTGTGATTTATGCAAAGCACGGATACATTGGATGATTTAAATTAAATCGGGTATCCTCTGTGATTTGTACAAAGAATAGATACTTTGGATGATTTGATTCATTTATTTTGTAAAAATATAACATACAATAAATGTGTCGTTGGAAACTTTAGAAAATATTGATGAACATAAAAGTTGTTGCTATGAGTTGTGAGGGCTGATTCTGAAACCTTAGTATTTTATCTTTTGATTATTTCATTTTGTTTTGGTTTATGTTTTTCTTTTATTCAAAATCAAAAATATTTTGGAACAAGGATGAAATTCAATTAGTTTATATAGAAATTTGTTTTCATGACACAATTCCATGTGGATTTGAACTCGCACTTACAAAACTTATACTACAAACAACTCATGCACTTGGCGAGTACTTTTAAAACTCACAACATCTACCTAAATTACACTAATCTAGACTGTAGTACAATCCGTCTTTCCTAGGTATGCCCTATCTAATCCTATTGATTATATGTCAATTAAAAATCATTGCATAACCGTCATCCTCATGATCACAGCAAATAAGAATGGTTTGAGTTCATTAAAAGTAAAAGACAAGATAAGAATTTTACTAATATTGATTTTGAAAATTAAGAACAATTGCATTTAATATTTAAGAGCAAAATTCAATTGTAGCAATTCTCATAGTTATACAATCAACATGCATAAATTGAAAATCTAGAAATTAAATACAATCAAACCATTGTGCTTGGATAGGGTTACATCAATACCCCATGACGGGTTTTAGCCGCTCATGACTTTGCTAAGCTCCAAAGACAAAGTTTTACTTTTAGCTCTAGGTAGTAGTGTGTCTATCTTCTATGTTTAGAGGTCTATTTATAGGGATTAGGAGAACCCTAAAAACCCTAGAAAAATCGTAGGTCAGTCTCCTAGTCCAAGTGGGAGACTAAAAACCCAATCCAATGTGAAAAATGATTGTTGTTGTGTGATATACGCTCGAATGTGCTCGATCTCAAGGGGATTGCACTTGAGCTTAGGCCATGATGAGCTTGAGCACTGGTGTGTTCGAGCCTCTGTGGTGGGGCGCACGAGCGTAGTGAGCTCGATCTTAGGGCCGCCAAAGTGCATTCAAATGGTCTTTTAAGCCCATTTTTCATTGGAATTCTTGCATTTGTCATGTAAAGCCCTGAAACACAAAATCAAACAAATAACATTACTAAGGAATCCACATATGCGAGTTAAGGGGCTTGAATGTGCAACATTCAATGTCTGTCACGGTGATGTGTGCCAAATATTGCATATTTGGACCCCTTGATTTGCTATTGTTAATTTTATAGCTGTGTTATTATCTGATGTTTTGGTTTAGTTTCGTGTGTTCAGTGTTTTATAGGTTGCTAAAGGAAAACTGTGGGTTTTATGTGGAAGTGCCTAGTTCAGATGAAAAGTGCAAGTCTCTGTTAGAGCGATCGAGTGCAGATGCGCTCGAGCGTAGGATAGTGGTGTACCGAATTTGGTACTCGCAATAGCACGAACCATGGTTCGTATAGCGTTTGCGCAAGTACCGAGATCGAATCCACAGGGAAATGAGCTTCTCCAAAATTGATTTTAAAATTAAACTAACCTATTTTAACCTAGTTCCAAAAGTGAGTGGTAATGTCAAACATAAACTTGCAGAAATAAAAACTATTCTAGAAAACGTAAAGGAATGGAAAAAAAACTAACTAAGGTCAAAGATTACATCTCACCCAATATAAAATGTTAGCTTAAACATTAAAACACACACTTCCATCTATCGATTAGCAAAAGTCATATTCTATTGCTATTTTGATCCTAGTCGAACCGCTTGAGGTGTTTACCGTTAAGGAACTACAACGGATAGTGACTCTCAATAGAATCATCCACTGTATCCATGGATCACAGTGGATATTTAATTGAGTTCACTCATCCGTTGTGCACCCGGCTTGGAACACAACGAGGGTTAAACTTCGATGCATCAAAACGACAACCAAAACAACTTTGTCATATAAATTGCATTGAAATGAACATGAAACGTAAATGACGGAAAGTAAGTGCGTAAATGTAAAAGCATTAAATAAACGCTAAGGGTGAGGCTTCATCTTCAACCTTAGTTGAAGATTTTAGCCACCCATGTAACAAGGAAGTAAAGAACAAATAAAAGAGTGCATTAAATTAAATTAAAATGAAGTGCTACAAAGTAAGTGGGCAAAGCAGGGCCTAACAATGGCAAACTGCTCTCAAAAACTCGCCCAAAAGAAAAAGCTTCGGAAAAAATGCAAGAAGGCAGCTATTTATAGAACTTTGGTGTGCTGCCAGGTCATAGGACTGCGTTCGAACGCAGCCCCTGCATTCGATCGTACACTCTGCGATCGAACGCAGATAACTACCACGGTGCCAGTTGGAAGCGATGGAATCATAGGGCCGGCTAGGGCAACAGCGGGAGATGCGGGCTAACTGGACCTGCGTTCGAAAGTGCTCCCTGCGTTCAACCGCAGTTGCTTTCGAACGCACCAAGTGCGTTTGAGCGCACTGGCAGTAACTTCATAGCATCTCTTCAAGTTGATTTTTTCTTTTGGTAGCCATGTATTGATGCAATGACCTACACACCATAAAACACTAAAAATAACTACAAAAGTTAGATATTAACAGTGCTAAAGGCTTAGCAAATATAAGTTAAAGGGGTCAAATATACAATATTTCGCACCGATCAAATGCCCCCAAACTTACACTTTGCTAGTCCCTTAGCAAAACAAAAATGAAAAACAAAACAAACATAGGTCCGCTTTCGTGGGAGAAACGATTGCATTGAGCATATACAACAAGAATTTTAAACCCCTAGGAATTCCCTAGGGGATGAGTGAAGTCTAGTGAGGGTTTTCCAAGAATGATACCCACAAACAATTATTTGGCACAATGTTATTGACAGACAAAGCCTTTCACACAAACATGTGGTTCAAACATCATTAGCAATTTTAACAATTTTGAACAAACAAACCACATCATCAAGGCCTCCAAACATCAATCAAATCACGGCTGAAAAATCGAGACAAAACATGCTCCAAAAAGTGAAAAGTGAACTAACAACAAGGTCATGGGGTTACAATTATTCTCAAAATACGTGTATCCAAAATTCAAAGGAAAACAATGTGATAAATACAACCAAGGCTTTAATTGAAAAATGCAATTTTTGTGTAGGCTGTGCAATGCTTGGCTCCTTTAAGCTTCTAAATGACCTATGTAACGAGCGTTGGGCTAGTGGCTCCCAAGCCAGACGGCTTTAGGTCACTAGATGTAGATACATCCCTAGGGCTTAATTACTCAAGTCAAAAGAGTTATAGAGCCTAAACTAGCCATACAATTTTTGGGAATTTCTCATCTTTTGACACGAACGCTCATTGCTTGGCCAGGCAAGAGGTCCGGTTACTCAATGAAAAACTCAACTTGTTTTGATTTTGAATTTTTTTTTTTTTTTTTTTAATAAAAGAGCCAAGGTTTTCATCATCACATTGCAGTCCAAAAAAATCTCAAGACACACACTTCAAAGTCACATCTCATACCCCACAGACCCTAATGCTAGTGTGCATGTGAAAAAAAATGGATCAAACATGTGAAGTCTCTTTAATTCAACATATGAATTGAAAACTGGGATTTCTAAAGATATGTAGTGTTCAATCAAGTTAAAACACACCAATGATATGTAATCCACAGATATGATGTAAGTCATGCCTAATCAATAACAACTATGCACAAAAAATTTAAAATTTTTACAAAAACAACAAATATGCACAAAGACAGGCAACAAAAAAAACAACAAATATGCACAAAGATAGGCAACAATGTCTACCCTACCCCCACACTAAAATGGCGCAATGTCCCCAATGTGCCCAAAAATACAATACCAGAGGGATGTCGCAATTGAGGTAAGTCGTATGAGAAAACTCCCCCAAACTTGGATGGCAAACACTCAACCTCAAAAACAAAAACAAACAAACAAAATCAACAGGTAAAAATAATGAGGGGTGCCTCCCACATGCGCTAAGTTTAACGTCTTCAACTAGACTCGTCATATCAATCAGTCCGAATAAATCAGATCCTCCAAAAGAGTGTCCTCAACCTCTGGACTCCTCAACTCCAACAATGGTTTTACTCTTTGTCTGTTCACCTTAAAAGTGTTACCATTCTTGGGATCCTCTATCTTGATGGCCCCATGAGAAAACACTATCCTAATGATGAATGGGCCCATCCACTGAGATTTCAACTTGCCAAGGAATAAATGCAACCGAGAATTGTAAAGAAGGACTTTCTGACCTGGCTCAAAAGATCTCCTCAGAATGCTCTGGTCATGAACCTTCTTCATGTGTTCTTTGTACTTCCTCGAACTGTCATAAGAATCATTCCTCAGCTCCTCTAATTCAGTGAGTTGGAGCTTCCTTTGAGAGCCGACCTTCAAAAAATTGAAGTTCAACTGCTTGATGGCCCAGTAAGCTCGATGCTCCAACTCGACGGGAAGATGACAAGCTTTCCCGTACACCAACCAATATGGTGACATCCCAATCGGTGTCTTAAATGCTGTCCTATATGCCCACAAAGCATCATCCAATCACAGAGACCAATCTTTCCAAATGGGGTTCACTGTTTTCTCCAAAATGTGTTTGATCTCGCGATTTGACACTTCAACTTGCCCACTCGTGTGTGGGTGATAAGGGGTGGCAACCTTATGTGTGATGAAATACTTCTTCATCAGCTGCTCAAAACTCCAGTTGCAAAAATGCGTGCCTCCATCACTGATAATCGCTCTAGGTGTTCGAAACCAAGCGAAAATCGTGTCCTTCAAAAATTTGACCACAACTCTGTGGTCATTGGTCTTGCACGCAACTGCCTCCACCCACTTGGACACATAGTCCACAGCAACCAAAATGTACAGAAACCCGAAGGAGTTTGGAAAAGGTCCCATGAAATCGATGCCCTGATGAGTGCCTAAAAGTGCTTATTTGAACCCCTTAATTTATATTCGTTAGGCTCTTAGTATTGTTAATTTCTAATTATTTTTGGTGTTTTTAGTGTTTTGAGTTGTGCAGGTCTTTACAACAAAAGTTGGCCACAAGAGAGCAAAAATACACTAAGTGAAGAATTGGATCCCTGCCAAGTGCGTTCGATCGCACTTGGTGCGTTCGAACGCACT
>CM017328.1:19064393-19078193 GCA_006937295.1 Carpinus fangiana | reverse complement strand
ATGGTGGGCCAATAAAATCCACACTGCAAAATCTTTGCAGCGGTCTTGTTTGCACTGAAATGGCCCCCACAAGCATGATCATGACAAAAGGAGATGACATTGGTTTGGTCAAATTCAGGTATACATCTCCTAATGATCTGATCGGGACAATACTTGAACAGATAAGGATCGTCCCAAAGAAAAGTTTTCACCTTGGACAAAAATTTGATCTTATCTTGTTTCCCCCAATGCAAAGGCATTTCGCCGGTAACAAGATAGTTCACTATGTCAGTGAACCAAGGTGCGGGATTGTGAGCAATGTGCATCAATTGCTCATCAGGAAAGGTCTCAGAAATGGGAGTGGCGTCCTCAGTGAAATCCATGGTCAATCTAGACAAATGATCTGCCACCACATTTTCGGAACCCTTCTTATCCCGAATTTCTATGTCAAACTCTTGAAGCAGTAAAATCCATCGGATCAAACGGGATTTAGCATCTTTCTTGGAAAAAAGATACTTCAATGCCGCATGATCTGAATAGATAATGATTTTAGATCCTAACAAGTAGGATCTAAACTTGTCCAGTGCAAAAACGACCGCCAACAACTCCTTTTTTGTGGTGGAGTAATTGAGTTGTGCGTCGTTCAGAGTCCTGCTCGCATAGTAAATCACATGGGGAAGTTTATCAATGTGTTGCCCCAAAACATCTCCAACAGCATAGTCTGATGAGTCACACATGATCTCAAATGGTTCACCCCAACTGGGTGGTCTAATGATTGGTGTGGACGTCAGAATCTCCTTCAGAGCCCTGAATGCTTTCAAACATTCTTCATCACATTCAAACGGGGTCTCTTTGGCCAACAACCTGCACAAGGGCCTGGCGATCTTGCTGAAATCCTTGATGAATCACCTGTAGAACCCTACATGGCCCAAGAAGGAACGGATTTCCTTCACAGTACGTGTGGGTGGAAGGTTAGAGATCAAATCTACCTTCGCCTTGTCAACCTCAATACCCCTCTGAGATATGACATGCCCCAGTACTATCCCCTGCTTAACCATAAAATGGCATTTTTCCCAGTTAAGCACAAGGTTCTTCTCTTTGCACCTCACTAAAACCAAAGTGAGATGGTGCAGACACTCCTAAAAAGATGAACCGAAGATGGAGAAGTCATCCATGAAGATCTCCATAAATCGCTCTACCATGTCGGAGAATATGCTGATCATGCACGGCTGAAAAGTAGCAGGTGCATTGCACAGCCCAAAAGGCATGCGACGGTAGGCAAATGTCCCAAATGGACAAGTAAAGGTAGTCTTCTCCTAATCTTCGGGGTCCACTGGGACCTGGTTATATCCAGAATGACCATCTAAGAAATAGTAATACTCGTGCCCAGCTAAACGCTCCACCATCTGATCAATGAATGGAAGAGGAAAGTGATCTTTCCTGGTGGCAGCGTTCAACTTACGATAGTCTATACAAACTCTCCATCCTGACTGAATACGAGTTGGCACCAACTCATTATCCTTGTTCTTCACTACCGTCAAACCAGCCCACTTGGGCACAACATGTATCGGGCTCACACACTTGCTATCAAAAATTGGATAGATGATCCCAGCATCTAACAATTTAATCACTTCTGCTCTCACAACCTCCTGCATCCCTGGGTTGAGCCTTTTCTATGGTTCCCTCGATGGTTTGGAATTCCCTTTCAGATGTATCTTATGCATAACCAACGAGGGGCTAATTCCCTTAATGTCCTCAATAGTCCAGCCAATAGCTTCCTTATGCTCTCTCAAAACTTCTAACAATTCCTCCTCTTGAGCATCTATCAAATCTGAAGCTATGATCACTGGCAAAGAATCGGCTAGACCTAGGAACTTATACTTCAAATTGTTTGGTAAAGGCTTAAGTTCGTTCTTCGGGGAATCAGGCACAGCTGTCTCCTCCTTCTCTTCGCTCACCAAAGGAGCGGTCTCCAAAAGTGCATCTGCCTGCTCCATAAGTTTATCCAAATCCAAATCTTCACCAAACTAAGCAAGGCATGCTTCCAGGGGGTCCTCTATGCTTGATTCTTTAACAACTTCATCCATTATCTCCTTAATCAGGCATACTTGATTCATTTGGTCATAATCAAGTGGTTGTTTTCTGATGTGAAAAATATTCAACTCCACCGTCATATTTCCAAAAGAAATCTTCATTACCCCCGACCTACAATTTATCAGGGTGTTAGCCGTAGCTAAAAATGGTCACCCTAGAATCACAGGGATCTCACTCCCTATCACCTGAATTGGCTCCGTGTCCAACACAATGAAATCCACGGGGAAATAAAATTTGTCCACCTTAATCAGTACATCCTCAACTATTCCCCATGGAATCTTCACAGACCGATCAGCAAGTTGCAGTGTCATGGATGTGGGCTTCAGCTCTCCTAGCCCTAACTGCAAATAGACTGAGTAGGGCAACAAATTCACACTTGCTCCCAAATCCAATAGTGCCCTCTCAATCTGGCTAACTCCTATCATGCAAGTAATTGTAGGACATCCAGGGTCCTTGTACTTGAGGGGTAACTTGCATTGTAGGATAGCACTTACTTGCTCGGTCATGAATGCCTTTTGCGGGACATTTGTTTTCCTCTTCATTGTGACCAAGTCCTTCAAAAACTTGGCATATGAAGGGATTTGCTGGATGGCGTCCAAACATAGAATATTGATTTGGATTTGTTTGAACACCTCCAGAATGTCCTCTAACTTCCCTCCATTCCTAGGCGCTTGTAATCTTTCAGGGTAAGGTGCTTTTGGCACAAGTGCCCTAGGAGGTTCCTTAACAACTGGGGTGATCGTAGATGGCTCAGCATCTCCTTCCTTCTGGTCGTCACCCTCTTCATCTCTTGGCTTTTCTTCCTCAACATGGTCTACTTCTGGGTCCACCACTTTGTTGTCCACTCTCTTCCCAGACCTCAGAGTAACAATCACCTGTACATGCTCCTGATTCGAAGAGTTTCCAATACTGCATGCTTTAGGGTTGTTTACTGCTTGGCTCGGGAGCTTTCCCTTGTCTCTCTCACCAAGGTGATTTACCAGTTGTCCCATCTGCATCTCCAACTTCGAGATTGCCTGGGTGTTCACCATGGTCGAGTGCCTCACACCACTGATTGATTGACCAGCTATCTTCATGAATTCCCTCATGGTCTCTTCCGGTGACTGTGTTGATGATGCTGGGGCTTGAGTGGGGGCCAAGTAAGATGATGATGACGCTGGCGAAGCTGAGCATCCATGACTCTGATAAGGAGAAGAAAATCCTGGAGGATAGTGATTTTGAGCATGAGGAGCTCCTCCTTGATTTGTGGTGGGTTGATTCTGTTTCCAAGAGAAATTAGGGTGGTTCCTCTACTCCGGATTATATGTCTCAGAATATGGCCCACTGGCCGGCTTTTGGAAGTTGTTGAAAGCGTTTACTTGTTCCATCTCAGCAAAAACTGTCATCGATGGACAATTCTGTGCTTGGTGCATGGGACTAGCTCAGATTGAACAACTCTCAACTAGAAATGTGTTTGCCACATTGACAGACTTCCCTACACTCAGAGCATCCAATCTCTTAACAATGGCATCCATCCTTTGTGCCAACTCTGTCTCTCCTTTTGGTTCTAGGAAGCCCCCTTTCTTAGGGTTTCGGGCAGATTTGTCTCGACAACTCGTGAAATCCCAGTGTTGGGAGTTGTCGACAATTTTCTCCAGAGCTTTGTAGGCTAAATCTCTCGTCAAGTTTAGAAATGCTCCCCCATTCATCAGCTCAATCATACTACGGTTGGGCTGAGACAGCCCTTGGTAGAAGAATTGCACCAGAAGCCATTTTTCATATCCATGAGGGGGACATTTCATCAACAAATCTTTGAACCGTGCCCAACATTCTGAGAATTTTTCATCTTCATCCTGAGTAAAGGAACTGATTTTCTTTCTTGCCTCATTTACTCTGGACATTGGGAAAAAATTGTTGTAAAATTGCTTCAACAGCTCTTCCCATGATGTGATGGAGCCAGGAGCATTGGAGTCCAACCACTCCATGGCTCTATCATGAAGTGAGAAGGGAAAGAGTCTGAGGTGGACAGATTCCTCAGAAAAATTTTGAAATTTGGTGGTAGCACAGATGTTTTTGAATTTTTTTACATGAGAGTAAGGGTTTTCATGATCTAAGCAGTAAAAGGATGGTAACATTTGGATTACATGTGGCTTTAGATCATGGTGGGTTGCATTAGTAGTTGGCAACACAATGCATGAATGGGAACTGACCGCAGTAGGTGTGAACAATTCCCAAAGTGACATTGTGAAATCCACGTCATAAGCTCTTCTATGCTCCCCGTTCCCTTCTCTTGCATCTTGATAATCCTCGTGCTCCTCCATTCTTGGATTCCTTTGGTTTTCGTCGTGCTCCTCCACTCTCGGATTCCATTGATTATCCCCCATCTCACCTTGAGCTCTACGCGCTCTCCTAATGTTTCTTTCTAAGTCGGGATCTAATGGTGCTAATTCTAAGTTCAAGGATCGCCGACCAAGCATAAACCAACAAAAATTTAACTAAACACTAAGGAAAAACAGCAAGCTAAAACAAGCAAACATGCATGGATAAACAGCAAAAACAGGGACACAAAACAGCAAATATAGACAACTACAAGAACCTAGATGAAAGTAAAACACTAAATTAAAATTACACTACAAAAACAACAACCTATATGCACTAAATGAATTAAAACTAAACAACTTAAAATAAATATTAACAGATGCAGCAACTACAGAGATAGAAACAGAAAAGAAATATCAACAACCTAACTAAAACAAATAAAGACTAACATGGCAAAAAAAAATAAGTAAGCAATTAACTACAAATTACTAAACTACTATCTAACAAATAAAACTAATTAATCACTTCAAAATTAAAATAATCTAAACACAACCAACAACAGCAGAAATCATGCTAAAAATAGGCAGAAAGATCAATTTAAACTAAGTTAATAATTAAACAAAATTGCTAGAAACAGAAAAAATACATACTGCCTCGGGTATGTTGGTGCAGGAAGCAGA
This sequence comes from Carpinus fangiana, assembly GCA_006937295.1. NCBI lineage: Eukaryota > Viridiplantae > Streptophyta > Magnoliopsida > Fagales > Betulaceae > Carpinus > Carpinus fangiana. Next base: position 19,073,142 of record CM017328.1, on the reverse strand, counting down.
GTGCGTTCGACCGCAGACAGCACGTTCGATCGCATACACGCATATGTAGCAGGCGCTGCAAGTGCGTTCGAATGCAACAGAGGTACGTTTGAACGTAGCACTGCACTGCACGTTCGTTCAGAGGTGCGCGCTCTCACGCAGAAGCGTGTAGCGCGAGCGCAAGTACGCGGCCGAAAGGAATAGGCCCAAGTGTGTTCGAACGCAAGAACTGCGTTCGACCGCACTGTCGACGCCTGATTTTTCAGAAACTATGTACAAAATTAAAAACTGCCAAACACTATTCTAAAAACTAACAAAAATTAATTAAAATGCAAAAATTAACTAAGAACAGAATTGAAATTTGCATAAATTAAATACTAGTAGAAAAATAAATTAACTTAAAAATAAAATCAAATTTAACAAAAACAACGTATTCCCCGGCAACGGCGCCAAAATTTGGTGTACCAAATTTGGTACTTGCAATAGCACGAACCGTGGTTCGCATAGCGTTTGCGCAAGTACCGAGATCGAATCCACAGGGAAACGAGCTTCTCCAAAATTGATTTTAAAATTAAACTAACCTATTTTAACCTAGTTCCAAAAGTGAGTGGTAATATCAAACACAAACTTGCAGAAATAAAAACTATTCTAGAAAACGTAAAGGAATGGAAAAAAAACTAACTAAGGTCAAAGATTACACCTCACCCAATATAAAATGTTAGCTTAAACATTAAAAACACACTTCCGTCTATCGATTAGCAAAAGTCATATTCTATTGCTATTTTGATGCTAGTCGAACCGCTTGAGGTGTTTACCGTTAAGGAACTACAACGGATAGTGATTCTCAATAGAATCATCCACTGTATCCATGGATCACAGTGGATATTTAATTGAGTTCACTCATCTGTTGTGCACCCGGCTTGGAACACAACGAGGGTTAAACTTCGAAGCATCAAAACGACAACCAAAACAACTTTGTCACATAAATTGCATTGAAATGAACATGAAACGTAAATGATCGAAAGTAAGTGCGTAAATGTAAAAGCATTGAATAAACGCTAAGGGTGAGGCTTCATCTTCAATCTTAGTTGAAGATTTTAGCCACCCATGTAACAAGGAAGTAAAGAACAAATAAAAGAGTGCATTAAATTAAATTAAAATGAAGTGCTACAAAGTAAGTGGGCAAAGCAGGGCCTAACAATGGCAAACTGCTCTCAAAAACTCGCCCAAAAGAAAAAGCTTCGGAAAAAATGCAAGAAGGCAGCTATTTATAGAACTTTGGTGTGCTGCCAGGTCATAGGGCTGCGTTCGAATGCAGCCCCTACATTCAAACACACTAATGCATGCGTTTGATCATACACTCTACGATCGAACGTAGATAACTGCCGCGGTGCCAGCTAGAAGCGATGGAATCATAGGGCCGACTGGACCTGCATTCGAACGTGCTCCCTGCATTGGACCGCAGTTGAGTTCGAACGCACTGGCAGTAACTTCATGGCATCTTTTCAAGTTGATTTTTCTTTTTGGTAGCCATGTACTGATGCAATGACGTGCACACCATAAAACACTAAAAACAACTACAAAATTTAGATATTAATAGTGCTAAAGGATTAGCAAATATAAGTTAAGGGGGTTAAATATACAATATTTGGCACCGATCAATAGCCACGATCGTGCGCACATGCGCTTGAGCCTAGAACAGTCATGATCGAGCGTGACAGCAGCGCAGCAGACTGAAACCTTATGCACGAGTGCGCTAGAGGGCACCAACTGTGCGATCGAGAGCACACGTCCGACCTGGAAGCGAATTTCAGTTTTATTAAATTTGTAAACCCTAGTTTTGGGCCTATAAATTTGGGAGGAGAAAGAAGAGAATTCTAGGGTTTCCTAGCTTTTGGATCTCAACTTGGGTTTCATTATTTGTAAGTACTCATTTTTTATTATGGATTCCATCAAGAATGTTTTGTCTTTCAATAACATGAGAGGCTAAACCCTCAACTAAGGTTGAAGATGAAGCCTCACTTATGATTAGCAACTTAGTTTCATGTAATCAATATTTCCCAATTTAATGGTTCAATTGCCTATTGTTTTGCCTTTTTATTAATTGAATTGAATGTATCTAGTATATCTTTTGTGATTCAAGGATACATTAGATGATTTATGATAATTCAACGCAATTAACTTCTTGGTTTTCTTGGTAAAAAGATTGGTTCTTTCTTGTGATTTATTTTCTGGATACAATGGATGTTTCAATATATATATTGGATATTTGCTTGTGATTTACAGATACAGTTAATGATTTAATTGATTATTTGATTTCTATTGTGATTTGGATAAAGAATGGATACAGGGAATGTTTTGATTAATTTGTGAAGCAAAAAGTGAAACATACCTAAGATTTACATGTGAGAACTTTGGGGAATATTTGATATCATGGAACTAGGTTGTTATGAATGTGTGAGTGTGGATTTTGAAACCCTAGTGCTTCGTCAACAAATTACTTTCACTTAATTAGATTTATGCTTTTGTTTCATTCAAGCAATCATCATTCAAAAATTGGGAACTAGATTAGAATAGAATTATTTTAGGTTTAAACTTGCTTTCAAGAACACAATTCCTTGTGGGTTCGACCTCGCACTTGTACACCATTATATTGTACACGACTTGTGCACTTGCGAGTACAATAAATTTGTACAACACAAGGCATTTTCGACCAAGCAGATCAGCTCAATCCTTCAATGCAAGCTGCCCATCAAGTATAAGGACCCTGGGTGTCCTACCATTTCTTGCATGAAAGGGGTCAACCAGGTTGAAAGGGCTTTATTTGATCTTGGAGCAAGTGTGAATCTCCTGCCCTATTCATTCTACCTACAATTGAGGTTAGGGGAATTGAAGCCCACATATATGACACTCCAATTGGCTGACAGGCCGGTGAAGATTCGAAGGGGAATAATTGAGGATGTATTGACTAAGGTGGATAAGTTCTATTTTCCTGTGGACTTTATTGTGCTAGACACAAAACCGGTTCAAAATGTTGAGATTCAAATACCAGTGATTTTAGGGTGACCTTTCTTAGCTACGGCTAATGCCCTGATAAATTGTAGGACGGGGGTGATGAAGATCTCTTTCGAGAACATGACAATGGAGCTAAATATCTTTCATATCAGCAAGTAGCCACTGGAATATGATGAGGTCAGACATATATGCTTGATTAAGGAGATTATTGAGGAGACGGTTAGTGAACCAAGCATAGAGGATCCCTTGGAAGCATGCTTTGCTCAATTTGGAGATGATTTGGACTTGGACAAGTTACTTGAGCAAGCTAATCCTATTTTTGAGTCTGCTCCTCCGATGAGTAGTGAGAACAGGGAGACAGCAATACTAGAGCCCCCCAAGAAGGAACTTAAGCCTTTACCATACTCTCTAAAGTATAAGTTTCTCAGTCAAACAGATTCTTTGCCTGTAATTATAGCTTCAGACCTGGTTGATGCTCAAGAAGATAAGTTATTAGACATTTTAAGAGAGCATAAGGAAGCTATTGACTGGACCATTGATGACATCAAAGGAATCAGCCCCTCGGTAGTAATGCACAAGATACATTAGGAGAAGAGTGCCAAGCCATCGAGGGAACCACAAAGGAGGCTGAACCTAGCTATGCAAAGAAGTTCTGAGAGCAGAAGTGCCTAAGTTGTTGGATGCAGGTATCATATATCCTATCTTTGAGAAATGATTAAGGACAATGAGTTGGTCCCAAATCATATTCAGTCAGGATGGAAAGTTTGCATAGACTACCGCAAGCTGGATGCCACCACACAGAAAGACCATTTTCCCCTCCCATTTATTGATTAGATGGTGGAGCGCCTCGCTAGGTATGAGTACTACTATTTCTTGAATGGTTATTCTAGATATAACCAGGTCTTTTTGGACCCTGAATATTGAGAGAAGACTACATTCACTTGTCCTTTTGGAATGTTTGCACGTTGCATGCCTTTTGGGACATGCAATGCACTCGCCACATTTCAACGGTGCATAATCAGCATATTTTCTAACATGGTAGAACTTTTCCTTGAGATTTTTATGGATGACTTCTCAGTCTTCGGTTCATTTTTCGAGGAGTGTCTGCACTGCCTCACTCTTGTTTTAGTGCGGTGCAAAGAAAAAACCTTGTGCTAAATTGGGAAAAATGCCATTTTATGGTAAAGTAAAGGATTTTTTCATACTAGGGCACGTCATTTCTCATCGTGGGATTGAGGTTGACAAAGCAAAGGTGGATTTGATTTCAACCTTTCACCTATGTACAGTGATGGAGATCCATTCTTTTTTGGGCCATGCAAGATTCTATAGGTGATTCATTCAGGAATTTAGCAAGATTGCCAACCCCTGTGCAAGTTGTTGGTAAAAGCGACCCTGTTTATATTTGATGAGGACTGTAAATAAGCATTTGGGGCTCTGAAGAAGATTCTTACGTCCACACCCATTATTTAGCCCCCCCAACTGGGGGTACCTTTTGAGATCATGTGCAGCACTTCTGATTATGCAGTCAGAGCTATTTTGGGGCAGCTTGTTGATAAACTCCCCCATGTCATCTACTATGTGAGCAGGACATTAAACAATGCACAACTCAACTACTCCACTATTGAAAAGGAGTTGCTTGCAATTGTTTTTGCTTTGGTAAGTTCAGATCCTACTTGTTAGAATCTAAAGTCATTATCTACTTGGATCATGTGGCATTGAAGTATCTTTTATCAACAAAAGATACTAAATCTCGTCCCATCCTGTGGATTTTGCTACTTCAAGAGTTCGACATACATATTCAAGATAAGAAGGGTTCTGAAAATGTGGTGGCGGATCATTTGTCTAGGTTGAATGTGAATTTCACCAAAGACGCCATTCCTATTTCTGAGACCTTTCTTGATGAACAATTGATGCACATTGCTCACAATCCTGCACCATGGTTTGCTAATATAGTGAACTATCTTGTCACCTACCAAATGCTTTTGCATTGGGGGCAACAAGATAAGTCTTAAGTGTTTGGCCATTGTGAAGTACTTTTCCTGGGACGATCCTTATTTGTTCAAGTATAGTCCCAATCAAATCATTAGGAGGTGTATTCCTGAGCATGACCAATCCAATGTCATCTCCTTTTGTCATGATCATGCACGTGGAGGCCATTTTAGTGCTAAGAAGATCGCTGTAAAGATTTTATAGTGTGAATTTTATTGGCCTACCCTTTTCCAAGACTCTCATACGTATTGCACCACTTGTGAGCATTCCCAGAAGCTAGAGAGTATTTCTAGATGGAATATGGTGTCCCTCAACCCATTTTGATTGTTGAGATTTTTTATGTATGGGGTATTGAGTTTATCGAACCTTTCCCAAACTCCTTTGGCTACCTCTATAGGCTTGTTGTTGTGCACTACGTGTCCAAATGGGTGGAGGCTATTGCTTGCAAGACAAATGACCATAAAGTCGTGGTCCAATTTTTGAAGGATAATATCTTTGCTCGTTTTGGTACTCCTCGAGCTATCATAAGTGACGAAGGCAAGCATTTTTGCAATAGGATTTTTGAGTAGTTGATGAAGAAGTATCTCATCACAAATAAGGCCGCCACCCCATATCACCCACAAACAAGTGAACAAGTGGAAATTTCAAATCGAGAGATCAAGCACATTTTGGAAAAGACTATGAATCCCAATAGAAAAGATTGGTCTATACGATTGAATGATGCATTGTGGGCATACTGTATAGCATTCAAGACGCCGATTGGCGTGTCTCCTTATCATCTTGTGTATGGAAAAGCATGTCACCTTCCGGTGGAGTTGGAGCATAGAGCATATTGGGCAATTAAGTAGCCGAATTTCAATCTTACAAAGTCTGGCTCACAGTGAATTAGAAGAGCTACGGAATGATGCATACAATTGTGCAAAGTTGTACAAGGCACAGATGAAGAAGGCCCATGACCAAAACATCTTGAGATGATCCTTTGAACCTGGTCAAAAAGTCTTTCTCTACAATTCATGTCAGCATCTTTTCCCTAGCAAGCTGAAATCTCGATGGACAGGCCCATTCATTATTCGGTCGTTTTTTACTCATAAAGCCATTGAGATTGAGGATCCAAAGAATGGCAATACTTTCAAAGTAAATGGACAGCGGCTGAAACCATTCTTAGAATTGAAGAGTCCGGAGATTGAGATGACACTATTGGGGGATCCGAGTTATCCGAAGTGATCGTCATCTGTTGTGGAGAGTTTGGCTGAAGACTGTAAACTTATCACTTGTGAAAGGCAACCTTCATTCTTTTTATTTCCTGTCACTTGATTTTGTTTGTTTGTTTTACTCTTTTTGTTTTTGTTGTGTTCAGGACAAGTATCTCACATTCAAGTTTGGGGGACGTTTGCTAACGTTATACCCATGGTTTCTTCCTATTTGGTATTCTATTTCTGGCCACAATGGGGACAATGTGTCATTTTAGTTTGGGAGTGGGAAAGACATTCACATCCATTTCTTGTTATCTTTTATTGTTTGTGCGTTTTTTTTAACCAAAAAATAAATAAAAATTGTTGCTTTAATTGTTGCTTTGTTGTTGATTGGCATGAGTTACACTGTTACTGTGGTTTGCATTGCATTGGCTTGTTGAACATCTTGAACACATCATCATCATGACATTAGGAATCTGAGTTCTTTGACTCACTTTTGGCTAGAAAGACTTTTCATATTTTGAGTTGATCATCACAAGCACATTAGCATAAAGTCTGTGAGGTATGAGATTTGAATTGAATTGTGTGTTATCTTGAGATTTGTTGGATGACTTGTTGATGAAATAACCTTGGCTTGAAAAAATAAAAATAAAAAAATCAGCATCATTGTGAATTTATCACTAAGTAATCGGATCTCTTGCCTCGTTAAGCATTGAGTGTTTGCATAAAAAAGGTGTGAAATTCAAGTTGGTTGATTGTACGGCTAGTTTGGCTTTGTAGCCTTTTTTACTTGAGTCATTAAGCCCTTATGGATGTTTTTACATCTAGTGCCCTAAAACCATTTGGTTTTGGAGTCATGGCCCAACACTCATTACATAGGTTAATTAGAAAGCTTAAGGGAGCCGAGCATTGCACAACTAGACAAAAAAATAAAAATAAAAATAAAAATAAAAATAAAAATAAAAATAAAAATAAAATAAAATAAAATAATATGCATATCATGACTTAAGCCTTGGTTATCTTCATCTAATAGAATTCCTATGAATTTTGAGGTACACAAAAACTTTGAGTAACTTGAAGCCTCATGATTGTGTGTGAATCTCACTTTGCACTTTTTGAAGCATGTATTGTCTCAATAGCACATTTATGACTGGAGTGATTTTGGATGCCCTGATGGTGTGATTGTGATGTTTTATCTTGTTAAATATGCTCATGAGTAAGAACCATGTGTTTATATGGAAATTCATGCTTGTAAATGACATCGTACTGAAAATGTTTGTGGGTATTATTAATGTTAAACCCTCATGAAAATTCACTCGTCCTCTAGGGATGCCAAGAGGTTTAAAAGGCTTGTTGCATATGCTAAATACAATCATCTCTCCCATGACAGCGGACTTATGTTTCATGCTTTGATTTTTTTTTCTTTCATTTTGTTTTGCTAAGAGACTACTAGCAAGATGTAAGTTTGGAGGTATTTGATGAGTGCCAAATACTGCATATTTGGGCCCCTTAATTTGCACTTGCAAAGCCTTTAGCTTTATTATATTCTGATGTTTGTATTAGTTTTGGTGTTTTAGTGTTTCACAGGTTGCTAAGGGAAAACTGCAATCTTAATGTGGAAGATGCAAAAAAGTTGAAGAAAAGCATTTCTGGAGCTTAGAATTAGTGCACCACAGTGGCGCGCAAGCGCATGTGACCTCGAGCACAGCCATGGTAGTGCACGAGCGCAACTGGATCACTTAAGAAGAAATCATGCACGAGTGCGCTCAAGCGCACCCGTCCTGGGATTGAACGAAATCATGCCCAACATCAAGCCAGCAGCGTCCAAGCACTATGCCGTAGGAGACTTGATGCACGAGTGCAATCAAGTGCACTTAGCTAACTTGGAAGCATTGGAACCCTAATTGTCTATTATAAATACCATCTTTTCTTTGTAAATGCACCAAAGGGGAGTCATTCAGACTATTATTGTGACTTTTTGACCTTTTTGTGCTCTAAACTCGCTTCTCTCTTGTAAGTTGGTTAGTTTCAATGATTTCAATTGTTTGTGAGACAATTTTTGTAGTCATGAGAGGTTGAACATTTAACTAAGGTTGAAGATGAAGCCTCACCATTGATCTGTGATGAGTGCCTAAAAGTGCTTATTTGAACCCCATAATTTATATTCGTTAGGCTCTTAGTATTGTTAATTTCTAATTATTTTTGGTGTTTTTAGTGTATTGAGTTGTGCAGGTCTTTACAACAAAAGTTGGCCACAAGAGAACAAAAATACACTAAGTGAAGAATTGGATCCCTGCCAAGTGCGTTCGACCGCACTTGGTGCGTTCGAACGCACTCACGGTCGAACGCAAGGACATGGTCGATCGCAGTCCCCGTCAGCCCGCGTATCGCGCGGGTGCCCTAGGAGTCCATCGCTTCAGCATGCGCCGTTACGGTTTTCTGCGGTCGAACGCACTTTGTACGATCGAACGCACAACTCAGTAGTACGTTCGAACGCACCTCATGCGTTCGAACGCACTCGTAGGATTTTGTAGCCTATAAATAGGACCCTAGGCCATTTGGTCGAACACACA
>CM017328.1:18953570-19061872 GCA_006937295.1 Carpinus fangiana | reverse complement strand
TCCGGTGATGTGTTCCAAGCCGGGTGCACAACAAGTGTTTGGTTGTGATTCAATATCCACTGTGATCCAAGGATACAGTGGATGATTTTATCCATAATCAATACTCGTTGTAGCTCCTTAACGGTAAACACATTATTCGGTTTGACTTGTGTCAATTACCACAATAGAGTGTGTTGAAGGGTTTAAAGTTTAAAAACTGGAGAATGAGTGTTTAATGTATTTAGCTTATTTTTATTGGGTGAGGTTCGTCTTTAACCTTAGTTATTTTTATCCCTACATTTTCAGTTTAATTTTATTTCTGCATTTTTAATTGTTCGAAATCAATCCTCTTTGGGACTAGGTTAAGATACGTTTAATTTGAGAGTTGTATTAGTTTTTAATTTCAAAACGCCGTTCTCTGTGGTTCGATCTCAGTACTTGCGCAACGCTATACGACCTAACGGTTCGTTCTCTTGCGAGTACCTAAATTTGGTACGATCAATCTGCAATCGCATTCTCATTGTATTGTTCATACAACTCTATTTTTAATATATATGATGTTCTATTCCAATTCAGTTAATAGATTAAACCCTTTTAATTGATTGTTTGATTATTAGTTTAATTAAATGTTGGATGTTCGATGTGCTCATCCTACAAATGCATCAAATCATTCGATTGAAATTAGATATCGATTGTGATTCTTAAATCAAACGGTACATTGGATGATTTGATTTCTATTAAGGATTGATTTATTGAATGTTTCAATATATTAATTTTATGAAAAAATAGAATATGCATAGGGTTTAATTGCTTGTTGATTGCATGAACAAAACATGAGAATGTATGCCTTAATTTGGTGAGGTGGATTATGAAACCTTAGTGCTTTTTATCATTTGATTTAATCAATTTAATTTAGTTTATCTTTTTGCAAGAAAAATCACAAAAATTTGGAACTAGGTTAAAATAGGATGAGCTTAGATAGAAATTAACTTTCACGACACAATTCCGTGCAGTTTTGACCTCGCACTTGCATAATCTATATTGCAAACAATTCTTGCATTTGCAAGTACTTTTAAAACTCACAATAGATACCATGCCTAATTCATTGCATAGGGAGATCAATAGCTTAAGGAATAGATACCATGCTCTTAGGTTGACAAGCATTAAATATACCATATGATTGGAACATTGGCCTAGTATTATCTGAATTGGTCTGATCAGTGGTGGATGTCAAAACCCTAACCTTTTTATTATATTTCTCACTTTTGAATATACCAATTTCATGACAATCTTGTTATTGTATTTTGGGAAATCAATTTTAAATAAAATCAACAGTCCTCATGCGATGATCTCCTATTTGCCTAACCATACTGTCGTTTGATCTTGTACACTTGCGAGTAAAACGTACCAAGTATTTGCCTATTAATTTAGGTAGTATTTGGCACAACAGTGAAGTCATAATCATTTAACCTTTTCTTGAAAGGTTTTGGTTCATCCATCTTCTGGCTTTGCTTCCTTTTGAGCTGATCTTACTGCCTTCAAAGTTTTTTCTTCGTTTATGAAGTCCTCCACCTTGTCCAGTAGGTTTTGGAGATTGTCGGGTTGTCTTCATGCGAGCTTCCTCATCATTGGCTCATTAGAAGAGATGCCTTGGTAGATGGCGGAAAATACCACACCATCAGTAGGGTCTTCCACCATTGATTTTTCTAGATTGAACCAGATCATAAACTCTTTCAGACTTTCCCCTTTGTGTTGATGGAGTGTTAAGAGATATCCGGAAGGCTTCTTTCTCTCCCCAGATCCCAAGAATTGGGTTAGAAATATCCGCGCAAGGTCCTCGAAGGTGCTTATGGAGTTAGGCATTAAGCCCCAAAACCATTCTCTAGTGTTCTCCGAGATAGTCATGGGAAAAGCTCTACATACTAGTTCATCGAGCGTTGCATGGAGTGCCAAGTGAATCTGATAATTCTCCAAGTGTTCGGTTGGATCCCCGACTCCACGGTTGCTTGGAATCAGAGAGACTTTAAATTTGTTGTGAAGTTGATGGTCAGTCACCTGCTTGGTGAATGGCATCTCAGTTCCCTCAAAAAGCTTGCTCACTACAGCGACTTTATACTTTTTCTCCGACCCATATCAGTGCATCGTATTTGTTATGCAAATTTGATTGCACTCGCAATAGCACGAGTCGTTGATCTTGTAGCGTTGCGAAATATGGGATTGAACCACAGGGAAAGGTGTTTTGTTCTAAAACTAATATTAAAACTAGATTAACCCTATTTTAACCTAGTTCCGAATATGGTCGTTTGATTGAACACAAAACTTGCAAATATGTAAACTACTCTAAAATGAACTTGTAAAATAAACAAAAAGTAACCAAAGTTGAAAAATCCACCTTCCCCGCTAAACACACACGATAAACTCTACAATTATTATTCCGCCTATCGAGTTAGCATTTTGCTTAACCTATAATTGCTTTTGAAGCTAGTCGAACCATCAAAACGTTTACCATATAAAGAGTCACTTCGGATGTTAGTTTGAGCTCAAGTCATCCACTATATCGTTGATCACAGTGGATGTCTCGTCTCATCCCAACCATCCGAAGTACCTCCGAATTGGAGCGTGATGACGTTGGACATAGATGCAACAAAAACTATTATCAAATGAGCTTGTCACTGAACCCATAATGAAACGACTAAGCATAAAGTAAGACAGAAATGAAATAACTGTAAAGTAAAGGTGCATAAATTAGAGGGGAGGCTTCATCTTCAACCTTAGTTGAAGATTAGCCTCCCATAGAATGGAAAGAACAAAATAAAGGTGCAAGAAAGCATTAAATAAAATAAAAATGGAATGGTTAACGTTTAGAACAAATGTGCAAAGCCAAACAGTGGTCTCTGCAGCAAGAAGTCGCTCAAAAAAAACGTAACAAATGAAAAATTACACAAGGCATGTATTTATAGAAAACTAAGGTGCTGCCAGGTCAGAGACGTGCGCTCGATCGCAGGCAGTGCGCTCGAGAGCAGGGATATATGCGATCGATCGTGGAGGCCGCGATCGAACGCTCGTAACTGCCACAGCGTAAGGATGGAAGTGATGGAATCCTAGGGCCTGCTAGGGCAACCGCGTGAAACACAGGCTGACTAGGCCTGAGCTCGATCGTAGGCACTGGGCTCGAGCACACTGGCAGGGAGCATACTTCTCTTCTTTTCCCCTTTTTCTCCATTTCTGCCGAGGTTTGACCGCATGGACCTGCAACACCAAATAACACTAAAACAACCAAAAATGTTAGACGTTAACAACGCTAAGAGCTTAACAAATATAAGTTAAGGGGGTCAAATATACAATATTTGGCACCGATCAAATACCCCCAAACTTACATTTTGCTAGTCCCTTAGCAAAACAAAAATGAAAAACATAATTAAAACAAAACAAACATAGGTCCGCTTTCATGGGACAAACGATTGCATTGAGCATATGCAACAAGCCTTTTAAACCCCTAGGAATTCCCTAGAGGACGAGTGAAGTCTCGTGAGGGTTTTCCAAGAATGATACCCACAAACATTTATTTGGCACAATGTTATTGGCAGACAAAGCCTTTCACACAAACATATGGTTCATACATCATTAGCAATTTTAACAATTTTGAACAAACAAACCACATCATCAGAGCCTCCAAACATCAATCAAATCAAGGCTGAAAAATCGAGACAAAACATGCTTCAAAATGTGCAAAGTGAACTAACATATGCTCATGGGGTTTCAATTTTTCAAAAGATGTGCATCTCAAAAATCATAGGACTGCAATGTGATAAAAACAACTAAGGCTTGAATTGAAAAATGCAATTTTTATTTTATTTTATGTAGGCTATGCAATGCTTGACTCCCTTAAGCTTCTAAATGACTTATGTAATGAGTGTTGGGCCAGTGACTCCCAAACCAAAAAGTTTTAGGGCACTAGATGTAAAGACATCCCTAAGGGCTTAATTACTCAAGTTAAAAAGAGCTATGAAGTCTAACTAGCCTTACAATCACTTGGTCAAGAATTCTCATCTTTTTACGTGAACACTCATTGCTTAATGAGGCAAAAGTTCCGGTTATTCAATGAAAAGCTCAACTTATGATTTTTTTTTTTTTTTTATTAACAGCCAAGGTTTATCATCACACATCACAACAACCCACAAATCTTAGAAAAACACTTCTCAAGTCAAATTTCATACCTCACAGACCCTATGCTAGTGTGCATGTGAAAAATGGATCAAACATGTGAAGTCTCTCTAATTCAACATATGAATTGAAAACTGGGATTTCTAAAGATATGTAGTGTTCAATCAAGTTAAACACACCAATGATATGCAATCCACATATATGATGTAAGTCATGCCCAATCAATCACATACAAAAAATTTTAAAATTTTTACAAAAGCAACAAATATGCACAAAGAAAGGCTAAAATTATTACAAAAACAACAAATATGCACAAAGAAAGGCAACAGTGTCTACCGTACCCCCACACTAAAATGGCACAATGTCCCCAATGTGCCCAAAAATACAATACCAGAGGAATGTCACAAGTTAGGTAAGTCGTAAGAGAACGCTCTCCCAAACTTGGATGGCAAACACTTAACCTGAAAAACTAAAACAAACAAACAAAATCAAAAGATAAAAAAAAAAATAATGAGGGGTGCCTCCCACAAGCGCTAAGTTTAACGTCTTCAGCCAGACTCATCATATGAGACAACAATCAATCCAAATAAATCGGATCCTCCAACAAAGTATCCTCAACCTCTGAACTCCTCAACTCCAAGAATGGTTTTACACGTTGTCCATTCACCTTAAAGGTGTTACCATTCTTGGGATCCTCTATCTCAATCGCCGCATGAGAAAACACTGTCCTAATGATAAATGGGCCAGTCCATCAAGATTTCAGCTTGCCAGGGAATAAGTGCAGCCGAGAATTGTAAAGGAGGACTTTCTGACCAGGCTCAAAAGATCTCCTCAAAATGCTCTGGTCATGAATCATCTTCATGTGTGCCTTGTACTTCCTCGAACTGTCATAAGCATCATTCCTCAGATCCTCGAATNCCCAAAAATACAATACCAGAGGAATGTCGCAAGTTAGGTAAGTCGTAAGAGAACACTCCCCCAAACTTGGATGGCAAACACTTAACCTGAAAAACTAAAACAAACAAACAAAATCAAAAGATAAAAAAAAAAATAATGAGGGGTGCCTCCCACAAGCGCTAAGTTTAACGTCTTCAACCAGACTCATCATATGAGACAACAATCAATCCGAATAAATCGGATCCTCCAACAAAGTATCCTCAACCTCTGAACTCCTCAACTCCAAGAATGGTTTTACACGTTGTCCATTCACCTTAAAGGTGTTACCATTCTTGGGATCCTCTATCTCAATCGCCGCATGAGAAAACACTGTCCTAATGATAAATGGGCCAGTCCATCAAGATTTCAGCTTGCCAGGGAATAAGTGCAGCCGAGAATTGTAAAGGAGGACTTTCTGACCAGGCTCAAAAGATCTCCTCAAAATGCTCTGGTCATGAATCATCTTCATGTGTGCCTTGTACTTCCTCGAACTGTCATAAGCATCATTCCTCAGATCCTCCAATTCAGTGAGTTGGAGCTTCCTTTGAGAGCCGGCCTTCAAATAATTGAAGTTCAGCTACTTGATGGCCCAGTAAGCTCGATGCTCCAACTCAACGTGAAGGTGACATGCCTTCCCATACACCAACCGATATGGTGACATCCTAATCGGAGTTTTGTATACTGTCCTATATGCCCACAAAGCATCATTCAATCGCAGAGACCAAGCTTTTCTGTTGGGGTTCACAGTCTTCTCCAAAATGTGTTTGATCTCACGATTTGACACTTCAACCTGCCCACTCGTCTGTGGGTGATAAAGGGTGGCACCCTTATGTGTGATGAAATACTTCTTCATCAGCTGCTCAAAAATCCGACTGCAAAAATGTGTGCCTCCATCACTGATAATTGCTCTAGGTGTGCCAAACCGAGCAAAAATAGTGTCCTTTAAAAATTTGACCACCACTATGTGGTCATTGGTCTTGCACGCAACTGCCTCCACCCACTTGGACACATAGTCCACAGCAACTAAAATGTACAGAAACCCAAAGGAGTTTGGGAAAGGTCCCATGAAATCGATGCCCCACACATCGAAAATCTCAACTACCAAAATAGGATTGAGGGGCATCATGTTCCTCTTTGAATTACTCCCAAGTTTCTGACAACGCTCACAAGATGTGCAATAAGCATGAGCGTCTCCAAACATGGTGGGCCAATAAAATCCACACTACAAAATCTTTGCAGCGGTCTTGTTTGCACTGAAATGGACCCCACAAGCATGATCATGAAAAAAAGAGATGACATTAGTTTGGTCAAATTCAGGTATACATCTCCTAATGATCTGATCGGGACAATACTTGAACAGATTAGGATCATCCCAAAGAAAAGTTTTCACCTTGGATAAAAATTTGATCTTATCTTGTTGCCCCCAATGCAAAGGCATTTGGCCGGTAACAAGATAGTTCAATATGTCAGGGAACCAAGGTGCGGGATTGTGACCAATGTGCATCAATTGCTCATCGAGAAAGGTCTCAGAAATGGGGGTGGCGTCCTCGGTGAAATCCATGGTCAACCTAGACAAATGATCTGCCACCACATTTTCGAAACCCTTCTTATCCCGAATTTCTATGTCAAACTTTTGAAACAGCAAAATCCATCAGATCAAGAGGGATTTAGCATCTTTCTTGGAAAAAAGATACTTCAATGCCTCATGATTTGAATAGAAAATGATTTTAGATCCTAACAAATAGGATCAAAACTTGTCTAGCGCAAAAACGACCGCCAACAACTCCTTTTCTGTGGTGGAGTAATTGAGTTGTGCGTGGTTCAGAGTCCTGCTCGCATAGTAAATCACATGGGAAGTTTATCAATGCGCTGCCCCAAAACAGCTCCAACAGCATAGTCTGACGTGTCACACATGATCTCAAATGGTTCACCCCAACTGGGTGGTCTAATAACTGGTGTGGATGTCAAAATCTCCTTCAGAGCCCCGAATGCTTTCAAACATTCTTCATCAAATTCAAACGGGGTCTCTTAGGCCAACAACCTGCATAAGGGCCTGGCGATCTTGCTAAAATCCTTGATGAATCGCCTGTAGAACCCTGCATGGCCCAAGAACGAACAGATTTCCTTCACAGTACGTGGGGGTGGAAGGTTAGAGATCAAATCTACCTTCGCTTTGTCTACCTCAATGCCTCTTTGAGATATGACATGCCCCAGTACAATCCCTGCTTAACCATAAAATGGCATTTCTCCCAGTTAAGCATAAGGTTCTTCTCTTTGTACCTCACTAAAACCAAAGTGAGGCGGTGCAAACACTCCTGAAAAGATGAACCGAAGACGGAGAAGTCATCCATGAAGATCTCCATAAAACGCTCTACCATGTCAAAAAATATGCTAATCATGCACCGTTGAAAAGTAGCAGGTGCATTGCACAGCCCAAACGGCATGCGACGGTAGGCAAATGTCCCAAACGGACAAGTAAAGGTAGTCTTTTTCAGATCTTCAGGGTCCACTGGGACCTGGTTATATCCAGAATAACCATCCAAGAAACAGTAAAGGTAGTCTTCTCCGAATCTTTGGGGTCCACTAGGACCTGGTTATATCCAGAATAACCATCCAAGAAATAGTAATACCTTTACTTATCCAAATGGACAAGTAAAGGTAGTCTTCTCCGGATCTTCGGGGTCCACTGGGACCTGGTTATATCCAGAATAACCATCCAAGAAATATTAATACTCATGCCTAGCTAAACGCTCCACCATTTGGTCAATGAATGGAAGAGGAAAATGATCTTTCCTGGTGGCAGCGTTCAATTTTTGGTAGTCTATACAAACTCTCCATCCCAACTAAATACGAGTTGGCACCAACTCGTTATCCTTGTTCTTCACTACTGTCAATCCAGCCCGCTTGGGCACAACATGTATCGGGCTCACCCACTTGCTATCAAAAATTGGATAGATGATCCCAGCATCTAACAACTTTATCACTTTTGCTCTCACAACCTCCTGCATTGCTGGGTTAAGCCTTCTTTGTGGTTCCCTTGATGGGTTGGAATTCTCTTCAAGATGTATCTTATGCATAACCAACGAGGGGCTGATTCCCTTAATGTCTTCAATAGTCCAGCCAATAGCTTCCTTATGCTCTCTCAAAACTTCTAACAATTCCTCCTCTTGAGAATCTATCAAATCTGAAGCTATAATCACAGGTAAGGAATCAGCTGGACCTAGGAACTTGTACTTAAGACTATCAGGCAAAGGCTTGAGTTCCTTCTTCGAGGAATCAGGAACTGCTGTCTCTTCCTTCTCTTCGCTCACCAGAGGAGCGGTCTCCAAAAGTGCATCAGCTTGCTCCATAAGTTTCTCAAAATCTAGATCTTCACCAAACTGAGCAAGGCATGCTTCCAGGGGGTCCTTTATGCTTGATTCTTCAATAACTTCATCCATGATCTCCTCAATCAAGCATACTTGGTTCATTTGGTCATAATCAAGTGGTTGTTTTCTAATCTGAAAAATGTTCAACTAAACTGTCATATTTCCAAAAGAAATCTTCATTACCCCCGACCTACAATTGATTAGGGCATTAGCCGTAGCTAAAAATGGTCTCCCTAAAATCACAGGGATCTCAGTCCCTGCAACCTGAACTTGCTCCGTGTCCAACACAATAAAATTCATGGGGAAATAAAATTGTCCACTTTTATCAGTACATCCTCAACAATTTCTCGTGGAATCTTCACAGACCTGTCAGCAAGTTGCAGTGTCATGGATGTGGGCTTCAACTCTCCTAGCCCTAACTAAAAATAGATTGAGTAGGGCAACAAATTCGCACTTGCTCCCAAATCTAATAATGCCCTCTCAATCTGACTAACTCTTATCATGCAAGTAATTGTAGGACATCCAGGGTCCTTGTACTTGAGGGGTAACTTGCATTGTAGGATAGCACTAACTTGCTCGGTCATGAATGCTTTCTTAGGGACATTCGTTCTCCTCTTCACTGTGACCAAGTCCTTCAAGAACTTGGCATATGAAGGGATTTGCTGGATGGCGTCCAAAAATGGAATATTAATTTGGACTTGTTTGAACACCTCCAGAATGTCCTCTAACTTCCCTCCATTCCTAGGCGCTTGTAATCTTTCAAGGTAAGGTGCTTTTGGTACAAGTGCCCTAGGAGGTTCCTTAACAACTGGGGTGACTGTAGATGGCTCAGCACCTTTTTCCTTCTGGTTGTCAACCTCTTCACCTTTTGGCTCTTCTTCCTTAGCATGGTCTACTTCTGGGTCCACCACTTGATTGTCCACTCTTTTCCCCGACCTCAAAGTGACAATCGCCTGTACATGCTCCTGATTTGAAGAATTTTCGATACTGCATGCCTTAGGGTTGTTCACTGCTTGGCTAGGGAGCTTTCCCTTGTCTCTCTCACCAAGGTGATTTGCCAACTGTGCCATCTGCATCTCCAACTTCGAGATTGCTTGGGTGTTCACCATGGTGGAATGCCTCACGTCACTGATTGATTGACCAGTCATTTTCATAAAGTCCCTCATGGTCTCTTCTAGTGACTGTGTTGATGATGCTGGGGCTTGAGTGGGGGCTTGATAAGATGATGACACTGGCGGAGCCGAGCATCCATGATTTTGATAAGAAGAAGAAAATCCTAGAGGATAATGATTTTGAGCATGAGGAGCTCCTCCTTGATTTGTCGTGGGTTGATTCTGTTTCCAAGAGAAATTAGGGTGGTTCCTCCACCCTGGATTATATGTCTCAGAATATGGCCCACTGGACGGCTTTTGAAAGTTGTTGAAAGTGTTCACTTGTTCCATCTCAGCAAAAACTGTCATCGATGGACAATTCTGTGCTTGGTGCATGGGACTAGCACAGATAGAACAACTCTCAACTGGAAATGTGTTTACCGCATTGACAGACTTTCCTACACTCAGAGCATCCAATCTCTTGACAATGGCATCCATCCTTTGTGCCAACTCTGTTTCACCTTTTAACTCAAGGATGCCCCCTCTTTTAGGGTTTCGAGCAGATTTATCTTGACAACTCATGAAATCCCACTGTTGTGAGTTGTCAGCCAATTTGTCCAAAGCCTTGTAGGCTAAATCTCTCATTAAGTTCAAGAATGCCCCTCCATTCATCGACTCTATCATGCTGCAGTTGGGCTGAGACAGCCCTTGGTAGAGAACTGCACGAGTCGCCATTTTTCATAACCATGAGAGTGGCATTTGATGAGCAAATCCTTAAACCTTGCCCAACACTCAGAGAATTTTTTGTCCTCATCCTGAGTAAAGGAACTGATCTCCTTTCTTGCCTCATTTACTCTGGACATTGGGAAAAATTTGTTGTAGAATGGCTTCAATAATTCTTCCCAAGATGTAATAGACCCAAGAGTGTTGGAATCCAACCACTCCGTAGCTCTATCATGAAGGGAGAACGGAAAAAGTCTGAGGTGGATAGCTTCCTCAGAAAAATTTTGAAATTTGGTGGTGGCACAGATTTTTTTAAATTTCTTCACATGGGAATATGGGTTTTCATGATCGAAGCCGTAAAAATATGGTAACATTTGGATTACATGTCGCTTTAGATCATAATGGGTTGCATTGGTCGGTGGCAACACTATGCACGAATGGGAACTAGTCGCAACTGGTGCGAAAAGTTCCCGTAGTGAAATCCACGTCGTATGCTCGTCTGTGTTCCATATTCCCAGCTCTAGCATCTTGGTATTCCCCATGCTCTTCTTGATTTCCATTCCTTGGATTCTCCTCCATCTCAGCTTGAGCTCTATGCGCTCTCCTAATGTTTCTTTCTAAATCGGGATCTAAGGGTGTTAATTCTAAGTTCAAGGATCGCCAACCATGCATCAACTAACAAAAATTTAAACTAAACACTAAGGAAAACAGCAGCTAAACAAGCATGCATGGATAAAAACAATAAAAACAAGGAAACAAAACAGAAAATAAATAAAGAACAACTACAATAACCTAGATGAATTGAAAACACTAACTTAAAATTAAATTACGAAAATAGCAACCTATATGCACTAAATGAATTAAAACTAAATAAGTTCAAACAAATATGAACACAGGTAGAAATTACAACTACATAACAGAAAAATATTAACAAACTAACTATGACAAGTAAAAACTAACATGGCAAAGCAATTAAACAACTAATTATTTAATTAACTAAACTACTAATTAAAAAAAAAAAACTAATGAATCAATTAAAAACAAAAATAAACTAAACACAACCAACAACAGCAGATAACATGCTAAAAACAGGCAGAAAAATCAATTAAAACTAAGTTAACAATTAATCAAAACTACTAGAAACAGAAAAAATAACATACTGCCTCAGGTATGTTGATGCAGGAAGCAGAGGTGCGCTCGAGCGCAGGCAGCACGATCGATCACATACAAGCAACTATGTAGCAGGCTCTGCAAGTGCGTTCGAACGCAATTGAGGTGCGTTCGAACGTAGCACTGCACTGCTTTCTGACAGAGGTGTGCGCTCGCACGCAGGTGCGTAATGAACGTTCGCAAGTATGCGAACTGAGGAATAGGCTCAAGTGCGCTCGATCGCAATAGGCTACGATCGATCGCACTATCAGTGCCTGATTTTTCAAAAACCGAAATTAACTAAAAACTAGCCAAACACTATTCTAAAAACTTAAGAAAAATTAAGAAAAATACGAAAATAAACTAAGAACATAATTGAAATTGCAGAAAATAAATACTAGTATAAAAATAAAACTAATCTAAAAATAATAAGAATTTAAACAAAAACAACCTATACCCGGCAACGGCACCAAAATTTGGTATGCAAATTTGATTGCACTCGCAATAGCACGAGTCGTTGATCGTGTAGCGTTGTGAAATACAAGATCGAACCACAGGGAAAGGTGTTTTGTTCTAAAACTATTATTAAAACTAGATTAACCCTATTTTAACCTAGTTCCGAATATGGTCGTTTGATCGAACACAAAACTTGCAAATATGTAAACTACTCTAAAATGAACTTGTAAAATAAACAAAAAGTAACCAAAGTTGAAAAATCCACCTTCCCCCCTAAACACACACGATAAACTCTACAATTATTATTCCGCCTTTCGAGTTAGCATTTTGCTTAACCTATAATTGCTTTTGAAGCTAGTCGAACCATCAAACCGCTTACCGCATAAAGAGTCACTTCGGATGTTAGTTTGAGCTCGAGTCATCCACTGTATCGTTGATCACAATGGATGCCTCATCTCATCCCAACCATCCGAAGTACCTCCGGATTGGAAAGTGATGACGTTGGACATAGATGCAACAAAAACTATTATCAAATGAGCTTGTCACTGAACCCATAGTAAAACGACTAAGCATAAAGTAAGACGGAAATGAAATAACTGTAAAGTAAATGTGCATAAATTAGAGGGGAGGCTTCATCTTCAACCTTAGTTGAAGATTAGCCTCCCATAGAATGGAAAGACAAAATAAAGGTGCAAGAAAGCATTAAATAAAATAAAAATGGAATGGTTAACGTTTAGAACAAATGTGCATAGCCAAACAGTGGTCTCTCAACAAGAAGTCGCTCAAAAAAAATGTAACAAATGAAAAATTACACAAGGCATGTATTTATAGAAAACTAAGGTGCTGCCAAGTTAGAGATGTGCGCTCGATCGCAGGCAGTGCGCTCAATCGCAGGCAGTGAGCTCGAGCGCAGGCAATGCGCTCGAGCGCAGGGATATATGCAATCGATCGTGGAGGCCGCGATCGAACGCTCGTAACTGCCACAGCGTAAGGATGGAAGCGATGGAATCGTAGGGCCGGCTAGGGCAACCGCGTGAGACACGGGCTGACTAGGCCTGCGCTCGATCGTGGGCACTGGGCTTGAGCACATTGCACTCGATCGCTCCTTGTGCGCTCGAGCGCACTGGTAGGGAGCATACTTCTCTTCTTTTCCCCTTTTTCTCCATTTCTGCCGAGGTTTGACCGCAAGGACCTGCAACACCAAATAACACTAAAACAACCAAAAATGTTAGACGTTAACAATGCTAAGAGCTTAACAAATATAAGTTAAGGGGGTCAAATATACAATATTTGGCACCAATCAGTATTGCCAACTCTGCGAGGGCCTTATTGACCTCGTTTTGTGGAGTAGTCACCATATGATTTTGTTGATCAGCCGATGGTTGATCTTTTTAGGTTCCACCATTTTTTGTGAATTTTCTCCTCCGCGAGCCCTCTCTCGAAGGTTGCGCTCTGGGTTACTTTTCTGTAATGCCCCCAAAATTAGCCTTGGCTAATTTGGCAGAGTTACTAGCAATTACCCCTGATAAGCCAACTTGTGACTTAATGGGGAATCGCCCCTCTAGCATCATCCGAGTAAATGCATAGGAAGGTGAGATAAATCTAAGTTAACTATATATCATCAAAACAAAGATATGGAGCAACTAAATAAACATGTATCTTTAAGCAAGTCCTAAACCGTTCTGGTAGTAGAAACCATGCCACCCCTAGAGTGTAGAGTCAAATTCCCTAAGAGAGTAATAATAGCATAAGTCTAAATACTTAGTAAGTAACCTTTACAGCATAGGTATGACATGAGCCTTGACTAAATGAAAGTAAACGTGCAATTTGAGCAATAATCAAAAAGGGGCATTACCTCTGTTAATATACCATCTAGTAGGGTTTCAAGTTTTTAAAGATTATGGTGTACTACCGGAGATAATTGCCTAGTATTTTAATGCAAGTTTATAGGTCATAACTCTGATGTATGGTCTACCCAAGATTTTTGTCCCTTCTCGGTAGGGTTGGTGTTGTCCCAAGGGACTGGTGGTACGATACGGTGCCCCAGCCATTGCACGCTACCGCACATAACACTAGCAGCACGACCGAGTCTGACCTCAGGTGGCCCACAATGCTAATGGTGTCCGTCGTATAGTGACCATCCATTGGGAATGGTTGCACCTTGTTCACGAAACCGTTGGATCCAAAGCCCCCACATACACACATTTGACCATAATATGAAGTCTATAAAGTAAGCCCATGGCTGTTCATACCCACGTACCGGAGTACCATGTCATACGATGCATCTTAACAATCAATTTATAATACAATTACCAAGTATTTACAGAAGTAGACATGCTAATATCATACTCATGGTCAGTCAACTGACATATCCCACGTTTTAAGTAAATATGTTGTAATTGTTCACTTACCTCGCACATTCGAGCGATTCCTCTGACATAGATAAATCATGTTATAACGGATACAAGACACCATTATTCTAAGCCTTATTTAACCCAGAAAGGTGGCTAAGCTAAAGCGTACACGTGCGAAACTTAAATCTAGTGCTTTGCCCACTAACCATAAGTCCGGCCTCGATGGCATACGTCCGCTCAGTGAGTTAAGCACACTGCCTAGGATTTGAATGGTATATGCTTCCTAGGGTATTTCCAGGCTTCTACACCTCCTCTAAACTAGAAAATAAGCACATGCAATGTAGAAATATTAATAATATGAAACTTAAAAAGGCTCTTTTGAAAACATTAATACTTTTAAGGAAATGATTAGTAAACTCTTTGGAAAACTCATTAAACACAGATTAGGAAATGAAACAATGCTAAAATTGTAAGTTAAGCAGGGGTTACCTCAAAACCAAGCAAGGACATGGGCTCTTCCTCACAAAACTCTTTCAAACTCACAACTCTCTCAAGATTACAAGACCCTCTCAATTCTGGCAGCCTAGGGGCATGCCAGAGCTCTGGTTAGGTGTGAAGAAGAAGGGAGGGATGAAGGGTATTTATAGCTGAGGGGTGCTACCAACTCTCTAAAAAAGTAGTGGACATCTGCTAACCCTAGCATACTTCTAGTACTTTTACACTGTGGTCCAAAGGGTGCCTTGTACGTCTAGGTATTATCCAGAGGATAATCCCAAAAAGTAGCATACATCTAGCGTTTCCCCGTTTGTCTGTGTACTATTTGCAGAGCGTACGTCTGGTGGTCCCCCCACATTCGTCTGCGCTAGAAACAGGGACAGACGTCCATCGATCACTACGTGCGTCCGCCTCCTTGGTGTACGTCCACTCTAGAGGTTTAGTGTTTTGGCTTCTATTTTCTAAGGGATTTTAAGGTTTACTAGGTTACCATGAAGGGTCTAGGTCCTTGTTTAAACTAATTTTTAAAAAAATCCTTAACCATTTTTGTAAAGAGAAATTATTGGAAAATACAAGGTTTATTTTTATGGGGGTATTACATTTTCTCTCTCCGGTTATCTTCCCTATGATCATTTTCCCGATGACTATCTCCATGCTGGCGATGGCAACTTTCACCCAGATGACTACGACCATCAGAGTAATGGCTATGATTTTCTTGTTCCTCCAAATGCTCATTCCGATTAACCTCGGATTAAGACTGTGTAGGGAAATGGTGGTGCAACTCCTTATTCTGTTGGAAAAAAAATGCCATTTGAGCTTCCAAAGTCACAATGTGCTCCCTATCCCCTCTAGTTTGGGGAGCTGGCAGCGAGCGTTGATGATTTGAATCGCTGATTCTTCATGACGAGCTTGAATTCTGGACCTTATGTTCACCATTGCAGATTTTTTATTTTGCAAGAACGAGAAGTCATTCCCATAGAAGGCACCAAATTGTTAATGCAATTTCTGGTTTGGTGAGCTCAAGGGTGGTATAGTAATCTTGGGTGCTGCTTCTCCTTTAACCTATGAAACAAGAACAAGGGTTAAGAGAATGCACCAGATTGTTTCCGATGGATCCTCCTCCGCTAGTAAAGTTAGCTCCTTTCTGAGTTCTGTATAATATCTATTATAAATGAATCATGTACCTGTCTTATTGACATCCTTGTCCTTTTATATATAGGATTTTTAGATGTAGTGATGATGACCAGGCAGACGATCCTGGATCCAGGCATAATGGATGGAATAATTGATATTTCTATTACCTGACCGTCATGGTCAATGCGAAACCATTCCTGCAATCAATATGATCTCGAGAGTGGCGTGTAACTACCAATAATCAATACGAATCCAAGGATGATTCGTAATCGTTCCCATAATCAATGAGTATCTGAGGATATGTGTAACCATCAATGTAATCATTGTGTACTGTTCTTGTAACTATCACACTAAATGATGTGTAGTGTAGATCCCGATCCTACCAGCTCGATAGATGTTTTGGGCTTGATGCTTTTGGTATTCTCGAGGGGTATGCTGCCACAAGCCACTGTGAAATGGTGATGACGTCGAATACGTGTCTCCCGTATTAGGCTTTATTCCGGCCTATCCCGATACTTTGGGCTTTTTCCTCAAGCCACAGTCTGGGGCCCATGGACCTAAGTCCCAAGTTTATGTGCAACAATTGTAAACCACAATTGTTAATTAACAACAACTAAAGCCTATGGGAGTTTTAGTAAAGGAGATCAAATAGAAGAATTGTTTCAAACGTTCTAGAAAGAGCTACTACGGTAAAAGTCTAGTGGGTCACTTATCTTATGCAAAAGATGCAATACCCCATTGAAATCAATTAATTAGTAATTGACTTCATGGTTCGCCTCCCAATCTTATTCCACGTGGAACAAAACTCAAGGATCTCATCTTCTCCAAATAGAGTTTACAGCAGAAGATTTTTCATTTGTAAATAGAGATGGTCATAATTCAAATCCACAATAAACAAAAAAAGTACGTCTAAAGCATCATAACATAGATAAGTCTCCAAATTTTGTGGTCAAATATCAGTCAACAAAATATGTTACACAATTACAAACCAAATCTAATTGTTATGAAAACATAATCGAGCCTACATTTAACAAGATAAAGCATAAAGATAATCTCAATCATGTCCTGGTGAGGGCTACGTCAACATCCCATATATACTTCAGTTACACGAGATTTAAGTTCTCAAAAATGATCCAAATCAAGTCCTTCACAGTAACCAGATGCTTCTCGAGATCCATCTTCAGCTAAACTATCTATAACACTATATATATATATAAGAGTAATTTCACAACTTAGTGAGTATAAATGCACATGACATACATGTCATTATATGATGAACTTAGTTATTTATAAATTACATGCAACAATTTGAGGTCATAATTCATCATTTGATAATATGATCATGAATGCAATGTAAATATAGTACATGACGTCATATGAGAATCATATCATAGTTCAACTCCATATGAACTACCCAAGCCCTTAACCCATTCTTGGCAAGGTTGGAGTTGTCCCGAGGGACCTATGATACAGTACCAATGCCCTAAATATCTTACACATATCGTCTGATCACTAGTAACCAGACCGAGTCTGACCTCGAGTGACCCACTCTAATAATGATGTTCATCTATAGCAACCACCATACAAACATGGCTGGGTTGGCCACAAACAACTATTGGATCCAAGGCCAAACATAAACAATTAACATATTTTGACCATAGGGCTAACCCTTATAATTGTATCCCTTCGACAAATTGCATTTTGTGTTTTGTCGTTGGGGCTTACAATTCATCTCATGACTCATTCCTTTGATCGAGTGCTCTTCAAACGTCAATCAATCTATCACAGTCATGCTGGAAGAGTTAAAGATTGAAGATATGTTGCACGAAGACACTGATCAATGCCAAATATTGTATATTTGATCCCCTTTAACTTATGATTTGTTAAGCTCTTAGCGTTGTTAATTTCTAATGTTTTAGTGTTTTATGGTGTTGCAGGTCCTTGCATTCAAACTGAGGTTAAAAGGGTGAAAAAGGGCAAAAAGTGAAGATCTGGCCTCTGCTAGTGCGCTCGAGCACACTTGGTGCGATCGAGCGCACTGTGCTTGAGCCCAAGGGGCACAATCGAGCGCATGCCTAGTCAACCCGCAAAGCCCGCATTGCCCTAGCTGCCATCGCTTCACATGCTGCGCGGTGGGTTTTTAGAGCAGTTACTGCGCTCGAGCGCACTGTCTGCGATCAAGTGCACCCCTGACCTGGCAACAAATTTAATTTTGTCTATAAATAGAACCTTATCTCATTTTTGTAAACTTACATTTGGAGGAGCCCTTAGAGGCCAAAAACCTCCCTATTCTTCATTATAAATCCTCTTAAACGTCATTTATTTATTTATTGCTTTTATTAGTTTGTCGATTGTCTCTCTTTAGCATGAGAGGCTAAATCTTCAACTAAGGTTGAAGATGAAGCCTCACCATTTATTTATTTAATTGTTTTCATGTTTAGTTTATGCTTAATCTGTTGTTTAATGTCATGCATATTTGTTTCAATTCAGTTTAGTGACAAAATTATGTTGATTGTTGTGTACGAATTGTTAAACGGTTAATATCCGTTGTGATTGAACCGGGGATACATCGGATAATTCTATCGATTTAATCGATTAAATATCCATTGTGATTCTTTAACGGTAAATACATTAGATGATTCATCTAGATTTCGTAATGACAATAGAGTTTGCATAGGGTTGGATGTATGAACTTGCGTGATACTAGAACATGCATTGTTGTTAACCGTTTGACGGATGTATGAGCTAAATATGTTAATATGTTTATTAATGTGGTGAGGTGGATTCTAGACCTTAGTGTTCTTATTTATTTGTTTTTATAGCATTTAAATTAGTTTACATTTTATGCACGTCACATGTTTGATATTTGGGACTAGGTTAAGATAATATTAGTTTAGGCATAGAATTAGCTTTTGCAAATGCAATTCCCTATGGATACGATCTCGTACTTGCGCAACGCTACAGAAACAATGACTCGTGCTATTGCGAGTACAAGTAAATTTGTACATCAAACACCGTCATCATTGAACATTTATCTCAATTGTTCAAGAACGGCAAGTGACTTAGAAACCTAGTTGAATGATGCACATAAGAATATGTTTTAAAAGAAGAATAACCACAAAGAGAGTGCAGAAGGTGTGATGCACCGAAGTATCAAAAAGGATTTATTGAAAACAATTGTTTATTTGAAACTCATAAACACCTCATTAATCTTTTAAAGAGCTTCTAAAGTGCCAATCATTTTGATAAAATTTCACTTGAAAAATAGCCCTAAAAATTCAATTTCAGCTTTTTTGTTGAATATTCGTTGGGGGACCACCGAACATTTGTGCCTAACCTTTAGTGCAAATTTGGTCAACGAACGTTTGGTGTGGTTAATGGGCGAACATTTGTGCCTAACCTTTAGTGCAAATGTTCGCCCATTAACCACACCAAACGTTCGTTGACCAAATTGTAAGCCTTTGGGAAATGATCGAACTTTCAACCTACAACCCTAGAACCACAGTGTAATAGTACACTGAATGTTCGCACCAAAGTACCGAGCATTAGGTGACAGTCTAAAAAAGTAATTTTAACCCATTCTCCACCTTTTCAAACATAGCACGCCTCCCTCTCCTATAAATACCCCTCCCTCTCGTCCCTAAACCCACCCTTACACTAGAAACACTAACCCTAGAGTAAGAGGAGAATTTGAGAGAGGAGAAGATTTTGGGGTGATTTGCCATCCTCAAGGTAACCTCTTCTAGGTTCACTTAGTTTTCATGTTATTATTTTTTTAATTTTCATGCTCGTTACAAGTTTTAAGGATACCATGATGAGTATATATATCTTTTTCCTTAAAAAGAGAAAAAGGTTTTTCAAATACTTTAAACACACCTTTTGTTTCTTAAGATTGCATGATATGTTGTGTTGGTATGCACTCACTAAGAGCCTAGGGTGAGATTTATTACGCCACTGTTTGATGATAAGATCCTAACATGCATTTTGGCCTATGACCAAACGTTCTCTGCATTCTGGCCTAACTTTCACCCCCAAGCTCAAACATTCACTCAATTGACAAAATGTTCGACCAGTGTCCAAAATGAGTAAAATCATGGTTTTGTGATCTTTTAGCTAGTTGTTCTCGATTAGGACCTTATGCATCTCGAGTAAGTTCGCTAGTACTACGTACAACGATGAACCATGTTTCATTATATCATAAATTTGGAATATCGGAGGATTCAAGCGAGTGTACGAGGTTAGTAAATACTTACGACTCATTTCCTTAAAAACATGTGATATGTCAGCTAACTAAGTGTTGTATGTTATGAGCATATTTACTTTTTACACAACTTGGTAGCTGTATTAATAACTGATTAATGAGATGCATTGTATGACAAGGTACATCAGTACGTGCAGTATAATGGCTGTAGGCTTACTATATATACTGGATTTTTATTGTCATATGTATGTGTGTGTTATATGAGCTTTGGATCCGACGGTTATTTCCTGACCGGTGCAGCTATGTTTGATTGGTCAGTCATTACAGGACGTACATTATTAGTAGCCTGGGCCACCAGAGCTCGGACTCGGTCAAGTTGCTAGTTATGGACGGCAGCGTAGAATGGTCGAGGCATGATAGTTATGACATATACAATGGCCTAGCTTACAATGGCCGCCTGCTAAGAAGGGATAATATCTTGAGTAGACCATATATAATAGTCATGATCTATTAAAGCATTAGTTTTTTGCATTAAAATTTGTATGTGATTGTCACTAGGATTACACCTATACCTCTCAGAAACCAAAGCTATGCTTTTGGGTGTAATAACTAAGGCAACACCTCATTTACGTGCTACAACAAAATGCATGTTTACTTATGCCTATAACAAGCTCATATCACACTCGACTATGAGATTTACTTGTCCTTAGACTTACGCAATTATTGCAGCTTGTAGGTTACCTATTTTTTAGGAGACTTTTTTTTTAGAAGAGGTCAGTGGCGTGTTCGCCGCACCAGGTTATTTAAGAGAACCATTAAGAAAGAGAAGCCAGAGGTCCATTTTGCATAAACCAGGATTGACTAGAATGTCTGCATTTTTATTAGTAGCTTATTATCTATGCTCGATGATAAGGTATGCAAACTCTATGATTACTAGATATCTCAGATTTGTCAAATTCACATTCCGCTATATTTAATCTGATTACACTAGAAGGGCAATTCCCCAGTTAGTTATTAGTTAACTAATTTGGGGAAATTGCCAGTAACCCCACCAAACTGGTCAAGGCCATTTTGCGGGCATTATAGAAGGAGCTGAAAAACATAGACTGTTGGCCATGTACTGAAAATAAACATGTGAATGTCGTGGTGGCGTCTATGACTCTTCACATGCAGTTAAGGATTTTGACCTCAGATGATAAGGATTTGCTACCTATTGAGAGCTATTAAGTGCTAATTCACATATGTTAAGCTTTTAAGTATTTAACTTGGTTAATTCCTATTTTATCGAATGTTTCATATGAATATGCTTGACAACCATATGCATGTGTTTGGATTTATTAATTAAGTCAATTTAGATGACCGAGTCTTGGGCTCAATAAAGTGACAAAAGGGTTCTTGGCTTAATCAACATGGAGAATAGGGAGTAGATACCATGCAACAGGCTTTATGTATTTGCCGATTTTTATAGATTTATACTTTCTTAACAACTTAGCTGAATACTTCAGAAAGAAAAGAATTAGAGTAGATACCATGTCTAATTCATTTCTTAGGGAGATCAATAGCTTAAGGAGTAGATATCATTCCCTTAGGTTGGCAAACATTATATATGACGATATAATTGTTAGCATTGGCATATTGTTTATCTTAATTAGATGTGGTTAGTAGTTGATGTCAAAACCCTAACCCTTTTATTCTTAGTATTTGTAGTTAATCTTTTATTTTATTTTATTTATTAAATTAAATCCATGACATTTAGTTTAATTCCGTTTAATTAATTAGGAGAATAATTCTAAACATAATTTAACAATCCTCGTGAGAATGATCTCGTATTTGTCTAATATACAATCATTTTGATCTTGTGTACTTGCAAGAGCTGAGGGGACAATAAAGCACAAGAAGAACTAATCACACAACAATCAAACTC
The DNA here is from genome assembly GCA_006937295.1 of Carpinus fangiana. Taxonomy (NCBI): domain Eukaryota; kingdom Viridiplantae; phylum Streptophyta; class Magnoliopsida; order Fagales; family Betulaceae; genus Carpinus; species Carpinus fangiana. Next base: position 19,039,898 of record CM017328.1, on the reverse strand, counting down.
CAATGAAAAATAGATGATTATTGAGCGTACTTGTATTACTAATCCATTTATGACCCACTCATGGAATTACTTTTTACATCATGCTTATAAAACGTCTATTATGCATGTCTTTTTGCGACTACGTATTAAAAGTTTATTAAAACACCAATTATTGTGGACCATATGAAGGAAATAACGTTATTGAATATTATTTGAAGCCCCCCAAAGTGACTTTTTATTATAGACAATATTTTAATTAAAAATAAAAAATAAAAAAAGACAATAGACAAAATGTTGGACATCAACTACATATTTCAAGTTAAAAGAACGAAATTAAATAATTTTGATATAAAAATGTTACTATAAAATGAAAGGATATATATATAATTTTTATTTTGTTAATCAATAACCAAAAAAAAAAAAACTTAAAACATGTAATTCTCCAACAACGAAACAACTTTTCGGTGGTAGAATCTTTTGGCAAAGTTTTACAGATAAAAGCTTTATTTTTCAACTTAATTAATTTCAAACGTGTAAAAAAAAAAAAAAAGTGTTTTTAGCGTGTGGAACAACTTGGTCCAACGAATGTGTGTGAAAGTGGTGCTCTTATAGGTTTCCGGAATTATAATTAAGTTCAATTCAACCTACCTGATTTTTATCCTTGTAACCTTTTTTCTCATTCAATTAAAAAAAAAAAAAAACAAAAACTGCCTGATTTTTTGAATAATTGAATGCCACCATATATATCACTGTTGATCATGTACCATAGCCATGCCGTACTATACGTTTTGATGACCAACCTGTTAGGTTTTAGATTTAAGATCTCTCTCACATGCAAATAAGCATATATATATATATAATGCCACAGATCCAATTCTATTTTTTTTTTTTTTTTTTTCCCCTTGAATTTCTGGAAAACATGCAGCATCATGAATATTTAATTCAATCAGAAGTTTAGAACCTTGGTTTGAATGAAACACGTGATCACATTATCAACAAAAAAAACATATTATAATAATAATAATAAATGGAAACCATCACAACAATTTGCCACGTCACTATCATCCCTACCTAACTGTGCATGGCTGGCATGTGATATAATAGCCACCCCCTATGGTATTAATCCTCGTGAATATGGCCTACTATCATCTCTCTCTTCTCTTTTTCTTTTTTTTCTTTTTTTTTTCTTTTTTTTTTTTGTTTTGTTCTTTGATATCATAAGAAATCTATGTAAAAGAATATTAAAATAGGATTTATACCATCTAGGATGGTTAATTATATGGTCTAAGAAAATCTCTAAAATTATTAGATATACGCTAGTATATAGGTTTGATTATCGCAATAAAAATACTTATGTCTGATTAATACAAATAATATATGTTTTCATCGATGTCTTAATGGGGTAGGTCAAGCTATAACTTAGTTGAATTCGAAAAAGAGCATGTGGTTCCTATCATCTAAGCCTTTTTCTATACAGTTTCTAACAGGTAAGTGTTATTATAGTCACGTGACTCACGCACAACTAGAATAAACACAATTAGTCTTCCTTACCTATCTTTTTATTTAAAAGGAAGAAAAAAAATGTAAATTTAGCAATATATATAAAGCATCAATCACGGAGTAATTGTAGAAGTTCCTCAAAAAATAAAGTGGTTTTTAAAATCATCACTATTTAATTAAAATTTTAATAATGATCAATTACACGCCCAAAACAATCACATCATTTTTAAAAGGGCATAAGAATGACACAAGAGTAATTTGTAGGCTTGTAGTATTATTCATTGAACACGTATTATAAATAGTATGTATGGATTTGACTCGAAATGAAAAGAATCTTAGCAAGATGAGACGCACATGTGGTGCTTTCCGATTGGATAAGAAAGAAAACAAGTCAAACTAAATACGAGTTAAACAAAAATCATAGTTTTTTTCCAAATTAAATAACATATATAACAATTACAATGTAAATGCACACACACTCAAAAATCTCTCTCTCTTTCTCTCTCTCTATCGTACATCAACATCTAAGCTATAATGTGGAAAAAGGAAATTTGGTAGGGGGTTGCTTACCACAAGTCCACAGCATTTATGTGACCTTAATGGCCTTCAAATTAGGCAGAGATATGGGCCACCCATTTAAGAAAAAAGTAACCCAATTCCCATAGCATTTCAATTTAGACCACACTCTCTAATTAATTCTAGGGAAAAATATAAAAAAGCCCCCTAAACTATCAGTCGTTTACAATTTAGCCTCTTAATGTTCAAAAAGTAATAAAGTAGCCCCCAAACTACCAAAATACAACAAAAAGGTCACTTATTTCTTTATATTCCTATAATACCCCTATTCTTTTAACAAATAAAATATTAAACTAATTGTAAAAAAAACCCAACAAAAAAAAATAATAGGTGAATATTTATTTATTCTAAAAAACTTTTTTTTTTATGTATTTACTAGCCATTGTTTTTTTGTATTTTTTAAAAATTGTTTTTTTTTACAATTATTTTATTTGTTAAAAAAATAAGGGTATTATAGGAATATAAAAAAAATAAGTGGTCTGTTTGTTACATTTTGGTAGTTTGGGGAGCTATTTTATTACTTTTTGAACATCGAGGGGCTAAATTATAAACAACTGATAGTTTGGAGAGCTTTTTTATATTTTTCCCTTAATTCTACCTTTTCATAAACCAAAATCAACGTCAGTACTGATAATGAAGCCTAAATAAAAAATAAAAAATAAAAACACCCAGAGATGAGATGTAGTAGTAGTAGTACTAGTAGTGAATGGAATTAAATTCAAATAAATGCAAATCAAACGGCGTGGTAATTAATTTATAAATGCAGCAGATTTGTTAGATTTGAGAGGAGGAGAAAATATAGAATGGCCTTGACGTGTAGGTGAAGTTGCTTATTATAATTATAATAAGTAGGTGTGGTCCATGTTGAATGTATTTTGTACAATTATTGATCTTAGGAAAAGAAGAAGAAGAAGAAAATGACACACTAGGCCATTGGGATACTTGAAGAAGAGAGGACCATCAGCCGCACAAGTGCCGGCCGGGTTCAACCCATCCAAGCCCACCACATAACTCTAATTTTTCACACTAATTAATGGTGAGCATGCAAAGGTGGATATCCCAATCTTTCCTACATATTCACTATTTAAGAATGGAAAATGCTAGGGATATCAAATCTTTTACCGAATAGAATTCTCTTTAATCTTCATTTCAAATGAAATGAAGAAGAGTATTCCGTTAGNTTGGTAGTTTGGGGAGCTATTTTATTACTTTTTGAACATCAAGGGGCTAAATTGTAAACAACTGATAGTTTGGGGGGCTTTTTTATATTTTTCCCTTAATTCTACCTTTTCATAAACCAAAATCAATGTCAGTACTGATAATGAAGCCTAAATAAAAAATAAAAAATAAAAACACCCAGAGATGAGATGTAGTAGTACTAGTACTAGTAGTGAATGGAATTAAATTCAAATAAATGCAAATCAAACGGCGTGGTAATTAATTTATAAATGCAGCAGATTTGTTAGATTTGAGGAGGAGAAAATATAGAATGGCCTTGACGTGTAGGTGAAGTTGCTTATTATAATTATAATAAGTAGGTGTGGTCCATGTTGAATGTATTTTGTACAATTATTGATCTTAGGAAAAGAAGAAGAAGAAGAAAATGACACACTAGGCCATTGGGATACTTGAAGAAGAGAGGACCATCAGCCGCACAAGTGCCGGCCGGGTTCAACCCATCCAAGCCCACCACATAACTCTAATTTTTCACACTAATTAATGGTGAGCATGCAAAGGTGGATATCCCAATCTTTCCTATATATTCACTATTTAAGAATGGAAAATGCTAGGGATATCAAATCTTTTACCGAATAGAATTCTCTTTAATCTTCATTTCAAATGAAATGAAGAAGAGTATTCCGTTAGGCCTCATTTGGTTCGCGGAATAGTTAATCCTAGTTACGGTATAACTATTCTTTTGTTTGGTTACACAATATTCCTGATAATAGTTTATTAACATGGGACTACTAATCTCATACACACAAAATTAGTTAAGCTACTTAGCTAATCCTTAAAGAATGGAATACATTTTTCAAAAATACCCATATATATATATTTCTAATCAAATAAGGAAAAGGGAGTTACATGTGATCGAACAACAAAAGGGTGGGCACCCCTACAATAAAGCCCAAACGGTAAATGCAGTAAGGTTGCATGCAAATTGGAAGATGCAACATAAAAATCCTACGTGAGATGTCATTTCCATCTACTTAGACAAAAATTAGTAACAGATGGTATTGATTGCAAATTTTTAGGGAAAAATACAAAATTAGTCCCTGTAGTTTACTTGATTTACAATTTACTCCATGTGGTATCAAAACGAACTCAAAAGTCCCTGTGGTATGCGAAAAAAAAAACAATTTAGTCCATACAGTTAAATTCCATCCATTGACTTAACTGATTCTGTTAGCATGCCATGCCACATCTAATTAAATTATGACACGTGTCATGTTTTATTTATGATTTTTAAAAATCACATTTGGATTTTCCATGTCATATTATTATGCCAAGTAATATTCCCACCTCAGCTTTTTTTATTTTTAATTTTTTTTTTACGTTAAATACATCAGGCAAAATATTTTTAAAAACTCTAATTCTACCAAATTATTGATCTGAAAACCTAATTCAAAAGAAAACAAATTCTTCTTCTTCTTCCCTCCTCTTCTTCTTCATCTCTTTTTCTATGTCTCCTTCTTCTTCTTCTTCTTCTCTGGTTTTTTCTTTCTTCTTCTTCTTCTTCTCCTTCTCTTTATCTCCCTTTTTTTTCTTCTTCTTCTCCTTCTCCTTCTCTTTTTCTCTGTTTTTTTCTTGTCGTGGATTTTTTTTTCTCCGTCTCTTCCTATCTTCTATTTTTTCTCTTATGCTCTTCTGGGTCTTCTCCTATGTTGAAATTCCTCTTTTTTCTCGGCAACATTCAAGAGGGCAGTACGGAGATGGAGAAAAAAAATAAAAAATTTCTTTGTCGACACCCCTGATAAGATATAAAAATTTAATTATAGACTTTCAGTATAGTTTGTATATATTCTCACTTCCTATGTTACTTCTCACAACATCCAATAATTGATTACCAAAAAGTTTACAGAGTTCTTATAAATTAATTTATCTATGGACAACAAAAGCAATTTTTATTTACAACAATTAAATCTCAAAATAAGAAATTTTCTAACCCAAAATCCATTGAAAAGAATTCACTAATTCCATCAAAAAAAGAAAAGACAAAAGAATTGAATAAATCAAAACAGCAATTTGAAGTTTTTGTTGGTTTTCCGATGTCAACTATATATACTTTTGTGTTATTGTGTACAATGCAAAAGAAGAAGAAGAAGAAGAAGAAGGAAGACAGAGAAAAAGAGACGAAGAAGAAGAGGAGGGAAGAAGAAGAATAATTTGTTTTCTTTTGAATTAGGTTTTCAGATCAATAATTTGGTAGAATTAGGGTTTTTAAAAATATTTTACCTAATATGTTTAACGTTAAAAAAAAAAAAAAAGTTGAGGTGGGAATATTAGTTGGCATAATAATATGATGTGAAAAATCCAAGTGTGATTTTTAAAAGTCATAAATAAAACATGACATATGTCATAATTTAATTGGATGTGACATGACACACTAACGGAATCCGTTAAGTCAATGGATGGAATTTAACTGTAGGGACTAAATAGTTTTTTTGGCATACCACATGGACTTTTGAGTTCATTTTGATACCATAGGGAGTAAATTGTAAATCAAGTAAACCACAGGGACTAATTTTGTATTTTTCCAAATTTTTAAAACATTAGGAAGGTACATCGCAAATTTTTAAACATTGGAATTCAAATTGAAAAACACCTCAAACTTTAGGTGGTAAAGTGAATTTCCCCCTTAATTTTTCTTTCACAATAATAGATCTAAAAATTACATATTTTATACTTGTCCTCAAAATTTACATAACTACAACAATACACAAAAGGGACACATGCCATCCAACCCAAACCAGATCACAATAAGTCGTGAGTTAGATTCAAAGGACTCTAAGGGCCAAGTTGCGTAGCTTCTTCAACCCATTCTTCATTATGGGATTCTATTGCTGTTAAATTAACATTTTACAAGTGAAAATGTGAATCCAGAACCAAAACAAAGTTGAAAGTTGTGCGTGATGTGAGTCACATTTTATTCTAGTAAAGCCTCTCCTCTTTGTTGAACTAAAAACATTAAACTGCTAAGTTTTGTTCCCACAACCATGTGACAAAAATCTTTCCAAGTACTATTTTATGCTTGAAAGCTCAATATAATACATCTATACATTAGTCTTTAATCTTGATTTCATATTTCTAAGCAGGTTTTGTGCATTCGGCAAGATATCCTAATGAGTAATGTTATTTAGAAATTCTCATGCGACTACCATACAACTACGATGATGTGATAGTGAAACTCAACATTTAGATCAACAAGGGTTTGTAAAAATAAAACTCAATGGTCAATATTCACTGTAATATCATCATAGTTATATGACACTCGTAAATATCATTTCTCATATCCTAATAGTGTTGCTGCCCAACCAATAGACTTGTTTTTGCCCGAACCCGAGCAAAGCCGGTTGGGTTGGTCCAACCAAGAAAGGCATGGGAGAATCGGTTTGATGAGCGCCGGGTAAATGAACTAGTGGAATTCAATATGTAAGATTTATATTCCATAATTGAGCTCAAGTTTAGGCAATAGTTTTTTAAGCTCAGTTACAACATGAATTTTTTTAGCTCAAGTCACTACTGATGGTCATAATAGGCTATTTACTGCTCTAGCCACGAATTAAAAGTAAATCCGAGTTGGATAAATGGATCTTTTTCTGGGTCAGATGAATGGGTACACGTACATCCAATCGTCGCTAACAAATTCGGATATTGCATCAACATGAATAGATCCAAATTTGACCCATTTTTACAGGCCCAATGGAAACGTATGAGAAAATGTTTCCCGTCTTCCGTCTCATCAGTATCAAAGAAAGTCAACATTTGTATGCTACCGCTAAATTTGATGCTAACTCTACAATAAATAAAATATTCATGACAGCCTCGTTTTTCTTAGTGACCGCCAGCCAACACATTATGCAGAGGTAGAATATTGCCACTTAAACATGTATTCCACTACTTTATATATATATATATATTTCTATTCGATGGGGAGGAAAGGAATAGGGGATTAGAACAAAATTATATGAAAAATGGGTGGGCCACCCAAACAATAGTCCTAATACAACTAGAAAACAGTGCTACAACCAAAAGATAAACGAACCATTAGGAATTGGTCAAATAAATGACCCGGACCGGCCCATCAAGAGAACAAAACCAGCCACAAAGGATTGCACTAAGAAGCAACGCAAGAGGCTCCGGAAGGAGACCTTCAGGAACCCTTGCAGGTGGAACCACCAACATACCAACACCGGAAAAGGATGGATCAGAGAACCTAACGAGCAGCCAACACAAAATGAACAAAACCAGCGAGAGAACACCAAAAGTCAAGGTCTCCACCAACAAAGTAAAGCAACGAATAAACAGGGAGACAAAAGCCAAAATAGAAAAACAACAAAAGCAATAGACAAAAGACAACACCATAAAAACAATAGAAAAATACATAAAAGAAACTAAACTCAAAAAGCAATACATAAAAGAAACTAAACTCAAAAAGCAGCAGCTCCGGCAATGGAATGGGCGGAGGATGGGCGGCGGACAGCAGCAAGAAGATGGAGAGCTGAAAAGGACAATGAGCAGACACGTGGCAACCTAGAAAGGACCAAGAAAAATATATCATACTTTAAAAAAGACCGATATAAGAACCACATCCTTCCAGGCAAGCAACACGACGAGCGAGGCTGAAGAAAGAGAGGTAGAGGTGGTCACCAGAGGCACTGGAGGCAGAGTTGCTGGGGAAGACGCAAAACACCGGGAGAACACCAAAATCACTGGGAGAAACAAAGAGAAAGGGAAAGAGGGAGCTCCACCCCCATGAAAACCACACAAGGCGGTAGAAAAACCTCACAAGGAGCTGGCGTGAAAGAGTATTCTACTACTTATAAACAAAGAAAATACCTAGCATACAACCACATTAACAACATTTGAATATTTTTCTTGGAGAAAAATGAGAAGGAAAAACTAAATACAAAGGGAAAGGCAAAGCTGAATATACAAAAGAACATTTCTGAGAAAAAAACATGAAAAAAGAAAACTCGTACAAATGAGCTCCTTGCATTGCTTTAAAACCTAACCTCCTGTTACCGTGCCTTCGTGAAAAATTGCACCTGCAAAAAGATTCAAATATTAATTGACTGATATGGGAGTACACTTAAAATGCTTCTTTCTTTTCCTTTTCTGGACGGCTGAGGATACTTGATCACTGTAACTGACAAGTATTTACCCATTAAGAGAATAGGGTGGTGACTTTTGGCTCCGTTGTCTGAGAATGACTCAATTCTCTAGGAAACTCCATTTCTGGAGCAGTTTCAAGCTATCTTTGTCGCATTTTCTTGACCTCTTCGTGGAAAGATTGGAAAAGAACAGTAGGAATATACCTCTCCCCAAAGCTTGGAAATATAACCTTCAACATACAACGGAGTAAAAAGTGAATGTCATTGTTCGATTCATGAGTTGGTGAGAAGATCTGTGATGCTGAATGTTGCTATATACAATCATGCTATGTATACTGATGTTCTAAACTACTAATGTTTAGTAATATGTTCAATCACAGCCAAATAATTAGAAAATGTGCTCACTGTAATAAGTTTTCCAGCATTCTCAGGCCTTCTTGCTAAACTTATTGCAGCAGCTGCAGCAGCGCCTGATGATATACCTACCTGGGTGTGGGTATGAAATATTAATTATCAAAATCAACTTCAAAAGAGGGGATGGACCCCTTTTTGTAATTGTAGTAACATTGTTATAGCTAGCAAGAGCTCAAAATGGAGAATTGAGGATGAGGTTTAAATGTCAAACAAGAGGTGGGCAACTTAGAAAGAAGCTTCCTACAAGTAAAAGTGCTAAATGGAGCTCAGTTATTTCCCCTAATGTACATCTCCAAGACATCAGAAGATGAAAGAGGATTTTACGGGAATGTTTGAGTACAAAACTAGTTCCGCCAAATGTGATTATTGTGCAGTTTAATCAAACTGGATACAAACCAAAGCTTGGTCAAATTTGAACTGGTCCATATTCTGAGATTGGTTCGAAACCACAATAAAGTAGATCTGTGGTCTGGTAAACGTTGTTAAAAAGTACTTGCATATTACCAGCAAACCTTCCTCCAATGCTAGTCTCCTTGCCATCTCAACAGCTTCAAAATTGGTAACCTACATTTTGTCAACAATTTCATATGAGATACTTCATGTAACTATATTCTGAAATACAAGCACTTCATGGTAAGACACAATACAAATTAAGCAGCAAACAGATCTATTTAATTGTCCAGTATTTTATCCAGATGCTGATCCAGCTTGACCATCCAGGAGACTGAAAGTTAAAAATCTATAGTAGTGATGACTCTTATGAGATGAATGAACTGCTTACATACCATTGAACCTGGAATCCGATCCTCTCCATTTCAAGTGAAATGGAGAGGAGCCGGTTCACGGCTAAGATGTCATAAAATAAACTCGGTGATCTTGATTTGTTCACGCTTGACTAGGAAAATAAACAAAACATAATACTAATTTTTCTATTCCAAGATAAAAGTTCATAATCTTTTGGTTCACTCAATTCAGAAAACGGATCCTAGGATTTCAGCATGGTTTTAGATCATTTTTGTTAGATACCTAAAATTGGCAGTTGATGAGGGCCAGTTAGAGGTTTTCTTGTTGAAGGAGGCTCTGCTGGGTTAATCTCTAGTGTATACAATCATCTGAGAGCTCATAGGAGACAATTGAGAGTCTTACATGTGAGCTTCAATACTTTGTGATGATTTCAAGGCTTTAGGAAAATTTACAGAGAAAGTGAAATGGTTTTGAAGCATGTGGGCCAATAATATTAGTGTTTTGGCATCTATTTTGAATGCAAAAGGCTAGCCTTCACAAGTGCTAACAATCACAGGGGCTTCATTTTGGATAACTTAGTTGGAATTTGTATGGTTTGAGAGTAGTTAAGCCTAGGCCCTTGCTTCTAGTAATCAAACACCTAAATGACAGGAAAAATAGCGGTTACAATAATAAAAAGGATTCACTTATTCACGCCTAAGAGCTGGCAAATTTTTCAAGCATATGAGGTACTATGGAAAGCAAATGAGTTTAACGCACAGTATAGGGACGAGAGTTCCTTGTTAGAGCACTAGTAGTAATTTTCCTTGAATGTTTTTCTAAAGTTAGATAAACAAATTACTTTCTACTTCCCTATTCAAATACAATCAACAATTGCTTCCCTTATCTTTTTCCTATACCATTTAAATACCCTTTCAGACTCAATGCTATGGGAAAGAGAGCCTTCTTGAATAAATAAGAAAATTTTGGGTAGCACTGCAGCTTTCCCTCGGTTTAGGAAAGGGAAGGGAAATTTGCTTCAGGTGGGTTTTTGGGGATTCTCCCTAAGTTTAGGAAAGGGAAGGGGGTTTAGAGAATCTGGCACTAGCGCTCTTATAAAGTAGAAAAAAAAAAAAAATCAGGAAAGAGAGAGTTCCATGTTATAAAACAGAAAAAAAAAAAAAAAAAAAAAAAAAAAAAAAAAAAAAAAAAAAAAAATCATGTATTTTCATGTATCTCATTAAGAGCTCACTAAATCCAATCATTGCAAGCTGATTAAGAAAGCTCTCCAGCACTCTAATGAGAAGTCAAATCAAGGAAGACATAGTAAACACCTACCTTTCAATTGTCAGAGGACACAAAAACCTTTCATGCATCTTGTTTATAGATCAGACACCCAAATTGAATAAAAAAATGCTGCTATAAATTGGCGACAACTCAACTCAAGGAAGACTTAAAGAGAATTCAGAAGCACAAATAAAATTCAGAACATCAGATGCAACCTGGAATTTGTTTACCCTTTTTGAGCTTTTCCCGAAATATGACTAGTAGTAATGTAAGAACAGCAGAAAGTTGGGGCTCTTAAGCCTTGGCTCATGTAGGGTTGGGGTTGGGATTTGCATATCTTAGGTTCAGAGTGTTATGTACATATATCCATTCTGCAGGGGTGCAACCGTGCAACACTTCTCAGTTTGGGCTCACATTCTGAGATTTGTAAGTTCTTTCCAGACTGGGAATTAAAATCAGTTGATTCTCTATTTGATTTATATGTCCAATATCCCATTCAGTCCAGGGGCATAAAAGGTGAACCAAAATGGTATTTTGACGTTGCTCAGTTGATTAGCTTTTACTACATGAATCTGTTCCATGTGCTGTGGTCCTTGGTAATTGCTCTATTTCAGGTCCAATAGGTGATGCCAAAGAAGGCTGCGGAAGTATTGTTGTACTGGAAAGGGAATTCTGGCCACTGTAAAAGTAGTTTTATTTGGGACTCATTTCCACTTAAGATTGTATGAATCATTTGGAGAGAAAGGAACAAATGAATCTTCGATGGCAATGAGCCCCCACCAATGTGCTAAATATTCTAGTCTTGAGGTTTTTTTTGATTGGATGAATGCACTTGGCAGTGTTTCCTGCTTTCTAGAAATTCTTTATTTATTGAATTGTCATTCATAACTCTTTGGAGAACCTATTGTATACTTGAGGTTTCTTCTCTTTATTCTAAAGTTTATCACCCATAAAAAAATCTTAAACAATGAGAAAAATAAAGTGAACCAAAAATTTATTTACCTTGATAACCTCGTCAAGCAATTTAACATCCAAAATGCTTGGAAGATAACCTGCACCAGGACCTTGTATGTCAGAAGCAGAAAGCCGCAAATGACAAAGGAAACTTGATTTTTTTTTGGGATGAGATGAAATATAACGGTTTCCACCTGGGCTTTCCCCTGAGATTACACTTCTCTCTGCAGGTTCAACACCTACAATCTAAACAAAGGAAAATATAACAAGCTCTCATCTCTGAAACAAGAAAATAAAGAACAAAGGAAACAGCATGTGACTTTATTAACCACTCAGAAAGCCCAGATGGAGAATTGAGAGCTACCACTACTTGTGTCCTCATCAAGTCATAAAAGCGTCGATGATTCAAAACATAGTCCATTGCAAACTTTCAAATGATACAAGTTAGAAACTTCATAATTTGAGTTCTAGTTTACGAGATATACCACTCGGAACTTTCAAGTTGAAACAAAATTATATTTATCATGAAAAATATATTGTTAGAGAGGGGGTATTGTAATAAATGTTAGAGGCTATTCCTGGAATGAAGTCATACCACACAGATATACTAGCTGATTGTATTGTTTCTCTAATATATATACTTGAACAGTGAGGGATAGAGAAAATACTTTTTCTCCTCTCATTTACAAACTCTACTTTTAACACAATATTAGGTACTGATCCTAGAGTTAATTTTTTCAATTATTTTACCTTTTTTTCTTATATTATTTATTCTTTCTTTCTCAGTTAATTTTCTGCTTCCCCTCCACTGCCCAGTGGGTGTGTTGGGCTCAGTCCCGATGCTCACCACTGAAGACCGATGGGATTCTCAATGTCATCAGTCAGCATGACTCGCAGGTAAGTGATAGGCTGCAGATCTTTCTATAGCTGCAGTAGTTGGTGATTCAGTGGTTTGTTATTCCTTTTAACAATTGGCCAATCATCGTGATACACAACCCGCAATTCTTTCATGGATATGGATTAATCTTATGGAGATTCTGTTGGTTTAGCATTGATTTTATATGTTTTTTCTTTGCTGGTACCATGTGGTCCAGCTTTGATCTGCTCTCAATAAATTGCTAGTGGCAGTCAAGCTTTTTCAGGTAGATTCAATAGTTGTGTTTGCTGGTTCTGGGTGGGTCAGTTTCGATTTGGCCCCCAACTAATTGCCAATAGTTCTTGGGTTGGCCCACTTGTTTTGCTGGCTAGTTGATTGGATTCTTGGGTAATTTCTGACTAAGTGCTATTTGTTCTATATATGGAATGTTATTATTGAAACAATTGAATGTCAGTTAGCTGGTTGGAAGAGGCTTTATATGTCTAAGGGTGGTAGGTTGACTTTGATTAAAAGCACTCTCCAATTTGCCTACCTTTCTTTTTGTCCCTTTTCCCCATTCCCATAAGTGTGGCTAACCAGATTGAGAAACTTCTTATGGACTTTTTCTGGGGTGGAGTTGGTGACAAGTTTAAGTTCCATTTAGTCAGCTGGTTGAAGATTTTGTTCTCCAATGTGTTCCAATGGTTTGAGGGTTAGAAATCTGATTCAGTTTTACTGAGCACTTATGGGTAAATGGTCATGGCATTACACTATAGAGAGGGAGGCTTTGTGGAGAGCAGTGGTTGAAACAAAATTTGATAGCATGAGGTTGGTGTTCGAAGGGAGTAGTAGGGCCCTTTGAAGTAGGAGTGTGGAAATATATTAGGAGGGGGTGTGAAGTTTTTCTAGGTTTGTTAGATATGGGGTGGGAAATAGGTATAAGATCAAGTTTTAGCATAATGTGTGTGGGGATTTGCCCCTACAGGCAACTTTTCCGAAATTGTTTAGTATTGTAAGTTGTATGGAGGCGTGGGTGGAAGATCATGTACAATTCTCTAATGGAAATTTTCAGCGGGATATATCATTTACCAGACCAGTATATGATTGCAAGGTGGACTTTGTCACTTCATTCTTTGATCTTTGCACTATATCAAGTTAAGACAAGGTGGTGAGGATAAAATATTTGTTGGATCCCCTCTAAGAGGCAAACATTTTGAAGTGAGATCCTTTTATCATGCGATGTTCAATCCCACTGGCTCCTCATTTCCTTGGAGAGTAGCATTCTTTGTTTGAATGGTGCCACTAGGAAAGATCTTAACTTTGGAACCTTAGAAAGATGAACGCCATTGTAGTGGATTGATGTTCTATGTATAAGAGGAGTGGGGAGTCCATATATCCTTTTCTTCTTCACATTGAAGTGGCCAGAGAATTATGGATTTCGATCTTCCGTCTCTTTGGTGTAGAGTGGGCAATGCCTGGAAGAGTAATAGAGTTGTTAGCTAGTTAGAAAGGTCAGTTGGGAAGTTGTAACATTGTTAGAAGCATGGGGGATGGCAACTTTGTGTTTCATGTGGTGCATTTGGAGAGAGCAGAATGCAAAGAGCTTTAAAGGTTGTGAGTTTCAGAGGTATGGCTAAAGACCATCACATTCAAAGCTCTTTATGCTTGGATGGTGGCGTACAATAGTCCTCACTTTACTATTGTCACTGAATTTTTGGACTTATGTTTTTTTTCTCACTATTAGGAGGTCTCTTTTGTATACTTTTTGTGTACTCAGATTGAGCCCATTTGTGCTTTCATTAAGATTGAATTACTTATCAAAAAAAAAAAAAAAAAAGAATTACATAATCAAAAATATTTATGGGAAAAAGAAGCAAAAATTGTATCACTCATGGTCACTAGTATTGAATCTAATATCAGTTCTACTCTGCTTTCATTAAGATTGAATTACTTACCAAAAATATTTATGGAAAAAAGAAGCCAAAATTGTAATGGGAGCATTTACGACATATGTATTCTGATATCGGCAATGTTTCTTGCATCTATAAGATGTGCAAGTAGTATTTTTGCCTTGAGCAAGATGGTCAGTGCTTAGAGGAATACCTTTCCCAGGTCCTGGGCATCTGTGAGGAGCTGAATATGCATACATTGATTTCATTTGATGTTCCATGTACACCAACATGAAGATTTCAGTTCCATTTGATGTTCCCCGCACAACAACATCGATTATAGTTCAAAGCCTCCATCACTACTGCTTGATGTGCTTTCAAACTTCAGCATGGTACATTGTCAGATAATGGGTCTCAATTCAATTATGATCAAAATGGTGATCAATCCGCCATAGTTGTATCTCATAGTGGTTCTCATAGTTCAAGAGGCAAATGTGGGGGTCAAGGAGGCCGATGTGCTCATGGAGGTCATGATTCCTAGGGTGGTCATATTAAAGGTTGTGAACTTCGTAGATGTATTCATTGTGGATAAAATAATTCATTTTGTGGATTACTATTGGGATTTATATGGAAAACCATCTAGATTTACCAATCAAACATTCTATCAAGATAATATTCCTTAGTCATCTAGACCATCTTCTAGTTCTGGTCAATTGTCCAATTCAAATCTGATTACTAAACCAAAGAACGAGTATGTGCAGGTCATGCGAACAAACAGGCAATTTCTTCATCCACAAATACTTTTGCTCAACCAGGTAATGCATCTACTTGTCTTCTCTCATTCACTTATGATCCACGGGTCACCTATTCTAACACTTCCAAATATATGATTGGTTCATCTAAGCCGGTAAAGGGAAAAGGTAAGAGAACTTTCGATGAGGAAGGCTCGTAGCTGGTTCGTGGAGTCTAAGGCGATCGAGATGCTGATTAAGGGGGGAAACGCAGGTTTGAGGATTGTGGAAAGGAGCAATAAAAAACAGGGATCCATTTATATTCATAGGGATGAACTAGCGTGGTTGGTGGGAGCTGTAGAGGAGGCGGTGGATGTGGATACGTCGGTAGTCTTCTGGAACCAATCAAGGGCAGGCTTTCCACGAGTTCTAGTGCAAAGACGATCCAATCGTCATGGCAGGTTCATAATCATGGAGGAATTCGAGGGCAGAACTCGTCGAGGCGGTGTCTTGATCCCTGAAGGTAGATATGGGCAAGGCTGGACCAGACTCATATCGGAGCTCAAAACTGCAAGAATGACTCTGTGGAGTGGACGTGAGTTCAGGGAAAACAAGGTGGTGGAAAGAGTCTCAGATAAGCGGACCTTTGCGGAGGTAGTGGGTCAGTCAAAGGTGTCGGAGAAAGTGCCTTTCGGTGGCCGAGAGCAGCATCAGACGAGGCTGGCGATCACAAAGACGTTGGAGAACGAGACGTGTGGTGGTTGTGGGAAGCACCAGACGAGGCCGGCGAACTCAAAGCCGTCGGAGAACGAGTATTTCGGTGGCCAAGGGCAGACCCATACTCAGACAAGGCCGGCGATCAATCTGGTGAAGAAACAGGGTCAGATGGGGACGTCGCAAGAAACAGAGGAGGCAGGGGGCAATGTCGTCGTTGCGCTGGCGAAGAACTAGGCTCAGCCATCTGAGAGGGGGGAGGTGGACAGTGCTAATCCGGCGAATTGCGTTCTGCCCGAGACTCTGCAGAATCCCTCAATATCGGGTGTGGCAGCGCCAAATGGGGGCTGGGAGTCAGAAAGGAATGGGGCGTCGTCCTTGCATGCACGAGTTGAACTGCAGGATATCCTAAAATGTTTAACGGATATAAGAGGGCAAGTGGATTTGGGGCTTAAGAGGGTAGAAATGGCAATTCAGTCAATGGAGCAAAGAGAGAGTATGGGCCAGGAGGGTATGGGTCGTGTTAGCTCCTTTGAAGTAGGGGGTTGGGCTAAGCCCAAGAAGAAGAAGTTTAAAAAAATAACCAAAAACCAGTCGGGCTTGTTGGGACCCAAGCCAAACAAGGCGCCAGACTTGGCCACTCAATGTTTTCGGGCCTTACCTCGACAGACGGTGCAGCAGACAAGGCAGGTGGGGGAATCGTCTAAGATGGGAGCCGCACGTGCAACTGGTTCTTTCCCGACGAAGCACGCCGGCCATATCTCCGGCGATCTATTCTCGGGCGTCGGGGCTGGTAATTCGACCTCGGCTAGGGAAACAGAAACTGCCAGTGATTCCGCCGCCGATACTGGGCTAGTTGAAATTCCATCGGCAACGCAGCTTTCCTCCGTCCCAGAGAGCACCGATCACTTGGGTTTTGAGTGTTTGACGCCGATGAAGATTACCCAGGAATCAGACATATCGAAGACACTATTTTCCACCATTCCAGAGACTGTTGAAGGCCTGGGATACGAAGCAATGAGGCCGGTGAAGAATTCTAAACGATGCTCAGAGCACTCAGACTATGCCGGTGATGTGGGGAACGATGGTATTTTGCCCGTGAAGCAGTCCAAGCAGATTAAGGTGTTTCAGAGAAGGGAGAGCACTTTGCCCAAGGCCACGAAGTCATGGGTAGCGGAGCGGTTTCCTGGAATGGCGGCAGGAACTGTGACGCGGTAACAGAGGATTTATCGGGTAAGAATGACTCTGACTGGTTGGATTCTGAGGAGCTGGTAGTAAATAGATTTTCTTTGCTGGGTGAGGATGAAGAGTTAGGAGTCTTAGGGGGCATGGGGATTCAGGAGGATGACTTGGGCTCTCCTATTTCCAAGACTTTAAATTTGGTTTGGAATGTGAAAGGGACAGCAGGCATTTCCTGTGATGGGCAGGAAGGAAAACTCAAAGAGGTGTTTGGGCAAATTGTGGCTGATAAATATGGAGAAGGGGCTTCCTTTGAAACAGGAGTGGCCGCAGATGATTACTTGGGGATGGGGGCTGTAAATGGTATCTATGAAGCATAAAATATTAACGTGGAACGTGAGAGGGTTGAATGAGGGGAAGAAGCGTCTGAGGGTTAGACGGCTTTTGAGTCAATGGAAGGTAGATATTGTTTGCCTTCAAGAGACAAAACTGGATTTGATCACTCTTGGCTTAGTGCAAAGCATTTGGAGATGCCCTTATGTGGAGTGGAGCTATGTGGCCTCTAATGGGGCCTCAGGTGGGATTTTACTAATGTGGGATAGAAGGGCAGTTTCGAAAGTGGAGGTGTGCCATGGTAATTATGTGGTAGCCTGTTCTTTCAGGAATGTGGACGATGGTATGGAGTGGGCCTTTGCAGGAGTGTATGGTCCGAATAGGGATGCCGCTAGAAGGATGATGTGGGAGGAGTTGGCTGGTTTGATGTGCTTATGGGAGCTGCCTTGGTGTATAGGGGGGGACTTCAACGTCACTCTCTTTCATAATGAGAGGTCTGGAGGACTCCGAAGAAGAAGAGAGGTAGCCACTTTCGCTGATTTCACAGCGGAGATGGGTCTTATGGATCTTCCGTTGGCTGGAGGAGTGGCTACTTGGGCTAATAACTTATCTTGGTCAAGATTGGACCGTTTCTTGGTTTCTCCCGAGTGGGAACTTAGCTACCCAGGGTTGATTCAAAAGAAGCTTCTTCGAGTTTGTTCGGATCATGCTCCTATTATTTTGATGAGGGGTTGTTTGCAGAATGGAAAGAGTTCTTTTAAATTCGAAAACATGTGGCTTAAAGAGGAGGGTTTTGTGGATAAAGTCAGATCATGGTGGTCCTCTCTCTCTTTCATGGGTTCTCCAAGCTTTATCTTGGCTAAAAAGCTGAGAGCTCTCAAGGGTGAGATCAAGAGGTGGAATAGAGAGGTGTTTGGGAATGTGGGGGCTCGTAATAAGGCTTGGGCAGAGGAGTTGGAATCGTTGGACAGATTGGGAGAAGCTCGGAGACTTTCAGAGGAGGAGAAGGAGAGAAGGAGGGTTCTGGTTTCTGAGTTGGAAGCCTCTCTTTTACAAGAGGAAATTAGTTGGAGACAGAAATCGAGGGTGAAGTGGTTAAAGGAGGGAGACAAGTGCACGAAGTTCTTTCACCAGGTAGCTAGTGCAAATAGGAGGAACAACTCTATAGAGTCATTGATGGTGAATGGCTCTCCTACTTCGGACCCAGCTAGTATCGGCGAGCATGTTGTCAACTATTATAAATCTCTGTTTTCGGAGCCTCTGAGTTGGAGACCGAGATTGGATAACCTTGAGTTTGATAGACTCAATGGTGAGGAGGCGTCTAGTTTGGAGATTCCGTTTGAGGAAAAGGAGGTTAGGGAGGTCATCAAAGGCATGGATAGGGATAAGGCTCCGGGCCCGGATGGTTTTTCTATGGCGTTTTTCCAGGATTGTTGGGAGGTGATTAAGGAAGATTTCATGGCGGTATTTGAGGAATTTTATTCACGAGGTAAATTCGTGAAATGTATTAATTCTACCTTTATTTCTCTGATTCCGAAGATCCAAGGGGCTAAGGAGGTCAAGGACTTTCGGCCTATTAGTCTTGTGGGTGGAGTTTATAAGATCATTTCCAAGGTTCTGGCCAACAGAATGAGGAGAGTTATGGACAAGATCATATCCAAGCCCCAAAATGCCTTTGTTAAAGGGAGGCAGATCTTAGATTCGGTTCTCATTGCAAATGAATGCTTGGATAGCAGGATTAAGTCCGAGGAGCCAGGGGTGCTATGCAAGTTGGATATGGAAAAGGCATATGATCACGTTGATTGGAGCTTCCTTATGTACTTATTGAGGAGGTGCGGGTTTGGGGAGAAATGGTGCTCGTGGATCCAGCATTGTATTACGTCAGTCCGCTTCTCTGTGTTGATTAATGGTGCTCCCTCCGGTTTTTTTGGGAGCTCTCGTGGGGTTCGTCAAGGTGATCCGCTCTCTCCTTTCCTCTTTGTTTTGGTGATGGAGGCTTTTAGTAGGATGCTTGGAGCCTTTAATGTTAGGGGGCTGATTTCGGGCTTCTCGGTGGGATCAAGTGGGCAGGATCCGGTTACTATCTCTCATCTTCTTTTCGCTGATGATACCTTGGTGTTTTGTGGGGCTAATGCTAGTCAAATTCGTCACTTGGGAGCTCTTCTTGTTTGCTTTGAAGCGGCTGCCGGTTTGAAGGTTAATTTATCCAAATCGGTGCTAATTCCGGTTGGTCTTGTGGAGAATGTGGGGCAGCTTGCTGGGTTGCTGGGATGTGGGTATGGTGAAGTGCCGTTGAAGTATTTGGGGTTACCGCTGGGGGCTTCCTTCAAGCTTAAAGCTATGTGGGCGGGTTTGGAGGATATGATGGTGCGGAGACTAGCCCCGTGGAAAAGGTTGTATCTTTCAAAAGGAGGGAGGGTCACTTTGATTAAAAGCACCCTCTCCAATATGCCTACGTACATGTTATCTCTATTTCCCATTCCGGTGGACGTGGCTAAGCGCATTGAGAAGATCCAAAGAGATTTCCTTTGGGGAGGGATGAATGATGATTTTAAGTATCATCTAGTAGAGTGGGATAAGGTTTGTTCTCCTTTTGATGAGGGTGGCTTAGGGATTAGGAATATTCGAAGGTTTAATCAAGCTCTTTTGGGGAAGTGGTTGTGGCGTTTTGCTCATGAGGAAGGAGCTCGGTGGCGTGCGGTGTTGGTGGCCAAGTATGGGTCGGATTGGGGAGGTTGGCGGTCGGGAGTCATTTCAGGCTCACATGGGATGGGTTTATGGAAATTTATTTGTATGGGTTGGCAGAATTTTAGGAGGTTTTTTAAGTATGATCCAGGTGTAGGCTCGAAGATTCACTTTTGGGAGGATGTTTGGTGTGGAGATAGGATTCTTAAGGAGGAGTTTCCCGGCCTATACAGCATTGCTAGATTCAAAGAAGCATCCATAGCGGATAATATGGAGTATTCTAGTGAATCTATTCAGTGGAATATCCAGTTCTCTCCGTTGATTCATGATTGGGAGGTGGGGGATGGCTGCATTTTATAAGTGCTTATATGATTACAAGTTACGAGGAGAGGGGAGAGACAAGTTATGGTGGGTGCCTTCTCGTAAGGGGGTTTTTGAGGTTAAGTCCTTCTACAGAGCTCTCTCTCCTCGTGGGTCGGTTTCTTTCCCTTGGAAGAGTGTTTGGAAGTCCAAAGCTCTTCCTAGAGTGGCTTTCTTTGTTTGGACGGCGGTTCATAGTAAGATCCTTACTCTAGACAATCTTGGGAGGAGGGGCTTGGTGGTGGTGAATAGATGCTAGTTATGTGAAACGGATGGGGAGTCAGTTGATCATCTTCTTCTACATTGCACGGTAGCGAGGGACTTGTGGTTTGCTTTCTTTGCTCGGTTTGGGCTTTGTTGGGTTATGCCTCGCTCCGTCAAGGAGCTTTTAGCGAGTTGGTGGACTGCGGGTCGTTCGGGGAGCGCTGCGGTTTGGAAAATGGTCCGTCATTGTATCTTGTGGTGTATTTGGAGGGAGCGAAACAATAGATGTTTTGAGGGCTTGTCGAGGACCCGAGAGGAGCTCCTTCATTTTTTCCTTGTTACTCTTTTTTCTTGGACTACAGGCTGGCTTGCCCCGCGAGCTATTAGCTTTGTAGATTTTCTCTCTTTATTCTCTCCCTCTACCTAGTCCCTTTTGTATACTCCCAGTGTACTAAGGGTTGCGCCCCTTTGCGCTTTTGATATAATACATTGACTTATCAAAAAAAATGATTGGTTCATCTAGTACTTTATCTGATTATCATCTTGCAAATCATCTTACAGTGTTACCCTTGTTAATGGTTTCCTAACTAAGGTTGAAGATTTAGGGACCACTTAGCTTAGTCCAGATATGGATTTATTCTTCGCTTTATATATTCCTGGCTTTCCTTTTAATTTATTATCTATTAGCAATATCACAAAAAATATTTAGTATTATATAACCTCCTTTTTTTTAAGGGGGCATTTACAAAGTCATTGCTAAGATTCTAGCAAACAGGCTTAAGATGGTATTGGCAAATCCTTGATCATGTTCTTTTTTTTTTTTGATAAATAAGGAATGATCATTAACAAGCGCAGAGGGGTGCAACCCTAGTACACAGGAAGTATACAAAGAAATCCACCCCTACAAAGTTAAAAGGAAGAACACACATCTACAAATTGCTGCATATTAGAAACTTGAGAAATGTTCCAAGCTCCCGCCCATAGAAATAACTTCAGAAATCTACTGTTAAGCTCCGCCATTGTCAATTCCGTATCTTCAAAACAACGAGCATTCCTCTCTTTCCAAATAGTCCACAGAAAGCACAAAGGGGCCATTCTCCACACCTCCATCACTATTTTATTACCTCTTTGACCTTTCCAGCATGCCATGAGATCAAGAACCCTACCATTCAGTACCCACTTCACACCGAAAAGAGTAAAGAGCACACTCCAAAGAGTACGAGCCACCTCACAATGAAGGAGAAGATGATTAATGGACTCACCACTCCTCTTGCACATACAACACCAATCCATCACAATCAAACCTCTCTTGCAAAGATTATCCAAAGTGAGAATCTTGCCAAGAGAAGCCGTCCACACAAAGAAACTAACTTGGAGCGGGACTTTAACCTTCCAAATGCCCTTCCACGGGAAAGAAGAACACCCCACCTTGTACCTATCCGAAGAAGAGGAAAGCACACCGAAGAAAGAGCGCACCTCAAAAAACTTCCTCTTGGAAGGAATCCAACAAATCCGATCCACTCCTCCCACATGACGCCGGGTCTCATACAATTTACCGTAGAAAGCCATCACCACCTCCACCTCCCAATCCTGAGCTTCTCGGAAAAACTGAACATTCCAATGAACTTCCTCATTCATAATCTACATATGATCACTCACCCAAGCATTTTGTTCCTTGCAATACGAAACAATACAGGAAAAGACTCCTTCAAAGGTTGATCACCACACCAAACATCATGCCAAAATCTGATTCGGGTGCCATCACCAACTTCAAATCTAATGAACTTGGAAAACAACCCCCACCCTCTTCTAATATGCTTCCAAACTCCTACACCAAATGGCCTCTCAACCAGTTTGGTACGCCAATCTCCCTCCATACTTCCATACTTTATCTCTACTACCTTCCTCCAATAAGCTTCCCTCTCCATAGCATAGCGCCATAACCACTTCCCCAATAAAGCTTGGTTGAACCGACGCAAATTTCTAATCCCCAAACCACCATCATTAATAGGAGAGCAAACTAAAGACCACTTAACTAAATGAAATTTAGTCGCCTCATTGGTACCGCCCCATAAGAAATTCCTTTGCACCTTCTCTAACCTATTTGCCACACTCAAGGGAATAGGGAAAAGAGATAACAAATATGTGGGCAGATTAGAGAGTGTGCTTTTAATCAGAGTGAGTCTTCCCCCTTTTGATAAAAGGCCCAATTTCCACCCAGCCAGCCTCCTCTCTGTGGTCTCAATCATACCGTTCCAGATTGTATTATCCTTGTAGTGTGCTCCCAAAGGCAGCCCCAAATACTTCATGTGTAAACCTACCACCCGACAATCAAAAATACTCGCCAACAAATCAATATTCTGCACCTCCCCAATAGGAACAATTTCTGACTTTGACAGATTTATCTTTAACCCTGATGCAGCTTCAAAACATAGAAAAAGACATCGTAAATTGCGCAGTTGTTCTTCTTCCGCATCACAGAAAATCAGAGTATCATCCACAAACAACAAATGCGAAACACTCAAACCAGGATTATGTGCAGGACCTACAGAAAACCCTGCAACCAGCCCCCTAGCTTCCGCTTCCACCATCATACTACTCAACGCCTCCATGATAAGAACAAAAAGCAAGGGAGAAAGTGGATCACCTTGACGAATCCCCCAAGAACTACTAAAATAACCTGCTGGTTCTCCATTAACCAAGATTGAATATCGAACCGTAGAGATGCAAAACCCAATCCAGTTTCTCCATTTCTCCCCAAAACCACACTTCTGAAGAATGTGCAGTAAGAAGTCCCAATTCACATGATCATAAGCCTTCTCAAGGTCCAACTTGCATAACAAACCCGGAATCCCCGAACACAAACGACTATCAATACACTCGTTCCCTATAAGGACCGAATCCAAGATTTGCCTCCCCTTTACAAAAGCATTTTGAGACTTTGAGATGATCTTGTCCAGCACCGTTTTCAATCTCTCCGCTAAGACTTTAGCGATAATCTTATACACCACCCCCACAAGACTTATCGGTCTAAAGTCCTTAAGATCCACCGCCCCCACTTTCTTAGGAATAAGAGCAATAAACGACGCGTTGAGGCTATCTTGGAAACTGGCTTTACTGTGAAACTCACGAAAAACAGCCATAAAGTCCTCTTTTATCACCCCCCAACAAGCCTTGATAAAATCCATGGAGAACCCATCCGGACCTGGAGCCTTATCGCCCTTCATGTGCTTAACAACCTCAAATACCTCCTCCTCCTCAAACTCCCTTTCCAGCCACCTACTCTCCTCCATATCAATGGATTGCAAAGGTAAAATCTCTGGAATTGGTCTCCATCTGCAACTATCAGAGAATAAACGTGAATAAAATTGGACAATATGGTCCTTAATCTCTTTAGGATTATAGGTTAAGGATCCATTGACGTTAAGAGAATCAATATAATTGTTTCTTTGATTGGAGTTTGCCACCCTATGAAAAAATTTAGTGTTCTTATCCCCCTCCTTCAGCCAAAGAGCCTAAGACTTTTGTCGCCAACTAATTTCTTCACAAAGAAGGAGTCTTTCCAGCTCCATGGACAGCAACAATTTCTTCCTCTTTTCCTCATCATCCAAAACCCGGTCCTCCTCCAAACTGTCCAGCTCCCTGATTTCTTCAAGAAGATCCTTTTTCCGCTTCCCTACATGCCCAAAGACTTCATTGTTCCACCTCCGCAAGTCACCCTTTAAAGCTTTTAGCTTACGAGCCAAAACATTACTAGGATCACCAACAAACTGATAAGATTGCCACCAGCCCTTCACTTTATCCACAAACCCCCCATGTTGCAGCCACATATTCTCAAATTTGAAATATCCTCCCCCCCTCCTTGTCTCTCCGCACACTAACATAATGGGGAAATGATTAGACAATACTCTAGAAAGTCTCCTTTGAACCACATCCGGAAATCTCTCTTCCCACCTTGAGGATAATAGAAACCTATCAATCCTAGACCAAGAGTGACCATTAAACCATGAAAACTGCCCTCCCATCATAGGAATATCCAAAAGCCCCTTATCAAAAATAAATTGAGAAAAAGCCTCCATGGACGCTGCATATCTAACACTACCTAGTCGCTCACTTGGGAATCTTATAGCATTAAAGTCACCTCCAATACACCAAGGCACCTCCCACCTATCCATGAGACCGCTTAATTCTTCCCAAAGCATAAGTCTATCATTATCTCTATTTGGCCCATATACTCCAGCAAAAGCCCAATTGAAGTCATCACTAATACTGCGGAAAGAGCATGCTACCATAAAACAACCCACCCACTCCTCCAGTTTTTCCACTACCCTTCTATCCCACATAATCAAAATACCCCCTGAAGCACCTTGGGCCCCAAGATAGCACCAATCAACTTGAGCACAACCCCACAAGCTCTGGACTATCTCCTTTGTCACCACCTGCACTTTAGTTTCCTGAAAACACACAACATCTGCCTTCCACTCTCTAAGTAAACTTTTTATCTTCATTCTCTTTTCCACCAAATTCAACCCCCTCACATTCCAAGATAAGATCTTAAGCTTCATTTAATCACGAGATAAGCCCCCTCCCCTGGTCCTTTGCTTTTGGTTCTTACCCCTGTTTTCTTTCCCCATCTTACCATTATCGTTCATGTTCCACTGTAGACGCCTTAGTTCACGGTTACCTTTGAGGGTTGATTTAGAAGGGGTTGCTGCAGGGCTATAAGCCTTCCCTCTATTACCCTCTATCTTTCGGAACAGCTTCTCCAATTCACCCTAATACCCCTCACATGACATACCCCACATATGGTGACAAAATATGACAAACTATGAAATATGATTTCAATTGAATGCCCATTGGCTTTGGGTTCTGTATATTATATAGTCTTTACAAGGGTGCTATACATGGAAAGGAAAATATATGCTAACTGTACAGAATAATAGATGGAAAAAATAAGGAAACAATCGTGGCTAAAATAAGAGAAGTTTGGGCAGCAAGTTTGGACAGCTGTAAGTGTGGACAGCAAGTAGTTTGGACAGCTGTGCTATCCATTGACATATGGCACATGCCTTTAACTCTCTCTACTACCCATTCACAAACCTTTCCTTCTGGACAGTCTGGATGTGCTTCCAATGGTTCTACCTCCAAAGGTACATCAATAAATTGCTCCCCCTCCACATTAACCAAAGAACCACTAGAGCTCCCCCCTTCGTAGACAGTATATGCCCCGGTCCCCCTCTTCATACCATCCATCACTTCCCCTGTTAAGTAAAAATCAGACTGCTCCACCTCAGTTTGACTGAAAGGGACAATAACAAGCCGAGAATTCTCTTCCCCAGCAAAGACAGATTCCTCCTGAAACTTCAAAGCACCGACCCCTGCAATTTCTCGAGGGACATCTTCATCACAGGATTTTCTTTCAAGCCCATTAGTTGGCTCTACACACTCTGCATAGACTAGGTCGCAACTCACCACCGGCCCACATCTCTGGCAATAGGCCTGTGACGTGAAAACACCCAGAGATTGCTTACCCATGCCGCTATTAACCAAAATGTCATGGTCAAGTGTTTCGGCGCATTCTGGTTCTGTCTCAGTCTCTGCTAGGGCTCCGGCGCTGTCGCCGGTGATAACTGGATCTTGCGTCGCCTTACCTTCCTGCGACGCCTTACCCACAAGTTGACCCATGTCTTTTGTAGCGCCCATGTCTCATCCTTGATCATGTTCTTATTGCCATTGAATGTCTTGATAACAGATTAAGATCTAAAGAGCCGGGTGGTATATGCAAAATGAATCTGGAAAAAACTTATGATATTTTTTGTTGTATATGTTGAGGAGGTGTGGCTTTGGGGGGAAATGGTGCTTTTGGATTGCTCATTGCATTTCTGCAGTGCGCTTCACGGTTTTAGTGACCAGCACTCCAATATGTTTTTTTAGTAGCTCCCATGGACTAAAACAAGGGGACCCTTTGTCCCCTTTTTCATTTGTCTTTGTGATGGAATGATTTCTACTGCTGTGAGTGAGGGACTGTTATCTACTTTCTATGTGGGTAATGTTGGTGGGTTTGTTTGCTCTCACATTCTATTTGTTGATGATACTTTGATTTTCACTGGTGACGGGAGAGGATACTGGAGGAGATTAAGGATATTCTTCAAAAAAAATTATCTTTGGACTGTTGCTTAGATAATTTTCTTGTTCTTTTTGCTCCTTCTAACTAGATGCTTCCTCCTTGAGTACTTAGGGGCACCTTAGGCTTTTAATTATATGTGTCGATTACTTACAAAAAAAATAAAAAATTAACATTGTCGTCGTAGCCACCCCTTGTTATCTGCTTTGGAGCATCAAGTCATGAGTCTCATTCATGTGTCCTCTTTACCTTGTAAATCGTGAATTTAGTAAACATCATCATGTGTCGCTTAAATTCAAAGTTGATAGTCTTGTTTCAAGTCCTTTCAAATTGATTCATTCTAATGTACAAGGATCAACAAGTGTTGATTCTAATGAATTTCATTCTTTGTGACATTTGTGGATGATCATCCTCGTATGGCATGCCATTTTTTATGCAAACATGTTTGAGCTGTTCACCACCTTTGAAATGTTTTGTACTGAAATTAAAACCCAATTTGAATCTATTCACATTGACATTCTCACAATGTTAGAGAATATACATTCACTCCTAATTATTTGTGTGCCAAAGGCATTATCAAGTAAACCTTTTGTGTTCACACACCGCAACAAAATAGAATAGCTGAGCATAAAAATCATCACTTATTGGAAGTGGCCCCCCACCCTTTTGTTCCGAATGCATGCTCCTAAGGAGTTTTTGGTGTAATGTTGTCCTTACTACTTGCTACCTTATTAACAGGATGCCTTCTTCTGAGTTACATGGGGTATCACCTCACTCTATTTTGTTTCCTTCCTCTCATGCTTTTTCTCTTCCTCCAAAGGCTTGTGGGTGTGTCAATTATATTTACAACCTTGGTCCTCGCTTTGATAAACTTGATCCTTGTGTTACTAAATGTGTGTTTCTTTGTTATTCCAAAACCCAAAAACGGTATCACTGCTACAATCCTGCTCTTAAGCAATACTTCAATAGTGCAAATGTTACCATATCTAAATCTACACCATATTTCTCCCATATCGGCTCTCCTACTGATTGTGATCTTCATCACTATCATCATCTATTCCACTTCCTCTGTTGCGTGACTTACGATCACCCTCCAACGCTGCTCCATCTTCTCTCTTGGATACCTTGCCATCGGCTCATACAAATCCATTAAAACAAACAGGGCCTTAAAAAGGGTACATACTCTTGTGTCACTAAACAGACTATTAGTCACTTTCTTTCTTCCCATTCTTTGTCTCCTCACTTTCCTGATTTGTCTCCCAATTTTCTCTCTTTGTTCTTATAGTAATGCTAGATACTATACTTCTATCCAACATTCATCCAACAATGCTAATATGTCATTACCAATTAACCTTTGGATTAATCCTTGTTAAATAAAAAAAACATGATCCAACAGTTGGTTGGGAGTGTCATGTCAGCATTGTTGATGAATGTTAGATAGAAGTATAGTATCTAGCATTTCTCTTATTCTTAATACAATACAGAAAGCATTTTCTGATCCAGGTTAAAAGAAAGCTATGGAAAAAGAAATGACTACGCTACATAATAATGGCATATCAGATCTTGTCTCCTTTCCTTTTGATGAACAAATTATTGGTTGCAAATAGGTGTACAGGGTCAAGTTTAATCCAACTAGTTTCGTTGAATGCTTGAAGTCACATTTGGTTACTAAAGGTATACATAGACTTTTGAGTATTGACTATAAGGTGACAATTTTATTTCTTTTGTTGTCAAGATCCCACATTCGTAGCCGTTAACTTCTCATCATTAATCATGATTAGTCTTCATTTCAAGTTGGATGTTAAAAATACTTTCTTCCATAGAGACTTACTAGGAAGTCTACAGGGAGTAACCACTTGGGTTGCTACAGTGTTTACAAGGTAAGGAAGGTTTTGTATGGCCTAAAACCTTCCTTCTTGTAGTGTGTGTTTGATATTGCAATTACAGGGAATGGCTCTAGGATTATTGCAGACCAAATGGGCACCTTAGAGTGGAAGGCTTTATTGATACTGATTAGGTGGGCTCTACTACTGAGTATAGTGCTTTTTTTAAATGGTAATTTGGTTATAGGGAAGAGTGAGAAGCAAATAGTTTTTTTTATGTCAGGGAACCTCTCCAAGGCATAACCTTTCGGACCCACCCATGCAAAGTAAAAGCCAGTCCCATGCAAATAGTGAGAAGCAAATAGTACTAGCACAATCTATTGTAAAAGCCAAGTATAGAGCGACATCTTACACTCCTAGTGGGTTAATGTGGTTACAGCATTTTCTTCAAGAGATGGGTTTTCCGACTCCAATTCCTATACTGATAATCAGTGGTTACAGCGTTTCCCTTAACACATTAATTTGAATTTAACAGAAACCAACCAAAAAACTAGCAAAAATACAGACGGACAGAGAAAGAGAGAGAGAGAAACTATTCCACAGAACAGAAGTTCTAGTATGCATTTCGTATATAACTTTTCTAGAAGGTTTGCTGAGTTTTTCCAGCATTTTTAGTCAACTGAAAATCAGTGAAAAAGTAATATAATTTATCAACATATTGAAACAACAAGCAATCAGATTCCTCAAAAAAGAAGCAATCCTAACCTTCACTTTTTTGTTCATCATTTTCAGGTAACGGCCAGTGCCTGTAACAGTACCACCAGTTCCAATCCCAGCAACAAAAATGTCAACACTACCCATAGTATCCTCCCATATTTCGGGCCCTGTAGTTTCGAAGTGGATCTGTAATTCATGCATGCAAATCTTTATAAAATTTGAATTATATTATCCAAATGGTTCTTAGACAATGGTGAGGTCAGAGCTCCCATCCCATATTGATCTCTGTTTTATATTTAAACAATAAAGCAATTAGGTTCAACAGAAAAGTTATAAGAAAAATCGCTTGAGGTTATAAAACAGACATATAACCTTGGTATTAGCGGCATTATCAAACTGTTGAAACATGTAAGCATCTGGCATGGTGAGAACAATTTCTTCAGCTTTATCAACAGCCCCTTTCAGACCTCTCTCTGGGTCGGTCAAAACAATCTCTGCACCAAATGCACGTAAAAGAACCCTCCTCTCAAGGTTTATGGATGCAGGCATGGTAGCTATAAGTCTATATCCTTTAGTTGCTGCAACAAAAGCAATAGCAAGTCCAGTATTTCCACTAGTTGGTTCAACTAATATAGTCTGCACAATTACAGAAACAAAAAATAAGGCTATCACCAACTTCTAATATTGATCAAATATACCCAATTCCTTTATATGGGTAGCAAAGAAATGACTCACCTTCCCAGGAGTAATTACCCCTCTCTCTTCAGCATCAGATATCATACCGTAACCAATTCTGAAACGTAAAGAATTGACAACAATGTCAGACCATAAATAGAGTACTAAATCTAAATGCAATGGGTGGAAGACTTGAGGAAGGTTACCTATCCTTCACACTTCGGCAAGGCTCCATAGATTCAAGCTTTGCAGCAATATTTGCAACGCAGCCTTGCGTAACTTTGTTGAGGTACACCATTGGTGTTCTCCCAATTAACTACATCAACATGGAAAATAGAAAATAAAAAGTACCCATAATTAGTAAGAAACTTGGAGACATGATTAACCTTCCCAAAATGAATAAAATATGTGAAGACACCACGAGATACACATATGTATTTCAATGGCATTTCTCCGACGTGTAGGGGGGAAAAAGTTGACCTGGGTGACGTCATCGGCGATGTTGACGGAGTCGAGCTCACTTCTGGCGGTGCAGACGGAGGACGCTTTGGGGCCGAATCTTCTGGGAGCCCAAAAGGCGCCGTCAACGGCTTCCAAGGACGCGAAACGGAGACGCTGGGTTGGAGCTAGGAATGAGGGACGAGGAGGAAGAGTGAGCAGAGGAGATGATGATAGCATTTTCGCCATTTTAGTCTCAGAAAAAACAAAAGTTGTCTCTTTGAGGGGGGTTTTACATGGGTTTTGCATTTGTCAAATTATCCTTAAATTTATTAAAAAATAACCATTTAAAATTATTAAAAAATTGAGTAAAATAGTCATTTTTATATATTTTTTTAATTTTATTTATTAATAATTTGAATCGTATTTTGAAGAAAAAAAAAATTCAAAAGTGTCAAATTTTGAACGCAATTATAGTATCACTTTTTTAAAAGTTTTGAGGAATAATTCAAAATGAGTGATATTTATGGGGATCAAAGTATAATTAAAAAAATCAGAAAAAAAAAAAAAATCGTTCTTTTGCTCTTTGTCCTTAGCCCTTGCGCCAATTAAGTACATGAACCCTAGTTTTTTAGTTGTAACTAATTTACACTCATTTCTTCAATTTTTTAATTTTATTTGTTTTCGAAAAAATACTAAGATCATTTTCTACCTCTTTTTCCCAAACAAGTAAAGGATAGAACTAAGCCATTTAACACAAACAGAAACATGCACAGCGGAAATTTAAAAAAAAAAATCACAAATACAAAAACATCCTCACAATCACCACACAATGATCTATTTACGAAGTGGAAAAACCCTTCGAACACATCAAATGTAAAAAAATCACTACGAGGCAGTCAAACTCGAAAAATCACTAAATAAAGATTCACAGTTATGGACTAGACGATACTCACAACCTTAAGGACCTCTAGACTTAGTAAGAACAACAAGCTTCGCAGCTTGTGTCCATCATGATCATCTTTAAGAAGTGCATCTCTTTACCGACCTTTTGGTAGACTTCTTTCTTCAAACATCCATAGCAAAGAACTTTGTTGTGGATGAACGAGCAAGGCAACACGCTAAAACAACAACCACTCCAGAGTCACAATACTCGTAAAGAGAAAGCACCTTGAGACTTCTAGTGAACAATGCTCAAAGAAAATAATATCCAAAAAGTTTACAATGAATAGTGACAGGAAGACTATTTACAGGAGACCTATTTTCTTTGTCGTGTCCTAACGGGACACTTTCCTGTTATGACGGAAAGAATAGATTCATAGATCTAAGAATTCCACGTCCTAACGAGAAAGCAGTTCCAATATGACAGGAAAACTAATGTCTCATCTTCGTCACATGACTCGTCTTAATGCACCAGCTAACAGGAAACCAGAAAGTCCAACTTTGGTCCCGTTATGTAACGCCCCCAAAATTAGCCTTGGCTAATTTGGCAGAGTTACTGGCAATTACCCCAGATAAGCCAACTTGTGACTCAATGGGGAATCGCTCATCTAACATCATTAGAGTAAATGCATAGGAAGGTGAAATAAATCTGAGTTAACTATAAATCATCAAATCAAATACATGGAGCAACTAAATAATAAAAATAACAAACCTGTATCATTAAGCAAATCCTAAACCAATCGGGTAACAGTAACCATGCCACTCCCAGCGTGTAGAGTCAAGTTCCCTAAAAGAGTATCAACAGTGTAAGTCTAGTGACTTAATAAGTAAACCTCACAATTTAGGTATGACATGAGCCATGATTATGCGGAAGTAAACGTGCAACTTGAGTAAGAATCCAAAAGGAGCATTGTCTCCGTTAATACATCATTTAGTAGATGATCGGTGCCAAATATTATATATTTGACCCCCTGAACTTATATTTGTTAAGCCTTTAGCACTGTTAATATTTAACATTTTTAGTTGTTTTTAGTGTTTTGTGGTGTGCAGGTCATTGCATCAACACATGGCTACCAAGGGCAAAATGGACTTAAAGAGAAGTTATGGAGCTCCTGCTAGTGCGCTCGACCGCACCAATTGCGGTCGAACGCAAGGAGCAAGTTTGAACGCACTCAACGTAAATCCATGTCTCGGGTAGTTGCCCTAGCCGGCCTTAGCTTCCATCGCTTCCAGCTTGGCGCCGTGGCAGTTATTTGCGTTCGATCGCAGAAGTCACGATCGAACGCATACATCAGTGCGATCAAACGCATGGCCTGCGTTCGAACGCAATCCTATGACCTGGCAGCACACTAGTCTTCTATAAATAGGACCCTTAGTGTATTTTGACGGGAGTTCTTGTTTTGGGCGCGTTTTTAAGAGCCTTTGCCACTGTTTAGCCCTGCTCTGCCCATTTATTTGTAGCACTTCCATTTTTATTTTATTTAATGTTTTCTTGCACCTTTACTTTGTCTTTCCATTCTATGGGAGGCTAATCTTCAACTAAGGTTGAAGATGAAGCCTCCCCTCTAATTTATGCACATTTACTTTACCGTTATTTCATTCCGTCTTACTTTATGCTTAGTCGTTTCATTATGGGTTAAGTGACAAGCTCATTTCATAATAGTTTTTGTTGCATCTATGTCCAATGTCATCACGTTCCAATCCGGAGGTACTTTGGATAGTTGGGATGAGACAAGGCATCCACTATGATCAACGATACAGTGGATGACTCGAGCTCAAACTAACATCCGAAGTGACTCTTTATACGGTAAATGTTTTAATGGTTCAACTAGCTTCAAAAGCAATTATAGGTTAAGCAAAAATGCTAACTCGATAGGTGGAATAATAATTGTAGAGTTTATTGTGTGTGTTTAGTGGGGAAGGTGGATTTTTCAACTTTGGTTACTTTTTGTTTACTTTACAAGTTTATTTTAGAGTAGTTTACATTTTTGCAAGTTTTGTGTTTGATCAAACGACCATATTCGGAACTAGGTTAAAATAGGGTTAATCTAGCTTTAATATTAGTTTTAGAACAAAACGCCTTTCCCTGTGGTTCGATCCCGTATTTCGCAACGCTACACGATCAACGACTCGTGCTATTGCGAGTGCAATCCAATTTGCATACCAAATTTTGGCGTCATTGCCGGGGATAGGTTGTTTTTGTTTAAATTAATATTAATTTTAGATTAGTTTTATTTTTGTACTAGTATTTATTTTCTGCAATTTCAATTCTGTTCTTAGTTTATTTTCGTATTTTTCTTAATTTTTGTTAAGTTTTTAGAATAGTGTTTGGCTAGTTTTTAGTTAATTTCGATTTTTGGAAAATCAGGCACTGATAGTGCGATCAATCGTAGTACTTGCGATCGAACGCACTTGAGCCTATTCTATAACGTTCGCATACTTGCGAACGCTCGTTACGCACCTGCGTGCGAGTGCAAGCCCCTGTCAGAAAGCAGTGCAGTGCTACGTTTGAACGCACCTCAGTTGCGTTCGAACGCACTTACAGAGCCTGGTACATAGTTGCTTGTATGCGATCGATCGTGCTGCCTACGCTCGAGCGCACCTCTGCTTCTTACATCAACATACCCGAGGCAGTATGTTATTTTTTCTGTTTCTAGTAGTTTTGATTAATTGTTAACTTAGTTTGAATTGATTTTTCTGCCTGTTTTTAGCATGTTCTCTGTTGCTGTTGGTTGTGTTTAGTTTATTTTTGTTTTTAATTGATTCATTAGTTTTTACTTTTTTTTTTATTAGTAGTTTAGTTGATTAAATAGTTAGTTGTTTAATTGCTTTGCCATGTTAGTTTTTATTTGTCATAGTTAGTTTGTTAATACTTTTATGTTCTGTAGCTGTAATTACTGCTTGTGTTCATATTTGTTTGAACTTATTTAGTTTTAATTCATTTAGTGCATATAGGTTGCGATTTTCGTAGTTTAATTTTTAGATAGTGTTTTCAATTCATCTAGGTTATTGTAGTTGTTCTTTATTTGCTGTTTTGTTTCCCTGTTTTTATTGTTTTTATCCATGCATGCTTGTTTAGCTTGCTGTTTTCCTTAGTGTTTAGTTTAATTTTTTGTTAGTTGATGCATGGTCGGCGATCCTTGAACTTAGAATTAACACCCTTAGATCCCGATTTAGAAAGAAACATTAGGAGAGCGCATAGAGCTCAAGCTGAGATGGAGGAGAATCCAAGGAATGGAAATCAAGAGGAGCACGAGGAATACCAAGATGCTAGAGCTGGGAATATGGAACAAAGATGAGCATACGACGTGGATTTCACTACTTCACTACGGGAACTTTTCGCACCAGTTGCGACTAGTTCCCATTCGTGCATAGTGTTGCCACCGACTAATGCAACCCATTATGATCTAAAGCCACATCTAATCCAAATGTTACCATCTTTTTACGGCTTAGATCATGAAAACACATACTCCCATGTGAAGAAATTTAAAAACATCTGTGCCACCACCAAATTTCAAAATTTTTCTGAGGAAGCTATCCACCTCAGACTTTTTCCGTTCTCTCTTCATGATAGAGCTATGGAGTGGTTGGATTCCAACGCTCCTGGGTCTATTACATCCTAGGAAGAATTGTTGAAGCAATTCTACAACAAATTTTTCCCAATGTCCAGAGTAAATGAGGCAAGAAAGGAGATCAGTTCCTTTACTCAGGACGAGGACAAAAAATTCTTTGAGTGTTGGGCAAGGTTCAAGGATTTGCTCATCAAATGCCCCCTCACAGATATGAAAAAAGGCGACTCGTGCAATTCTTCTACCAAGGCTGTCTTAGCCCAACCGTAGCATGATAGAGTTGATGAATGGAAGGGCATTCTTGAACTTAACGGGAGATTTAGCTTACAAGGCTTTGGATAAATTGGCTAACAACTCACAACAGTGGGATTTCATGAGTTGTCAAGATAAATCTGCCCGAAACCCTAAAAGAGGGGGCATCCTTGAGTTAAAAGGTGAAACAGAGTTGGCACAAAGGATGGATGCCATTGTCAAGAGACTGGATGCTCTGAGTGTAGGAAAGCCAGTCAATGTGGCAAACACATTTCCAGTTGAGAGTTGTTCTGTCTATGCTAGTCCCATGCACCAAGCACAGAATTGTCCATCGATGACCGTTTTTGCTGAGATGGAACAAGTGAACGCTTTCAACAACTTTCAAAAGCCGTCCAGTGGGCCATTGATCGGTGTCAAATATTGTATATTTGACCCCCTTAACTTATATTTGCTAAGCCTTTAGCACTGTTAATATCTAAATTTTGTAGTTGTTTTTAGTGTTTTATGGTGTGCAGGTCATTGCATCAACACATGGCTACCAAAAGGCAAAATGGACTTGAAGAGATGTCATAGACTTCCTGCCAGTGTGTTCGAAGGAAGGGAGCACGTTCAAACGCAAGTCCAGTCAGCCCGCGTCTCACGTTGTTGCCCTAATCGGCCTTATGATTCCATCGCTTCTAG
This sequence comes from Carpinus fangiana, assembly GCA_006937295.1. Classification (NCBI taxonomy): domain Eukaryota; kingdom Viridiplantae; phylum Streptophyta; class Magnoliopsida; order Fagales; family Betulaceae; genus Carpinus; species Carpinus fangiana. The sequence continues at coordinate 19,003,958 of CM017328.1, read as the reverse complement.
CTGGCGCCGCGGCAGTTATCTGCATTCGATCGCAGAGTGTACGATCGAACGCATGCATCAGTACGATTGAACGCAGGGGCTGCGTTCGAACGCAGCCCTATGACCTGGCAGCACACCAGCTTTCTATAAATAGCTGCCTTCGTGCATTTTGTCCAAAGTTCTTTCTTTTGGGCGAGTTTTTTAAGAGCATTTGCCATTGTTAGGCCTTGCTCTGCCCACTTAGTTGTAATACTTTATTTTTAATTTAATTTAATGCTTTCCTTTCATTGTTCTTTACTTTCTTGTTACATGGGTGGCTAAAATCTTCAACTAAGGTTGAAGATGAAGCCTCACCCTTAGCGTTTCTTTAATGCTTTTACATTTACACATTTACTTTCCGTCATTTACAGTTCATGTTCATTTCAATGCAATTTATGTGACAAAGTTGTTTTGATTGTCGTTTCGATGCTTTGGAAGTCTAACCCTCGTTGTGTTCCAAGCCGGGTGCACAACGGATGAGTGAAATCAATTAAATATCCACTGTGATCCATGGATACAGTGGATGATTCTATTGAGAATCACTATCCGTTGTAGTTCCTTAACGGTAAACACCTCAAGCGGTTCGACTAGCATCAAAATAGCAATAGAATATGACTTTTGCTAATCGATAGACGGAAGTGTGTGTTTTAATGTTTAAGCAAGTCTTTTTATTGGGTGAGGTGTAGTCTTTGACCTTAGTTAGTTTTCTCCACTCATTTACGTTTTCTAGAATAGTTTTTATTTCTACAAGTTTTGTGTTTGATATTACTTCTCACTTTTGGAACTAGGTTAAAATAGGTTAATTTAAGATTAATATTAGTTTTTGAGCAAACGCCGTTCTCTGTGGTTTGATCCCGCATTTCGCACGCTACACGGTCAACGACTCGTGCTATTGCGAGTGCATTCTAATTTGCACACCAGCCATATTCTGAGACATAATCCAGGGTGGAGGAACCACCCTAATTTCTCTTGGAAGCAGAATCAACCCACCACAAATCAAGGAGGAGCTTCTCATGCTCAAAATCACTATCCTCCAAGATTTTCTTCTTCTTATCAAAATCATGGATGCTTGGGTCTGCCAGCGTCATCATCTTATCAAGCCCCCACTCAATCCCCAGCATCATCAACACAGTAACTGGAAGAGACCATGAGAGACTTTATGAAAATGACTGGTCAATCAATCAGTGACGTGAGGCATTCCACCATGGTGAACACCTCGGCAATTTCGAAGTTGGAGATGCAGATGGGACAGTTGGCAAATCACCTTGGTGAGAAAGACAAGGGAAAGCTCCCTAGCCAAGTAGTAAACAACCCTAAGGCATGTAGTATTGGAAATTCTTCAAATCAGGAGCATGTACAGGCGATTGTTACTCTGAGGTCTGGGAAAAGAGTGGACAATCAAGTGGTGGACCCAAAAGCAGACCATGCTGAGGAAGAAGAGCCAAAAGATGAAGAGGGTGACAACCAGAAGGAAAGAGATGTTGAGCCATCTACGGTCACCCCAATTATTAAGGAACCTCCTAGGGCGCTTGTGCCAAAAGCACCTTACCCTGAAAGATTACAGGCGCCTAGGAATGGAGGGAAGTTAGAGGACATTCTGGAGGTGTTCAAACAAGTCCAAATTAATATTCCATTTTTGGACGTCATCCAACAAATCCCTTCATATTCCAAGTTCTTGAAGGACTTGGTCGAAGTGAAGAGGAGAACGAATGTCCCTAAGAAAGCATTCATGATCGAGCAAGTTAGTGCTATCCTATAATGCAAGTTACCCTTCAAGTACAAGGACCCTGGATGTCCTACAATTACTTGCATGATAGGAGTTAGTCAGATTGAGAGGGCATTGTTAGATTTGGGAGCAAGTGTGAATTTGTTGCCCTACTCAGTCTATTTGCAGTTAGGGCTAGGAGAGCTGAAGCCCACATCCATATTGAGGATGTACTGATTAAAGTGGACAAATTTTACTTTCCCGTGGATTTCATTGTGCTAGACACGGAACCAATTCAGGCTGTAGGGACTGAGATCCCTGTGATTTTAGGGCGACCATTTTTAGCTACGGCTAACACCCTGATCAATTGTAGGTCGGGGGTAATGAAGATTTCTTTTGGAAATATGACAGTGGAGTTGAACATTTTTTAGTTTAGAAAACAACCACTTGATTATGACCAAATGAATGAAGTATGCTTGATTGAGGAGATCATGGATGAAGTTATTGAAGAATCAAGCATAGAAGACCCCCTGGAAGCATGCCTTGCTCAGTTTGGTGAAGATCTAGATTTGGAGAAACTTATGGAGAAAGCTGATGCACTTTTGGAGACTGCTTCTCTGGTGAGCGAAGAGAAGGAGGAGACAGCAGTGCCTGATTCCCCGAAGAAGGAACTTAAGCCTTTGCCTGATAGTTTGAAGTATAAGTTCCTAGGTCCAGCCGATTCTTTGCCAGTGATTATAGCATCTGATTTGACAGATGCTCAAGAGGAGGAATTGTTGAATGTTTTAAGAGAGCATAAGGAAGCTATCGGCTGGACTATTGAGGACATTAAGGGAATTAGCCCCTCGTTGGTTATGCATAAGATACATCTTGAGGAGAATTCCAAACCATCGAGGGAACCATAAAGAAGGCTCAACCCAGAAATGCAGGAGGTTGTGAGAGCAAAAGTGATAAAGTTGTTAGATGTTGGGATCATCTATCCAATTTCTGATAGCAAGTGGGTGAGCCCGATACATGTTGTGCCCAAGCGGGCTGGATTGACGGTAGTGAAGAACAAGGATAACGAGTTGGTGCCAACTCGTATTCAGTCGGGATGGAGAGTTTGTATAGACTGCCAAAAATTGAACGCTGCCACCAGGAAAGATCATTTTCCTCTTCCATTCATTGACCAAATGGTGGAGCGTTTAGCTGGGCATGAGTATTACGGTTTCTTGGATGGTTATTCTGGATATAACTAGGTCCCAGTGGACCCCGAAGATCATGAGAAGACTACCTTTACTTGTCCGTTTGGGACATTTGCCTACCGTCGCATGCCGTTTGGGCTGTGCAATGCACCTGCTACTTTTCAGCGGTCCATGATTAGCATATTTTTTGACATGGTAGAGCGTTTTTTGGAGATCTTCATGGATGATTTCTCCGTCTTCGGTTCATGTTTTTAGGAGTGTTTGCATCGCGTCACTTTAGTCTTAGTGAGGTGTAAAGAGAAGAACCTTGTGCTTAACTGGGAGAAATGCCATTTTATGGTTAAGCAGGGGATTGTACTAGGGCATGTCATATCTCACAGAGGCATTGGGGTAGACAAAGCAAAGGTAGATTTGATCTCTAACCTTCCACCCCCACGTACTGTGAAGGAAATCCGTTCCTTCTTGGGCCATGCAGGGTTCTACAGGCGATTCATCAAGGATTTTAGCAAGATCGCCAGGCCCTTGTGCAGGTTGTTGGCCAAAGAGACCCCGTTTGAATTTGATGAAGAATGTTTGAAAGCATTTGCGGCTCTGAAGGAGATTCTAACGTCCATACCAGTTATTAGACCACCCAGTTGGGGAGAACCATTTGAGATCATGTGTGACGCATCAGACTATGCTGTTGGAGCTGTTTTGGGGCAGCGCATTGATAAAATTCCCCATGTGATTTACTATGTGAGCAGGACTCTGAACGACGCACAACTCAATTACTCCATGACATAAAAGGAGTTGTTGGTGGTCGTTTTTGCGCTGGATAAGTTTAGATCCTATTTGTTAGGATCTAAAATCATTATCTATTCAGATCATGCGGCATTGAAGTATCTTTTTTCTGAGAAAGATGCTAAATCCCATTTGATCTGATGGATTTTGCTGCTTCAAGAGTTCGACATAGAAATTCGGGATAAGAAGGGTTCCAAAAATGTGGTGGCGGATCATTTGTCTAGGTTGACCATGGATTTTACCGAGGACGCCACCCTCATTTTTGAGACCTTTCCTGATGAGCAATTGATGCACATTGCTCACAATCCCGCACCTTGGTTCACTGACATAGTGAACTATGTTGTTACCAGCCAAACGCCTTTGCATTGAGGGAAACAAGATAAGATCAAATTTTTGTCCAAGGTGAAAACTTTTCTTTGGGACGATCCTTATCTGTTCAAGTATTGTCCCGATCAAATCATTAGGAGATGTATACCTGAATTTGACCAAACCAATGTCATCTCATTTTGTCATGATCATGCTTGTGGGGGCCATTTCAGTGCAAACAAGACCGCTGCAAAGATTTTACAGTGTGGATTTTATTGGCCCACCATGTTTGGAGACGCTCGTGCTTATTGCACATCTTATGAGTGCTGTCAAAAACTCGGGAGTATTTCAAAGAGGAACATGATGCCCCTCAATCCTATTTTGGTAGTTGAGATTTTTGATGTGTGGGGCATCGATTTCATGGGACCTTTCCCAAACTCCTTCGGGTTTCTGTACATTTTAGTTGCTGTGGACTATGTGTCCAAGTGGGTGGAGGCAGTTGCGTGCAAGACCAATGACCACAGAGTGGTGGTCAAATTTTTAAAGGACACTATTTTTGCTCGGTTTGGTACACCTAGAGCAATTATGATGTAGACCGGGATGCTTGGGAGTACATGAGAAAGAAGGGGAGAGATGTCGAGGTGGAACCACCCTGGAGGATGGCGACACGCTCCCAGACCAGAGCTGTAGCAGAGGCCCAAAAGCAGAGTTCTCTGGAACTGCGAACGATCGCAGACTGACCTACGATCGATCGTAGAACTTGATCCCAACATCCAGAACCTACTAAGCCAGCGAACGATGGGGGGCGATCGATAGCAGAACTAGTGTCTATCATGCTGAGGCTACTGAGTACGCGAACGATTACAGGGGATTGAACGCCCTAATCATTCGCCCATCAGCAAACGATCGCACCCGTGCTGCGATCGATCGCACACGGGGCATCTATGTTAATTTTCTGCTCATTTACTTATTGCAACGGCTTTAGTTTCCTTGTTTTAGTAGTATTAGGGTTTTAGAAGCCCTATTTCATTCTTTATTAGATTTGAGACTATATATACATGTTTATAGCCTCCAAATAATTAAGTTTTCATTATTTATTAGTTTACATTAAATAAGAACCTCAGACTTGAGTTTTCTTTTATTTTCCTTTGATTTATAGATAGACTCTATAATTTGAAGAAGAATTCCCTGGTTTTTGAGAGTTTCAAACCCTAGGAATTAATTATCTTTCTTCTTGTACTGTTTTATTGGCTTCTGCTTAGTCAGGCTGCATCAAATTATCAGTGATGGAGGCACGCATTTCTGCAATCAGATTTTTGAGCAGTTGATGAAGAAGTATTTCATCACACATAAGGTTGCCACCCCTTATCACCCACAGACGAGTGGGCAGGTTGAAGTGTCAAATCGCGAGATCAAACACATTTTGGAGAAGACTGTGAACCCCAACAGAAAAGATTGGTCTATGCGATTGAATGATGCTTTGTGGGCATATAGGACAGCATACAAGACTCCGATTGGGATGTCACCATATCAGCTGGTGTACGGGAAGGCATGTCATCTTCCTGTCGAGTTTGAGCATCGAGCTTACTGGGCCATCAAGCAACTGAACTTCAATTTTTTTAAGGCCGGCTCTCAAAGGAAGCTCCAACTCACTGAATTAGAGGAGCTGAGGAATGATGCATATGACAGTTCGAGGAAGTACAAGGTACACATGAAGAGGGTTCATGACCAAAGCATTCTGAGGAGATCTTTTGAGCCTGGTCAGAAAGTCCTCCTTTACAATTCTCTGCTGCATTTATTCCCTAGCAAGCTGAAATCTCGATGGACTGGCCCATTTATCATTAGGACAGTGTTTTCTCATGGGGCCATCTAGATAGAGGATCCCAAGAATGGTAACACCTTTAAGGTGAATGGACAACGTGTAAAACCATTCTTGGAGTTGAGGAGTTCAAAGGTTGAGGACACTCTATTGGAGGATCCGATTTATTCGGATTGATTGTTGTCTCATATGACGAGTCTGGCTGAAGACATTAAACTTAGCGCTTGTGGGAGGCACCCCTCATTATCTTTTGATTTTGTTTGTTTGTTTTTGTTTTTTAGGTTAAGTTTTTGCCATCCAAGTTTGGGGGAGCGTTCTCTTACGACTTACCTCACTTGCGACATCCCTCTGGTATTGTATTTCTGGGCACATTGGGGACATTGTGCCATTTTAGTGTGGAGGTAGGGTAGACACGGTTGCCTTTCTTTGTGCATATTTGATGTTTTTGTAAAAAATTTTGCATTTCTTTGTGCATATTTGTTGTTTCTGTAAAAATTTTAAATTTTTTGTATGTTATTGACTGGGCATGACTTACATCATATCTGTGGATTACATATCATTAGTGTGTTTAACTTGATTGAACACTACATATCTTTAGAAATCCTAGTTTTCAATTCATATGTTGAATAAGAGAGACTTCACATGTTTGATCCATTTTTTCACATGCACACTAGCATAGGGTCGGTGAGGTATGAAATTTGACTTGAGAAGTGTTTTTCTTGAGATTTGTGGGTTGTTGTGATGTGTGATGATAAACCTTGGCTGTAAAAAAAAAAAAAAAAAAAAAAAATCATAAGTTGAGATTTTCATTGAATAACCGGAACTCTTGCCTCATTAAGCAATGAGTGTTCGCATAAAAAGATGAGAATTCTTGACCAAGTGATTGTATGGCTAGTTAGACTTCGTAGCTCTTTTTGACTTGAGTAATTAAGCCCTTAGAGATGCCTTTACATCTAGTGCCCTAAAACCTTCTGGTTTAGGAGTAACTGACCCAACACTCGTTACGTAAGTCATTTAGAAGCTTAAGGGAGTCAAGCATTGCACAGCCTATATAAAAAATAAAAATAAAAATAAAAAAATTGCATTTTTCTATTCAAGCCTTGGTTGTTTTTATCACATTGCAATCCTATGATTTTTGATATGCACGTCTTTTGAAAAATTGAAACCCCATGAGCATATGTTAGTTTACTTTGCACCTTTTGGAGCATGTTTTGTCTCGATTTTTCAGCCGTGATTTGATTGATGTTTGGAGGCCTTGATGATGTGGTTTGTTTGTTCAAAATTGTTAAAATTGCTAATAATGTATGAACCATATGTTTGTGTGAAGGGCTTTGTCTGTCAATAGCATTGTGCCAAATAAATGTTTGTGGGTATCATTATTGAAAAACCCTCACGAGACTTCACTCGTCCTCTAGAGAATTCCTAAGGGTTCAAAAGGCTTGTTGCATATGCTCAATGCAATCGTTTCTCCCATGAAAGCAGACCTATGTTTGTTTTGTTTTAATTATGTTTTTCATTTTTGTTTTGCTAAGGGACTAGCAAAATGTAAGTTTGGGGGTATTTGATTGGTGCCAAATATTGTATATTTGACCCCTTGAACTTATATTTGTTAAGCCTTTAGCACTGTTAATATCTAACATTTTTAGTTGTTTTTAGTGTTTTGTGGTGTGCAGGTCATTGCATCAACACATGGCTACCAAGGGCAAAATGGACTTAAAGAGATGTTATGGAGCTCCTGCCAGTGCGCTGAACCGCACTTGGTGCGATCGAGCACAATTGCGGTCGAACGCAAGGAGCAAGTTCGAATACACTCCACGTAGACCCGTGTCTCACGCAGTTAGGGCCCTAGCTTCCATCGCTTCCAGCCTGGCGTCGTGGCAGTTATTTGCGGTCGATCGTAGAAGTCACGATTGAACGCATACGTCAGTGCGATCAAACACATGGCCTGCGTTCGAATGCAGTCCTATGACCTGGCAGCACACTAATCTTCTATAAATAGGACCCTTAGTGTATTTTGACGGGAGTTCTTGTTTTGGGCGCGTTTTTAAGAGCCTTTGCCACTGTTTAGGCCCTGCTCTGCCCATTTATTTGTAGCACTTCCATTTTTATTTTATTTAATGTTTTCTTGCACCTTTACTTTGTCTTTCCATTCTATGGGAGGCTAATCTTCAACTAAGGTTGAAGATGAAGCCTCCCCTCTAATTTATGCACATTTACTTTACCGTTATTTCATCTTACTTTATGCTTAGTCGTTTCATTATGGGTTAAGTGACAAGCTCATTTGATAATAGTTTTTGTTGCATCTATGTCCAACGTCATCACGTTCCAATCCGGAAGTACTTCGAATGGTTGGGATGAGACGAGGCATCCACTGTGATCAATGATACAGTGGATGACTCGAGCTCAAACTAACATCCGAAGTGACTCTTTATACGGGAAACGTTTTGATGGTTTGACTAGCTTCAAAAGCAATATAGGTTAAGCAAAAATGCTAACTCGATAGGCGGAATAATAATTGTAGAGTTTATTGTGTGTGTTTAGTGGGGAAGGTGGATTTGTCAACTTTGGTTACTTTTTGTTTACTTTACAAGTTTATTTTAGAGTAGTTTACATTTTTGCAAGTTTTGTGTTCGATCAAACGACGATATTCGGAACTAGGTTAAAATAGGGTTAATCTAGCTTTAATATTAGTTTTAGAACTAAATGCCTTTCCTTGTGGTTCGATCCCGTATTTCGCAATGCTACACGATCAACGACTCGTGCTATTGCGAGTGCAATCAAATTTGCATACCAGTAGAGTTTTTGAGTTTTTAAAGATTGTGGTGTACTACCGGCGGAATAGCAAGTGTTTTAATGCAGAAAAGTAGTGTTATTGTAGGTCATAACTATCTTATATGGTCTACCCGAGATATTACCCTTCTCAGCGGGGTTGGCGATGTCCCGAGGGACCTATAGTACAATGTCGGTGCCCCAGGCATTGCACGCTACCATACATAACACTAGCGGCACGACCAAGTCCAACCTCGGGTGGCCCACACTGCTAATGATGTTTGTCTTGTAGTGACCAACCATTGGATCCAAGGCCCATATAACACACACATTTAACCATATTATCAAGTTCATATAGTAAGCCCATGACCATTTATACCGCACGTACTGGCGTACCATGTCTTACGATGTATCTTAACAACCAGTTTATAATACAATTACCAAGTATTTACAAAAGTAGGCATGTTCATATCATACTCATGGTCAGTCAATTGACATATCCCATGTTTTAATAAAAAGGGTTGTAAGTGTTTACTAACCTCGCACATTCGAGCGATTCCTCCGACATTGCTAACTCCTGATACAACGAAATATCATGCACTATTATACGCAAAGCTAGATGACCTTATGTTGTGACCCAAATTACTAACTAGGCGTAAGTAGCTTAGTTGGGGGAGTTAATTTGGGCTTCGGGTCACTAAGGACACTAGAGGGGTAATTTGGAATTTTGGACGGACGTACGTTGCTATCTGTAGTGCGGACGTACAGTGGGGGACCACTGGACATACGCTCTGTAAATCGTACAGGCGGACGTACGTGGGACCACATGATGTACTCTACTTTTTGAATACCCTCTGGTTTATACCTAGACATACAAGGCAACCATGGAACCATTGGGCAAGAACCACCGGACGTACGCCCCTTGGCCCGACGTTCGCTGCTTTTCTGGGCCTATAAATACCACCCCACCCCCTCATTGCACTTCACTTGTTTTCATACGCCCCCAAGCTGCTAGAGTGTTCCCAGAGTATTTCCAAAGTGTGTTGAGTGTGTTGTGAGCGTGTGTGTGAGACATTTGCAAGTTTCAAAACATTCGTGAGGCGGAACTCTTGCAGTTTTGTTTCATTGAGGTAAATTTAGATCCTTAGCTTTTAATTACATCGTTATGATGCTCGTTTTATGTATAGTTGTAGTTGCTAGCTTAGTTGTGCTTTAAAACCTGTTTACGTTAGCGTTTTCGTTAGCTTAGCGCTGTTATGTTGCATGGAGGTTGCAAACTAGACTAGAAAGCTTTAGGGTGTTCCTAATAGCCCTAGGAGTCGGAGAATAAGCGGACAGTGGAGAGAAAATGAGGTTCTCCCTAAGAACCCACATAGCGGATGTACAGTGTTGTGCTGGACGTACGGCCCGTCATGACATGGTGGACGTACGCTTTCGAGCTTGGACGTACGGTTAGTATGTGACAGAAAAACCCTATTTTCACCAACCGTCCCATAGCTCCAGTTTTCCTTACTTTAGGGTTATTTTAGTGGAATTATGACTAATAGAAGGTTTTCCACAGATTTGGAGAACCCAAATCTTTTGGAGTTTTCGGAGACGCGGATCCAAGTGAGTTTTAACTCACATAATGCTCATTGCTATTTTCCCATGTACTGCACATCTATTTTATGTATCAAGAAAACATGCATATTTTACAACTCTCACAGTTTGTACTTATTGCACATGAACTCTGTCATTTTGAGAAAAACATTGTGCTGTACATGTTAACTAAGTGAGACTTGTAAAATGACATGCATGTAAAATATAGATAAGATAATTTGTATCGTATGACATGGTACACCGTTACGTGCGGTAGTAATGGCCATGGGCTTACTATACATGTTGGCTTTTTGGTCAAAGGGGAAAATTCAGTTTACCCCTAGAAGTTTCAGGGGATTTTCAATTTGAACCCCAAAGTTTCAAAATTGGCAATTTACCCCCCTGAAGTTTCAAAAAGTGGCAAAGTGAACCTTTTGTTAATTTTTCCGTCAAATTGGACGAAAATATTTTTTAAAAAAGCCTGAGGGCATTTATGTCATTTCATCATTTTTCGTCTAATTTGACGGAAAATTTAACGGGGGGGTTCACTTTGCCACTTTTTGAAACTTCGGGGGGGTAAATTCCCAATTTTGAAACTTTGGGGTTCAAATTGAAAATCCCCTGAAACTTCAGGGGGCTAAACTGAATTTTTCCCTAGGTCAAATGACTGTGTTATACGGGTCTTTGGATCCATTGGTTTTGTGACCTTGATGCAACCATTCCCAATGTTTCGGTCACTATAGGACATACGTCATTAGTTGGTGTGGGCCACTCGGGGTTGGACTCAATCGTGCCATTAATGTTACGTACGGTATGTTATGCAATGGTTGGGGCACTAGCATTGTATTATAGGTCCCTCAAGACAGCATCAACTCTATTGAGAATGGGTAATATCTAGGGTAGACCATACTGTTGAACTATGACTTTTGATTATATCATATGCATATATCATTACTATACATATATCACGCATAAATAAGCTGTCATGATGGAACTGTTGTTGCTTATTAAACATTTGAGTTCATTACTAAAACTAACATGGGTATTATCTGCATTAAAAGTCACTAAGTCTTAGACTTACCCCCCTTTATTTTATGTCTTTCTCCATCATTATGAATAATTGCGCGGTTTAGCTGCACTAGCCGAAGATGCTGTCGGAGACTACTTGGGTGATTGCTCAGGACCTGATACGGGTGATCTTTGAGGATGTGGATCCCGTTTGGCTTCGGACGATGTGGGAAGATGGAGGATCTGCCCATGCAGACATGATAGAGATTTTGATTTCACTAGCTCTGTTGAAGCTTAAGTCTAGGCTTTGATCTGTTGATCTTTTGTGAACTATATTGACAGTTATTTATTTTGGGGATGTATCTATTTTCTTGTTGATGATCTGATGACCAGTACATTTGGTGACTATTTATGATATCGAGGATGTAGTACTTTATCTCTGGTATTGTTGTGTGATGTTTCAATTACTGTCTCTTAATCCCATAGTCTTAGTAAAGTCTTCTGTTGCAATTTTCTCGTTACGACGAGGAGAGTGTTTTCCTGAAGGTCATGTCTCAGAGGGACATGGCTGGAATGGCGCACCGTGGGATCAATTACTAGTTAATTGATATTCCCATCAGGCGAGGCATCACAGTTGGTATCAGAGCTCTTTTGCTTTGAGAGGACTATAGGATAGAGGGAAAAGAGAACTTAGACCATGATTACACCAGAGATTAGGCTAGATAAGCTATTAGGACTTAGCCTTTAGATTGGGTTGCTTGGTTCTAGTAGAGTCGGTTCTAACTCTGCTCTTCGCTGCAGAGAATGCCGCCCCGAAGGAACCCTGCAACCGAACCTAGCATGATGGAGTTTGGAGAGGAAGGTGTTCACCTTGAGCCTATGGACATTCCCGTTGACAAAGCGACACTCCCAGAAAGTCAAGTGATGGACGCAATTGGCCAGTTGGTTTCAGGTTTAGATCACGATAGGGTTGCGAGACAGCCAGCTGAAGGTACTGGATGTTCTCTGAAGGATTTTTGTAGTCATCACTCGAAGAGTTTTGACCGGAGAGGCGATCACCTTAGTGCTGAGAATTGGCTGAATGACGAGGAGGAGTTGTTAGCTACCTTTGGATATACGAATGAGCAGAAGGTGGCTTATCCTGCTTATAAGTTGATTGGAGAAGCTAAGCGCTGGTGGTAGGACAAGAAAGTGGTGCTTGTCACTGACTTGGGTTCGAAGACTGCCATTTCTTGGGAAGTCTTCAAGCATGAGTTCAATCAGTACTTCTTTCCTAGAGTCGTGTAGGAGGTGAAGGCATGAGAATTTTTGGATTTAGTCCAAGGAGGGATGTCGGTGATTGAAGACGCCGTGAAGTTTCTGTAGTTGTCGCGCTTTGGGTTATACCTCATCCCGACTGAGGAAAAGAAGGCGAAGAAGTTCGAACGAGGTCTGAACTCTCGCATTCGGATTATGATGAGTTAGAGGAGTTGGGCCAGCTAAGAGAATGGCGGTGGGGAGTTTTTCACCCCAGAGGTCACAAGGACGTACCTCTGGTAACCCTCCAGTTTCGTCGCAGAAGAATTAGACGTCGGAGTTGTGCAAGAAGTGTAACCGTGTGCATTGGGGACCCTGCAGGATGGCAACCGGGACTTGCTATCGATGCGGCCAGTTTGGTCACTTTAGCAAGGACTGTGTGGGCAAAGGGGTTGCTTAGAAGCCTTTGGCGCCAGCTAGGGTTTACGCGCTTGTCCCATGAGAACCAGAAGGACGATCGAAAGTAGTGACAAGTACTGCCCCTATACTTGGATTTGAAGCTTCAATTTTGTTTGATTCAAGGGCTACCCACTCTTTCGTATCTATAGTTTTTGTAAGATTGTCTAGACTTGTTGTGAGAACTTTGGAACCTGGTCTAGCTGTAACTACACCCGTAGTGAAAATTGTGGTATGTAAGCGTGTAGTTTGCGAATGCCCTGTTAGCATTTGTGGAAGAGTACTTCCCGCAAACTTAGTTGTTCTCTCTATGTTTAGTTACAATGTTATTCTCGGAATGTATTGGTTGACGAGGCATTCGGCGATTATCGACTGCTCTCTAAAGCAAGTAACGCTTATGCCGTGGGACGAAGGAAAAGTGACGTACGTTGGATCGCGAGCAAGGTCTTTACCTCTAACGATTTCGGCCGTGCAAGCTAGGAAGCTTATCATCGAAGGTGATCAGGTGTTTTTAGCATTCGTTGTCGCTCCAACGAAGCAAACAAAGAAGAATCTGGAAGATATTCCTGTGGTGTGCGAGTATCCAGATGTCTTTTCAACAAACTACTTTAGATTACCACCACAGAGGGAGGTGGAGTTTGGGATTGAGTGTGTGCCAAGCACTAATCTTATCTCTAAGGCACCTTCTAGGATGGTGTCGTCGGAGTTGAAAGAGCTAAAGGAACAGCTCCAAGAGCTTTTGGACAAGGGTTTTATTCGCCTTAGTATATCACCGTGGGGAGCGCCGATGTTGTTTGTTAAGAAGAAGGACGGGTCAATGTGGATGTGCATTGACTATCGGGAGTTGAATAAGGTGACGATCAAGAATCGATATCCTTTGCCAAGGATTGATGACCTGTTGGATCAACTGCAAGGAGCACGAGTGTTTTCTATGGTTGATTTGCGCTCAAGGTATCACCAAGTGAGGGTGAAGGAAGAGGACATTCCCAAAACAGGCTTTAGGACTCGTTATGGACACTAAGAGTTCTTAGTTATATCTTTTGGACTAACTAATGCACCAGCAGTCTTTATGGACACGATGAACAGAGTCTTTCACGACTATTTGGATCAGTTCACCGTTGTCTTTATTGACGACATCTTGATCTACTCAAGGACGTCGGAGGAGCACGAGGAGCATCTATGGAAGGCATTTGAGAGGCTTAGGAGGGATGAGCTCTATGCTAAACTTAAGAAGTGCGAGTTTTGGCTGGATAGCGTGTCTTTCCTCGAACACGTGATTTTTGGTGAAGGAATAGCAGTGGACCCAGAGAAGGTGAAGGCCGTGGTATAGTGGACAAGACCAACTAGCATGTTCGAGATTTGGAGTTTCTTAGGACTCGTTGGTTATTATCGACGCTTCATCGAAGGTTTTTCGAAGTTGTCAGAACCACTCACTACTTTGACTAGGAAGAATGCTCGTTTTATTTGGACAGATGAGTGTGAACAATGTTTCCAAGAGCTGAAGAGGTGATTGGTGACTGCTCCAGTATTGGCATTACCTACGAAATCTGATAATTTCGTAGTGTATAGCGACGCTTCTAAGAAGGGTTTTATAACGCCCCAAAAATTAGCCTTGGCTAATCCAGTGGAGTCACTGGCAACCTACCCAGTTGAGCCAGCTTGTGATTCAACAGGTAATCACCCTTATAAAACTGTCAGAGTAGATACAAAGGAAGGTGAATAAATCTGAGTATCACTATAATCCATCAAGTAAGAACGTGGAGCTACTAAACAATAAAGACAAACCTGTAACTATAGATAAAACATAACCAGTCAGGTAGTAGCAACTCTCACCACTTCAATAGTAGTGAATCAGGTTACCTAAAGAATAATAACCGCGTAAGTGATGTAGATTGGACTTATCGTCAATCTATCTGTCTTATCTTTCATTATTGTATTTGAATTTCATATTTTATCTTTATTAAGTGTTTATTACGTTTAGGGAGTCTGTAATTCATATTTTATCATTATTAAGTGTTTATTAGGTTTAGGGAGTCGATAATTCGTATTTTATCAGGTTTTGGGTTTTGGGCTATATATACATGTTTATAGCCCTCAGAAAAGCAGTTGTTATTGATTATTAATTTTGTTGAGTAAGAATTACTCTTTGTTGAATAAGAATTACTCATAGTTGAGTTTTTTTTCCCCTTTTCCTTAAAAATGATAGAGAGTATCTAGATTTTCAAGAAGAGTTCTCATATCTTTGATAGACTCAAGATCTAGAATTAGTTATCCGCTGCGTATTTGTTGTTCTTTGTTGCAGCCCACTAAGTCACGCTGCATCAGTTGATATCAGAGCTCAGTCACTTTCCATGAATGGGGAGGAGCAACCGCTTTGCAGACATGAACGAGGTGTACGCACACACGGAGACAACACATAAGGAGCAACCGGTAATTCGTTTGCGGCACATGGGTCATGGGCCGAACGATTGTCGTAGCCAATCGAGACCGCAATTCACGGTGGCAGAAGGCAAAATTAAAGTTGAAACTTGGCAATACAAGGAGGATCAATTTCGGGCATTGGAGGATCAACGTGAAGCCTCGCCTACCCAAATATCCAACTTGTATCGTCACAACTGGAATGGATCTGGAGACCCTTCTACGGAGCGCGGAACGCACAGATGTCAACACCATGCGCAAGCTCATGCCAATCAATGGGAAAATGGATTCAAACTCAATATACCGAAATCCCAAAGGTTGGTTGCAACCCGAAGAGTTCCTTGTAACAAGAAAAATAGAAAAAATTGACAAAAAGAAGGTGCTTAGAGAGGCGGAGGAGATTTGGAGTCAATCGGTTGAGGAGGAGGAAGATGGATTTATTGAGGAAAATTGCTCGATAGATTGGGCCTCTCCACCAATCTATGACACCTATCCCGATGAAGAGGTGAGTTCTATACGTCAAGTTGATTTCCTTGGAGTAGATGCTATCTTGTCAAAAACTTTTAACCAAAGTTATGATAAGATCTATGGAGTGGAGACGACTTTTTTATCAAAGAGTGAATGGATCGTTGTGAGTTCGTTGGGAATTCTCATAACATGTGGGAAGGGCAAGGCAAGACAAGGGCATGGCAAGCCTACACGACAAGGGGAGGGGCATGGTCTTCAATATAAATGTGGCGGTGTGTTGATGAATAAGGCCATCATGTTTATTATGGGGTATGGCCTTGTTGTGATTTTGAGAAGAGAAGATTGGAATGAGTTGACAGGGCACCCGAAGGACCGTGAAAAAGACAGTTCGAATTCGGGGCGAATTCCCTCCAACTTGGGGAGGATGATGTAGATTGGACTTATCGTCAATCTATCTATCTTATCTTTCATTATTGTATTTGAATTTCATATTTTATCTTTATTAAGTGTTTATTAGGTTTATGGAGTCTGTAATTCATATTTTATCTTTATTAAGTGTTTATTAGGTTTATGGAGTCTATAATTCGTATTTTATCAAGTTTAGGGTTTTGGGCTATATATACATGTTTATAGCCCTCAGAAAAGCAGTTGTTATTGATTATTGATTTTGTTGAATAAGAATTACTCATAGTTGAGTTTTTTTCCCCTTTTCCTTAAAAATGTTAGAGAGTATCTAGATTTTCAAGAAGAGTTCTCAGATCTTTGATAGACTCAAGATCTAGAATTAGTTATCCGCTGCATATTTGTTGTTCTTTGTTGCAGCCCACTAAGTCACGTTGCATCAGTAAGTCTAATGACTTAGTAAGTAAACCTCACACTTAGGTATGACATGAGTCCAATTAATGAAAGTAAACATGCATTTTGAGTAATAACCAAAAAAAGGACATTACCTTCGCTAATACACCATTTAATGGTTTTAGGGTTTTTCAAGTTTATGGTGTAGAATCGGCGATAATTACCTAAGCGTTTTAATACAGAAAAAGCTAATGCTTTATAAGTCATCACTCCCATATATGGTCTACCCGAGATATTATCCCTTCTCAGCAGGGTTGATGCTGTCTCGATGGACCTATAATATAATGTCAGTGCCCCAGCCATTGTACAACATACTGTACGTAACATTAGTGGCACGATCCGGTCCGACCCTGAGTGGCCCACACCAACTAATGATGTCCATACTATAGTGACTGAACAATTGGGAATGGTTACATCAAGTTCACGAACCAATGGATCCAAAGCCCCGTATAATATAGCCATTTGACCATAATACGCAGTCTATATAGTAAGCCCATGGCCGTTTATACCGCACGTACTGGCGTACCATGTCTTACAATGCATCTTAACAGTTTATTTAACAACACAGTTACCAAGTAATTACGAAAAATAGACATGCTCATATCATACGCGTGGTCAGTCAACTGACATATCCCACGTTTTACAAAAAAAGGTGTAAGTGTTTACTTATCTCGCGCACTCGAGCAAATCCTCCGACCAAGATATTTCCTGTTATAATGGATACAAGACACCGTTATTCTAAGCCTTACGAAACCTAAAAATGTAGCCAAGCCTGAGACACGTGTGAAACTTAAGAACAGGTGCTCTGCCCACTGACCGTATGTCCGGCCATGATGGCGTACGTCCATTCAGTATGTTAAGCACACTGTTTCAAGATTCGGACAGTGCATGTTCCTAATGGCATTTATAGACCTCTAAACCTCTCCTAAGCTAGCAAAACATTACATGCAACGTAAGAAATCACAGAATCACGATTCTTTGAGAAAACCCTTTGAAAACATCATCATCTTTGAGAAAACGTTTAGTGAACACTTGAAGACCATTATCAAAGCAGGAACACAAGATAAGACAATGTCAAATACAAAGAAATGGAGCTTACCCCAAAGCTAAGCATGAACATGGCTTCCTTTCCTCGGAAACTCCTCTTTGAAGCTCAACCTCACGGATTTCTCACTCAATATGCTAAGTGATCGGTGCCAAACATTGACGTTTGAACCCCTTTAACTTATATTTGTTAAGCCTTTAGCACTGTTAATATCTAACTATTTTTAGTGTTTTTAGTGTTTTGTGTTGTGCAGGTCCTTACAACAAAATATGGCCACAAAGGAGCAAAATGCACCAAGGGAAGAAATGGATCCCTGCCAAGTGCGTTCGACTGCGCTTGGTGCGTTCGAACGCACTCACGGTCGAACGCAGGGGGCACGGTCAAACGCAAGCCCAGTCAGCCCCAAATCACGCGGTTGCCCTAGCCGTCCCTAGGAGTCCATCGCTTTCAGCTTGCGCCGTGACGGTTATCTGCGGTCGAACGTGGAGTGCACGTTCGAACGCATAATTCATCAGTGCGTTCGAACGCACTGCCTGAGTTCGAACGCAGACCAGTGACCTGTCAGTCTATAAATAGGACCCTAGGTCCATTTTGTGGAGAGCTTTTCTTTTGGGCGTGTTTTTAAGAGCAGTTTGCCATTGTAGGCCCTGCTCTGCCCTTTTTCTTTGTAACCCTTTATATTATTTAATGCTAATGCTTTATTTTAGTTCATTTATGCTTCCTTATCACATGGGAGGCTAAATCCTCAACTAAGGTTGAGGATGTAGCCTCACCATGGATTTTATGCTTATTGTTTATGTTTAAGTTAATTATTTCCGTTATTTCTTTGTTGCTTAATCGTCTCTCACTTGGTTTGGTGACAAAACCAAGTGAGATTGCACCGTAGTCGTTTATTCTTGGTTTTTCGTCCGATGGATACATTCCATCCTTCGGTTTACGCCCATTTATCCATAGTAGTTTGTGTCTTAACACATTCACTTTGGATCCTTTGGGCCTTAAACCGTTTATGGTTTGTCTTTCGTCAAATGGACGGATTCCTCGAATCCTTCGATAGGCGCAAGAGATAAAGCGTTATTTTTAACCGATAGACGGATATGTTAGCTTAGCATTTTCAATTTGCATTCTTGAAATGGTGAGGTGAAAACCTTAGCCTTAGTGTTTAATTTTGTTTACTTTTCTGCATTAAATTAGTTTATATTTTCGTTGTCACCAATCACCCACATCGGAGCTAGGTTAAAGTAACACTAACCTAGACTCAAAGTTAATTTCGTTTAAACAATACACGGTTCCTTGTGGTTCGATCTCGGTACTTGCGCAACGCTATACGAACTACGGTTCGTACAATTGCGAGTACCTAAATTTGGTACGACCAAATTTTGGCGCCGTTGCCGGGGAGCCGTTTGAGTTGTTTTGAATTTAACTTTGCTTTTAGATTAATGTTATTTTTCTACTAGTTTTTATTTTCTGCAATTTCAATACTGTTCATAGTTTATTTTTCGTGTTTTAGTTTATTTTTGTTAATTTTTAGCTTAGTGTTTGGCAATTTTTAATACTGTACAGAGTTCCTGGAAAATCAGGCTCCCACAGTGCGGTCGAACGCAGTTGTTGTGGTCGAATGCACTGTTGCCTATTCCATCGGCCGAGTACCTGCGCTCGCGCTACACGCCTCTGCGTGCGAGCGCGCGCCTCTGAAACGAACGAGCAGTGCAGTGCTACGTTCGAACGCACCTCTGTTGCATTCGAACGCACTTGCAGAAACTGCAACATATGCGTGTATGCGATCGAACGTGCTGACCTACACTCGAGCGCACCTCTGCTTCCAGCATCAACATACCAGAGGCAGTATGTTCTGTTTTTAATTTCTTTGTGTTTTAATTAATTGTTATACTTATTTTAATTGTTTTAACTGCTTATTTTGAGTATTTTGCTTGCTGTGATTAGTTGTGTTTAGTTTATTTTTGCTTTTAGTTGTTTATATAATTTGCATATGTTTTAGTTAGAGGTTTTGTTAGTCTAAATTGTTAGTTGTTTAAATTGTCTTGTTTTGTTAAGTGTTTAGGTTATCTTAGCTAGTTTTATTTTCTGTTTCTAATATTGTTTATGTTTTTGCTGCATCTTTTTATATTTGTTTTAGTTTGCTTTGTTTTTATTCACATGTTGTTGATAGGTTATTGTTAAGTAGTTTTTAGTTCATTGCTGTTTTTGCATATCTTGCTGTTTTTGTTTTTGTTCCCTGTTAGTTTGTGCATATCTATTTCTGTTTTTGTTGATTTCATAGTCCCTGTTTTGCTGTTTTTATTCATTTTTGCTTACTTAGGTTATTGCTTTCTTAGTTTAGTTTGGTTTCTCATTTAGTGTATGCTTGGTCGGCGATCATTGAACTTAGAGTTAACACCTTTAGATCCCGACTTAGAAAGGAATCTTAGGAGATCCCTTAGAGCACGTGCCGAGATGGGAGATAATCAAAGGAATCCAAGGGTGGAGGAGCACCAGGATGATCAAAGGAATCCAAGAAGGGAGGAGCATGAGGAATATCAAGATGCAAGAGAAGGGAACGGGGAGCAAATAAGAGCTTATAACGTGGATTTCACGACATCACTCCGGGAATTGTTCGCACCTACTGCGGTCAGTTCCCATTCGTGCATAGTGTTGCAACCGACTAATGCAACTCACTATGATCTAAAGCCACACGTAATCCAGATGTTACCATCCTTTTACGGCTTAGATCATGAAAACCCATATTCCCATGTCAAGAAATTCAAGAATATATGTGCCACCACCAAATTTCAAAATTTTTCTGAGGAATCTGTCCACCTCAGACTTTTTCCTTTCTCACTTCATGATAGAGCCACAGAGTGGTTGGACTCCAATGCACCTGGCTCCATCACATCCTGGGAAGAACTGTTGAAGCAGTCTTATAACAAGTTTTTTCCAATGTCCAGACTAAACGAGGTAAGAAAGGAAATCAGGTCCTTTACTTAGGATGAGGATGAGAAATTCTCAAAATGTTGGGCACGGTTCAAGGATCTGTTGATGAAATGTCTGCCTCACGGTTACGAAAAATGGAGACTCGTGCAATTCTTCTACCAAGGGCTGTCTCAGCCCAACCGTAGTATGATCAAGTTGATGAATGGAGAGGCATTTCTAAATTTGACGAGAGACTTAGCTTATAAAGCTTTGGAGAAAATAGCTGACAACTCCCAACACTGGGATTTTACGAGTTGTCGTGACAAGTCTGCCCGAAACTCTAAGAAAGGAGGCATCCTGGAGCTAAAAGGCGAGCAAGAGTTGACTCAAAGGATGGATGCCATTGTCAAGAGACTGGATGCAACGAGTATGGGAAAACCTGTTAATGCTGTGAACACATTTCCAGTTGATAGTTGTTCTGTCTGTGCTAGTCCTTTGCACCTAGCACAGAATTGTCCATCGATGACAGTTTTTTCTGAGATGGAACAAGTGAACGCTTTCAACAATTTCCAAAAGCATTCAACTGGCCCATACTCTGAAACTTACAATCTAGGGTGGAGGAACCACCCAAATTTTTCCTAGAAGCAGAACCAGCCCACAAATCAAGGAGGGTTTCCTCCTACATATCAAAATCATGGACGCTCGGCTTAGCCAGCGTCATCTTCCTATCAAGCCCACGCTCAATCCCCTGTGTCACCGACACAGTCATTAGAAGAGGCAATGAGAGAATTCATGAAAATGACTGGTCAATCCATCAGTGACGTTAGACATTCCACCATGGTGAACACCCAGGCAATCTCCAAGCTGGAGATCCAAGTGGGACAGTTGGCGAGTCACCTAGGTGAGAAAGAAAAGGGAAAGCTCCCCAGCCAACCGGTGAACAATCCTAAGGCATGCACTATCGGAAGTTCTTCAACTCAAGAGCATGCACATGCTATTGTTACACTGAGGTCAGGCAGACGAGTGGACAACCTTGTGGCTGATCCAGAGGCAGTTGATGAAGTAGTGCCAGCAACAGACCTTGCCAGGCAAGAGGAGACAAAGAGTGACAACAAGGAGAAGAAAGATGCTGAGCCATCTACAGTCACTCCCATTGAGAATGGCCTTTCGAGGTCATTTGTCCCAAATGCCCCTTATCTTGAGAGATCGAGAGCGCCAAAGAAGAATGCCCAGTTTGCTGAAATTTTAGAGGTGTTTAAGCAAGTTCAGATAAACATCCCATTCTTGGATGCAATTCAGCAAGTGCCAGCATATGCGAGATTTTTGAAGGATTTGGTCACAATCAAGAGAAAGACCAATGTCCCGAAGAAGGCTTATCTGACTGAGCAAGTGAGCTCCATCCTCCAATGCAAGTTGCCAATCAAGTATAAGGACCCTGGGTGTCCGACCATTGCTTGCATGATTGGAATGAGTCAGATCAATAGGGCATTGTTGGATCTGGGGGCAAGTGTGAATCTCCTTCCCTATTCAGTATATTTAAAGTTGGGATTGGGAGAGTTGAAGCCGACCACAGTAACGCTCCAATTGGCAGATAGGTCACTTAAGAGACCATGGGGAATACTTGAGGATGTGTTGATCAAGGTTGACAAGTTTTATTTCCCTGTGGACTTCATAGTGATAGACATGGAGCTAGTGCATGATATGATAAATCAAATTCCAGTGATTTTAGGGCGACCTTTCTTAGCTACGGCTAACGCCCTAATCAACTGTAGGACAGTAGTGATGAAGATCTCATTCAGGAATATGACAGTGGAACTCAATATTTTCAACATCAATAGCCAACCACTTGAGTATGATGAGATCCATCCTATGTGCTTCATTGAAGAAATCACTGATGACTTTGATCTGGAGGACCTGGAGATTGAGTGTTTTACTCAGGATTCTGATGACCTGGACTTAGACAGGCTGATTAGGCCAGATTTGCATGAGCCTAGCCTGGAGGACCCTGACATGGAGTGCTTTGCACCATCTGGAGGTCATTGTGATTTGAGTGAGCGACTACAGCATGACGAGCCGATTGATGAGCTTAGTCTGGAGGACCCGGAGTTTGAATGTTTCGCTCAGTTTGGAGGAAGCTTAGATTGTGGTAGGATACTTGAGCCAACTAGGGAAGCAGTTGAGCCAAGTTTGGAGGACGTTGAGCTTGAGAGTTTTGCTCAGCTGGGAGATGATCAGTGCTTTGATGAAGTAGTTGAGCTACTTACATTCATTTTCGATCCCCTGTCTGAGTTACAGCCGGAGTGTGGGGAACTCATGGAGTTATCTTTCCCCACTGCTTATTCGTTCGCACTTGAGCCACCAGATTTTATTGATGAGAGCAAATGGGTTGCACCCATTTATAGGAGGCCAAGAGGACCGAGATTGACTTTAGAAAGGAATGATTATTTTCCTCCCTCATTTTGTGATCATCTGATGATAGGGCTAGCTGGATGTTTCTTTTTGCTTATTGATTATCCCAGCTATGACCATCACCCGTTTGACCTAGGCAAGCTAGTACGTACCATTTTCGGTACTGCAATTGATGTGTCTACCTAGTGTCATAGGTAGTTTGGTCCGTATCACGAGTCTGGCTGAAGACGTTAAACTTAGCGCTTGTGGGAGGCACCCCTCATTATGTTTCTTGTTTTATTCTTAGCATTTGTATCTACCAGTCAAATTTGGGGAAGCATTCTTTTATGCATACCTGGATTGACCCATCCCCTAGGTTTTGCTAATTCTGTCACATTGTGGGCAATGTGACGTTTTAAGTTTGGGGGTGGAATAGATGTGTTTTTGTAAATATTTTCAGTGTGTAAATATGTGTGTAATTATTTTAGTTTGTGTGTTGTGTTTGTAATTATTTTATTGTGTAAATATCTTTGTAAAAAAAAAAAAAAAATTTACTTTGCACTCTACGTTCGAACGCACCATTTGCGTTTGAACGTAGACACGGAGCTGCGTTCGAACTCACGTGCATTTGTTCGACAGCAGCGCCCCATCTCACAAACACATCACTAGACACATGCGTTTGACCGTACCTTGTACGTTCGGACGTAGCGCCCACTTCACCCACACACTCAGCACGTATGCGATCGAACGCACCACCTGTACATTCGATCGCATGCGTTTTTGGCTCTTTTTAGGTCACCTTTTCTTTCTTTTCTCCCCATTTCCCCTCCCCGCCATACAGCATTCTCTCATTTCTCTCATCCCTCTTCACCCAATCTTCCATATAATCCAAACCCGACCGCCACCCATCACTTCCCCCACCACCACCGCACCACCGCCAGCTTCTCTGCACCACCACCACCCATCGCCGGCCGCCATTTCCCTTATTTTTCTCCTCTTCACTGTAAACCCAATCTTCCCCAAAAAACCCCATTTTTCTTCTTTCTTTTTTTTTTTTGTTATTTTAGGGCACAAATCCACTCACGGATTGTGCCCTTTGTTTGTTCTTTGTTTGTGTGTGATTTTGCAGGGGGTTGGGTGGTATTTCAAGAGGGTTCTCAAACCCTTTGGTTTCGGGTTGCACACTACCTGTTCGACAAAAAGCCCCAACCAGAGGGCAAGGGTCGACTTCTCGGTCCTCTGGAAGCCGAGCCATGATTGCTAGGCCGCCTTTTGAGAGCCGGAAGCTCATTGCGGAGAACACCTTTGCCATCAAAGAGGAGTTCTCCAATAATGAAGCTACAAGTTGGGCGGTTTAAGAGCTGAAGAACCGGGGTTTGAAGAGGCTTTTCAAGCCCGTCGCCTCCACTGCATATGGGCGCCTGGTTAGAGAGTTTTACGAGCATTTGAGTTATGAGTGCAGCCGACCGGACGTTCTTGTCTCTTCCATCGACGGGAGAGAGGAGGAGGTGACCATAGCCGATGTAGCGGCCGTGTTGAAGTGCAGCCATGAGCCTCCCGAGTCGGACTTTCCTTGGCTTGAGTGCCCCTCCATGCTCACCCTTGAGGAGATCATTTTCGACATGTGTGAGGGGCAATATGCGGACAAGCATCGGAATGTAGCCAGCAAAGCAAAGATTCCTCAGAATCTTTTATTTATTGACATGGTGCTGTATAGGAACGCGTGTCCTTTGGGACACAAGACACAGCAGCGGGACTTGTTCCTAAATACCCTGTATGCGTTCCACAGAGGCTTTTGGTACTCCATTCTCGAGCTCATATGGAGACAGATCTACAAGTTCTGGGAAGGAGTACACCATCAAATGGCCGAGCAAACCAACACTTGGGGTCTGCCTTTTCCTTTTCTTATCACTCATCTTCTTAGGAAGAAAGGGATCAAAGGCAATGCTACGGACGGGCCCATCACCGAGAGCCCACTCTTCGGCCGCATTCAGTGGAACCAGAGTTGTTCCCATATGCCCAGAGCCGCAGCAGCACTAGAGACAGAGCCAGAGCTAGAGCTAGAGCCAGAGCCCATGGATATTCATGAGATGGCAGCTGACCAAGAGAGAGCAGCTGAGCCAGAGAGGGCAGTAGAATATGAGGAGCAGCTAGAAGAAGAAGACTACGAGGAGATGATCGCTCTTAGAGCTGCTGATTTTTATGCTCTTCAGGACTCCTTGGCAGACATCCAGTCCCAAATGGCAGACATCCAGTTCCAGATTGCAGACACATAGAGGGATGCACGCCATGACAGGCTCGAGATCCAGGACATGCTGCGAGCCATTCTAGACAGGCTGCCACCAGCCCAGTGACGTCTCTGTGACGTCTTGGTTATTTTTTGTACACCCCTTGCATTTCATTTGTATTTTCTTTTTTTTCCACGCACTGTGGGCAGTGCGAATTTTTAATTGGGGGTATTTTTGTGCACATTTTCTTTTCGATTATGCATTTTATTTTAATTATGGTTTATTTTCTTTTGTTAGCTTAATTTAATGAACACATGATCACTTTGTTAAGAGAATTTAAATTATGTTATTTTCTTTGGCAGTATGAGATAGTACAATTCAATTTGATTTTCACGAGCACATTTGGCATGTAGTTTGTGGGATAAAATGCTGATGTTGGTCATGTTAGTTTTGTAAGCTTAAATGCAGTTGGTAGCTCGTTGGGAAATAACCTTGGATTATCTTAAAAAAAAAAAAATGATCATTTTGAGTTTTTCACCAAGTAACCGGACCTCTTGCCTCAGTAAGCATTGAGCGTTCGCGTAAAAAGTGAGAAGTTAGACTTGGTTAGCAAAGCTTCGTAGCCTTTTTGACTCGAGTTAGTAGGTCCTTAGGGGTGTTTTTACACCTAATGCCCTAAAACCTTCTGGTTTGGGAGTCATTGACTTAACGCTTGATACATGGGTCAATTAGAAAGCTTAAGGGAGCTAAGCAATAAAAAATAAATAAATAAATAAATTTGAAATAAACCTTGGTTATTGTGTCCGATGAGTAGTTGATGTGGTTATTTCGTGACCAAAATAATCAATAATAAAATACCGCTCGCAATAGAACGAATCCCGTAGGGTAGGGCTATATTGAGGGTGTCGAACCTCAAGGACTGTGGGGGGGTTTTTGTTACTAAATTTAAAAGACTAATTTTAACCTAATTAACAAAAGAGAATTTGATTTGATTTTTTTTTCTAAAAGTAAATGCATAAAATAAAAGATAATTAAAATATGATAGAGAGTGTAGGGTATTGACTTCACCTCTATCCGCACAACAATGGTTAATCAGATTCAATTCCAGAAATTCATTCTATGCATGTTATAATTAAATAAGAAACTACCTTATTAAAGAGTAAGGATAATCTATCTTCGGTTGGCACGGATCGTCCACCTAACCACTAAGATGCGGCACGACCTGTCTTCCCTAGGTATAAACTATAAAACCCTTTAATAAGTTTTATATAATTAATGGAATAACATAACCCATCTTCGGTTGGCACGGATCGTCTACCTAAATTATACTAAACTATGGTGTAGTACGACCCGTCTTCCCTAGGCATGGCCTATCTTAATCCTATTAATCATATGTCTATTAAAACCCATTATATAACCATCATCCCCATAATCACATAAAATAAGAATGATTTGAGATCAATAAAAGTAAAATACTTTCTAAGACAAGATAAGAATTTCACCAATATTGATTTTGGAATTTAAGAACAATTGCATTTAATAATTAAGAACATAATTAAATTGTAGCAATTCTCACAGTTATATAATCAACATACATAAATTGAAAGTTTGGAATTTAAATACAATCAAACCATTGTGCTTGGAAAGGGTTACATCAACACCCCACAAAGGGGTTTAGCCACTCATGACTCCGCTAAGCCTCCAAGAATTATTTCCTGTCTAAAACTAAGTTCTTTTTTCTCTTGAAGCTTAGAGGCTTATTTATAGGGAGCAACAAGTCCTAGAAGCCCTAGGAAACCTAGAAAATTCGGATTTCAATCTCCTAGTCGAATTAGGAAGCAATCCATGTACAAATCGGAATAGGATTCGTCCAGATTTGCCTTCTTCTCTTGCGGGGCGATTTTGGCATAGCGGGAGTCCGATTTAGGAAAATCCTATTTCAGCATGATTTGTATAATTGTGAATTAACTTTCCAATGCCGCTGGAATCACCTTAATCCGATATTTAAGCTGAAATATATGGCCAAAATACTGAGATATGTTCAAAATCTGAAATTCTATCCGATCCGATTTTGACTCCAAGTGGAGAAATTCCGATTTTATCCTTTCCTTGATTTGATTAAACTTAACCAAATCATGTATATCCTCTATTGTGATTGGTTAAGCTTAATCATATCTTCTAGCTCCTCTCAAATTGTGCTTTAAACCCAAAATTAATAGTTTTTCTTGCATCTTTATTAAATACCTGAAAACACAAAAACAACACAAAATCAAACAAATAACAATGCTAAGGAATTAACAAATGCGAGTTAAGGGGCTTGAATGTACAACATTCGGCGCTTATCAGTAGTCTAACGAATTTTGAGTGTCGAAGCATGCATGACTAGAATTAGTTTTGAAATCCCATAATTATGTGTTGAAGTCACTTTCACTAGAATTGATTTGTGTGATATCTCATAATGCCATGTTTGTAGCTTGATTGATAATTCCCTAAAAATTGTGAAGATGGCGTCTATTTGATTAAGTTTGCTCATGAATAAAACCATAATTGTTATATTGTTGCATTGATGAAAATAAAATTTTTGTGCAATGTTTGTGGGTATCATTCATGGAAAACCCTCACAAGACTTCACTCGTCCTTTAGGGAACCCCTAGAGGTTTAAAAGGCTTGTTGCATAGGCTAAATGCAACCGTTCTTCCACAAAAGCAGACCTATGTTTGTTTTGTTTTTCATTTTTTTTTTGCTAAGGGACTAGCAAAATGTAAGTTTGGGGGTATTTGATCAGTGCCAAACATTGACGTTTGAACCCCTTTAACTTATATTTGTTAAGCCTTTAGCACTGTTAATATCTAACTATTTTTAGTGTTTCTAATGTTTTGTGTTGTGCAGGTCCTTACAACAAAATATGGCCACAAAGGAGCAAAATGCACCAAGGGAAGAAATTGATCCCTGCCAAGTGCGTTCGACCGCACTTGGTGCATTCAAACGTACTCACGGTCGAACGCTGGGGGCACGGTCGAACGCAAGCCCAGTCAGCCCTCAAATCACGCAGTTGCCCTAGCCGGCCCTAGGAGTCCATCGCTTCCAGCTTGCGCCGTGACGGTTATCTGCGGTCGAACGTGGAGTGCACGTTCAAACACATAATTCATCAGTGCGTTCAAACGCACTGCCTGTGTTCGAACGCAGACCAGCGACCTGTCAGTCTATAAATAGGACCCTAGGTCCATTTTGTCGAGAGCTTTTCTTTTGGGCGTGTTTTTAAGAGCAGTTTGCCATTGTAGGCCCTGCTCTGCCCTTTTTCTTTGTAACCCTTTATATTATTTAATGCTAATGCTTTATTTTAGTTCATTTATGCTTCCTTATCACATGGAAGGCTAAATCCTCAACTAAGGTTGAGGATGTAGCCTCACCATGGATTTTATGCTTATTGTTTATGTTTAAGTTAATTATTTCCGTTATTTCTTTGTTGCTTAATCGTCTCTGATGTGGTGATTTTGTGACCAAAAATATATCAATAATAAAATACCACTCGTAATAGGACGAATCCCGTAGGATAGGGCTATATAGAGGGTGTCGAACCTCAAGGACTGCAGGGGTTTCGTTATCAAATTTGAAAGACTAAATTTAACCTAATTAATTAAAAGAGTTTTGATTGTTTGTGAATTTTAGTGCATGAAAGTAAATGCAGAATTAAAAGTAAATATATGAGAGAGAGAGAGAAGTAAGGTACCGATTTCACCACAATCCGCACAACAATGGTAACCGTATTTAATTCCAGAAACTCAGAATATGTATGTTATAAAAAGAACAAGAAAATACAATATCAAGGGTTAAGGATAATCTATCTTCGGTTGGCACGGATCGTCCACCTAACCACTAAGATGCGGCACGACCCGTCTTTCCTAGGCATAAACTATAAAATCCCTTAATAAGTTTTCATACAATCAATGGAATAGCATAACTCATCTTCGGTTGGCACGGATCGTCTACCTAAATTACACTAGACTAGGGTGTAGTACGACCCGTCTTCCCTAGGCATGGCCTATCTTAATCCTATTAATCATATGTCTATTAAAACCCATTGCATAACCATCAATCTTATAATCACAGAAAATAAAGGTTGATTTGAGTTCAATACAGGCAAAATAATTTCTAAGACAAGAATAGAATTTCGCAAATATTGAAATTGAATTGAATAACAATTGCAGTGAATATTAAGAACAGAAATCTAAAGTTGCAATCCTCACAGTTATGCAATCAACATACATAAATTGAATTAAATGAAAACAAATACAATCACCATTGTGCTTGGAAAGGGTTTACATCGGTACCCCACTATTGGGTTTAGCCGCTCATGATCTTCTAAGCTCCACAAACAAGTTCTGAATTTTACTCTGGGAAAACGGCTTTTTTACAATGTTTAAGAGCCTATTTATAGGGACTAGGAAACCCTAGAAACCCTAACACTCTAATTACAATATTACAATCGTAGGTCAGTCTCCCAATCTAATTAGGAGACTGAAAATTGGGTTTAAGCTGTCAAAAAGGCGTTTGCCGCATTATAATCTCCCAAGTGCACTCGATCACAAGGTTTGCGCTCGAGCTTAGATGTTGTGCGCGCGATCGCAGAAGTGCGATCGATCCTCGGTCTTGTGCGCTCGAGCGCATGAGTGCCGGATCCCAGGTACAATAGAAATCGATCCTAGCATCATAGTGGCTCCAAATTGTCATTTTAAGCCCAATTTCAATGGAATTCTTGTATTTGACCTTAAACACAAAATCAAACAAATAACAATGCTAAGGAATTAACATATGCGAGTTAAGGGGCTTGAATGTGCAACATTCGGCGCTTATCACACCCCCAAACTTACATATTGCTAGTCCCTTAGCAATACAAAACAGAAAATAAAATGAAAAACATCAAAGATAAATCCAGCTTTCGTGGGATGTACGGTTGCATTTAGCATATGCAACAAGCCTTTTAAACCCCTAGGAATACCCTAGAGGACGAGTGAAGTCTCGTGAGGGTTTTCCAAAANAAATTTGGTGTACAAATTTAATTGTACTCGCCAATTGCACGAGTCGATCGTAATAGAGTGGATGTGCAAGTGCGAGTGTCGAACCCACAGAGAATCGGTTTTGCTACAAATCAACTTTAAAATGCCTAGACTAATTCTACCTTAACCTAGTCCCAAAAGCAAATAGGTAACGTGCATAAAGTAAGCTAAACTAAAAATGCATTAAAGTAAAGAAATAAAAATACTAAAGTCTAAATTCCACCTCACCATATTTAAATACAAAGTTAATTAAACATCTGTCTATCGATTAAAAGCGATGCATGTTCTAGTGTCACAATAGTTCAAGCATGCTTAAGCCCTATGCAATTCCTATCGTGCCTATTGAAATAATCAAAATGTCTGTCCATTTGACAAAAGACAAAACATGAACGGTTTAGGTCAAAAGGATCCAATGTGAAAATGATACACTAACTACAATGGATAAATGGATGTAACCCGAACGATGAAATGTATCCATCGGATTAAACGCAAAGACTAAACAACTACGGCACGATCGATGCAACTTTGTCACGAAATTGAATCGAAACGAACTAACATGGCAAGTAATAAACGGATTAAACGTAAAACTAACTATTAAAGCATTTAAGTAAATCTAAAGTGAAGGGAATAAGAGACTAAATAAAATAAAATAAAACATAAATTAAATTAATGACAATTTAGGAGGGATTTACAATGGAAAACAGAGGGTTTTGGGCCCTAGAGGCACCTCCCAAACGTAAGAAACAAATGATACATCGAGGTCCTATATATAGGCTGGCGGGTCACTGAAGTGCGTTCGAACGCACTACCTGCGTTCAAACGCACCAGTTATTTGCGATTGAACGCACGGCGTGCGGTCGAGCGCAAATAACTGCTGTGGCGGCTAGGGCTGACTAGGCGTGCGTTCGACCGCAGACCCCTTGCGTTCGAACGTAGATAACCGCTAGGGCCGGCTGTGCGTGCGTGCGACCACAGCTCCTGCATACTACCGTGAGTGCGTTCGAACGCACCAAGTGCGGTCGAATGCACTTTGGCAGGAATCAGCTTCTTCTCTTTCAGTACACTTTGCCCTTTGCCAGCCATGTTTTAATGCAATGACCTGCACAGCACAAAACACTAAAAACTATACAAAACATAACTTATTAACACAGCTAAGAGCCTAACAAACATAAGTCAAGGGGGGTCTAATAAACAATATTTGACACCGATCATTGGCTCCTTGGCGGTCGAGCCTACATGCTTGGTGGGTTTATCGGCGACACGCCAGTGCTACGCACGGGCAAGCTGGTGGGGCTGCTTGGGCTATGGCTTTGCTTCCATGGGGTTGAACCCCCTTCGGTTTCCTTGCTTTGGTTGGCCCCATGGCGGTCGCGCCTACATGCTTGGTGGTTTCATTGGTGACACGCTTGTGCACGCGGATGGTGTTAATTTCACCCAATGCTATGCACGGGCAAGCTGGTGGGGCTGCTTGGGCTATGGCTTTGCTTCCATGGGGTTGAACCCCCTTCGGTTTCCTTGCTTTGGTTGGCCCCATGGCGGTCGAGCCTACATGCTTGGTGGGTTTGTCGGCGACACGTCTGTGCTACGCACGGGCAAGCTGGTGGGGCTGCTTGGGCTATGGCTTTGCTTCCATGGGGTTGAACCCCCTTCGGTTTCCCTGCTTTGGTTGGCCCCATGGCGGTCGAGCCTACATGCTTGGTGGTTTCATTGTCGACACGTCTGTGCACGTGGATGGTGTTAATTTCACCCAATGCTACGCACGGGCAAGCTGGTGGGGCTGCTTGGGCTATGGCTTTGCTTCCATGGGGTTGAACCCCCTTCGGTTTCCTTGCTTTGGTTGGCCCCATAGGGGTCGAGCCTACATGCTTGGTGGTTTCGTCGGTGACACGCCTGTGCTACGCACAGGCAAGCTGGTGGGGCTGCTTGGGCTATTGCTTTGCTTCCATGGGGTTGAACCCCCTTCGGTTTCCTTGCTTTGGTTGGCCCTATGGCAGTCGAGCCTACGTGCTTGGTGGTTTCGTCGGCGACACGCTTGTGCTATGCATGGGCAAGCTGGTGGGGCTGCTTGAGCTATGGCTTTGCTTCCATGGGGTTGAACCCCCTTCGGTTTCCTTGTTTTGTTTGGCCCCATGGTGGTCGAGCCTACATGCTTGGTGGTTTCATTGGCAACATGCCTATGCACGCGGATGGTGTTAGTTTCACCCTGTGCTATGCATGGGCAAGCTGATGGGGTTGCTTGGGCTATGGCTTTGCTTCCTTGGGGTTGAACCCCCTTCGGTTTCCTTTGGTTGGCCCCATAGTGGTCGAGCCTACATGCTGGGTGGTTTCATTGACGACATGCCTGTGAACGCGAATGGTTTTACCCATGGGCAAGAGTTGATGGGGCTCCTTTGGCTTTGGCTTTACTTCCATGGGGCTTAACCCCCTCGGTTTCCTTTTGGCTTGCATGTGATAATTATTTTCATGCCCAGCGATCTCGACTCGGCGTCGCAAGATGCTTCCGCATGCTCAACTAGCTTTTGTGTCTGGTGGGTACCTCCAGCTTCTAGCATGGTCCAATCTCTAGTTGTTCAAGAAGGGGCAATGCTCCTTTGTCTATTTTCACCTTCTTTAATTTGTCCTACTTTTTGAGTGTGAGCTTTTTGAGTTTTCGGAAACCACCTTCCTCAAAATGTAGCTTTTCCCCATCGTAGCCCTGATTGAGGAAAAGATTAGTTAAAGTAGGCAAACGTAGAAGTTATTTTAGAGGATTTTCCTCTAACCCTGAGAAATATAAACCTAATGTGACAAGATTCTGAAGCTTTGGAATCTAGTTGGGCAACTCCTCCAACTGCCCCCTTAGAATGATGTACTCTAAAAACTGAGGCGGAGATGAAATGGATTGTAAATTTAGAATTCGATCTTGACTGATCGAGCTTAAAGCCAAAATTTTAAGGTGATCCATACTTTTTATGGAGGCACACAGCGCCCTCCCATGTTCTGCTGTTATATTTGAGATGCCCAACATCCTCAACTGCCTCAACTTTCCTAGCTCTTTGATTAGACCAAGACCATGGTGATTTGCCACCACAAGCGTCAACGACTGTAAGTCCTTTAAACATCCTACCTCCTCATGTATTTTCACTCCTTTAATTGAATACAAACTACTTTCAATTTCAAAGTTATAATAGTGTGACACAAGATATCTCAATTTATTTTTTTTTATAAGTCAATAGAATAGAATATATCAAAAGTGCAAAAGGGCGCAACCCTTAGTACATAGGGAGTATACAAGGGGGACTAGGGAGAAGAAGAGAAGTAAGAAAGAAAGTCTGTAAAGTGATCGGTGTCAAATATTGTATATTTAACCCCCCTTATCTTATGTTTGTTAAGCTCTTAGCTTTATTAATTTCTAATGTTTTGATTAGTTTTGGTGTTTTAGTGTTTTACAGGTTGTTAAGTTGCATTTGGGGCTAATGCCATCAACTCTGGGGCTTAAGACAGTTCGGGGAGTCGAGCGAAAATTTGCACCCGACGAGTCCCACCAAAACAGCCATATCTAGAGTTGTAGAACTCCGATTAGGGTGTAATTGGTGTTTTTGGAAAGCTAACTCAAAAATATACAACTTTGTATTTCACATGTGAGGGATAATTCTGAAGGCATTGCGTTCAAACGTACTGAGTGCGTTCGAACACACTTATGCCCATCAAATGCCGACATTCATGCACGAGTGCGATCGAACACACTTATCTGACCTGGTAGCGCTGAAACCCTAAAAATTAGCCTATAAATATCCCCCTTTCTCTTGTAAACGACCCTGATGTTTGGAAAATGCTTGGAGGCACCCCTTGTGGCCTAAATCCTCCCCGTTCATCACTGTAAAACCCTCTAAACGTCATTTTATCATTTATTTTATTTAATGCTTTTAGTTGTTTTAATTTAATCTCTTATTTTCCCTCACTATGGATTTGTTTATGTATATTCATGTTTATTTTACATTTTCTGTCATTTAATTTAACGTTTGTTCGATTCAATCACAATCTCGTGACAAGATTGTGATTGGTTGTTGTTTATGGATCGTTTATCGTCCAATATGCGTTGTAATTTATCTGGGCTACATCGGATAGTTTAAGCGAGTCCAATATCCGTTGTCGTCAATGACACATCGGATGATTCGATCTCGGCTCAACATCTGTTGCAACCGTTTATGGGTTAATACATCGCATGATTCGACTAGATTTTGTAAAGGCAAAAGAACATGCGTCGAGCTAGGCCGTACAACGGGTGTGTGGACTATCGTGAGAATAGGACATACATTTTAGCCTAATTGTTTGATGGATGTGTGGATTAGCATGCTTATATGTTGATTAAATTGTGGTGAGGTAAATTAGGGACCTTAGCATTTTTATTTATTTATTTTATTGCATTTAATTTAGTTTATTTTAATGCACACCAACTGTTTGATTTTGGGACTAGGTTAAGATATGATTAATTTAGGCATTTTAGAATTGATTTTTAGCAAAGCCGATTCTCTGTGGGTTCGACACTCGCACT
This sequence comes from Carpinus fangiana, assembly GCA_006937295.1. NCBI lineage: Eukaryota > Viridiplantae > Streptophyta > Magnoliopsida > Fagales > Betulaceae > Carpinus > Carpinus fangiana. The sequence goes on along the minus strand of CM017328.1, from coordinate 18,969,199 downwards.
TGCACATCCACTTTATTACAAACGACTCGTGCAATTGGCGAGTACTATTTTTGGTACGATCAAATTTTGGCGCCGTTGCCAGGGAATCGTTTTTTTTGTTTGAATTGATTTTTTTTGCTTAGATTAATTTTATTTTTCTACTAGTTATTTTTAATTGTGCATTTATTTTATTTAGTTTGTGCTTTTGTATAGAAAAAAATCCAAAAAAAAATTACTTTAGCGTTTGTTTGTTGTTTTTAGTTTCTGTTTTGTTTCTGGAAAATCAGGCGTCGACAGTGCGGTCAAACGTAGTTTCTGCGTTCGAACGCACTTGAGCCTATTCCTTCGGCCACGCTGCGCTCGCGATACACGCTTCTGCATGCGAGCGCGCGCCTTTGACAGACCACAGTTCGCCATTGCGAACGAATGCACCTCAGTTGTGTTCGAATGCACGTGCAAATACTGCAACATTTCTTCATATCTGTGTGTCTGCGATCGACCGTAGTGTCCTGTGTTCGAACGCACATCAGCTGGCTGCACCAACAGACCTGAGGTAGTGTATGTGTCCTGTTTTCTTTTTTTTAGTTATTTTATTTGATTATTGTTTTCTCTGTTATTATTTATTTATTTGTTGTTGTTAGTTTTGTTTTGTTTAATTTTATTTTTAATTATTTAATTATTTAATTATTTTTGTTAGTTTATTTATTAGTTGTTTGTTTAGTTTGATTTTTTATTAGTTTTTGTTTATTATATTTTTGTAAAAATGGTTATTGTTTCATGTGGAATATTTTGAATTGTTTGGGTGAAGTATGAGTCTTCCGTTTAGTTATTTTGATGTTTCCCCTAGTGGTAGGACGCCAAATCCTACCAAATTGCACCCACATGAACCATGTTCACACTGCTCCAGCCCTTACCATAGTTTAGGTGATTGTCTACATTGGGGACAATTTTCTAAATTTTCAAATGAGCAACAGTTGAACACCAGTTTCTCCAGTCCTGAGTTTGAATCAAATTCAAATTTTTATAACCCAGACTGAAGCAACTATTCTGATTTTTCGTGGCATGATCATGCTACGAAAAATTTTGCTCCCCAGATTGACGAACTGCACCACCTTGAATATCCGCAGTTCGACAACCTTTTTTCTTCCCATTCATCATATGACTATCCTCCTGAGAAATCTTCCTTGGAAGATACTCTTAAGGAATTCATGGAACTAGTCGGCCAACCCACCATTCCTGCTTCCCATGAACTATCTTTGGAAGAAACACTTGATGAGTTTAGGAAAACAGTTAACCAACCTTGTCAAGAAATCATAGATGCCACTGTGGCAAACACTGAAGCAGTTGCAAGGTTGGAAGGACAGTTTGGTCATCTAGTTGCTGAATTCAATAAAATTGAGGAAGATGAACTTCAAAGTCAGGAGATGGTGATATGGCAGTACATGATTGATGAGGATTGCCCTAGCGATCCTCATCATGAGCATGTCTAAGCCACCACCACACTTGTTAGTGAGGAAAGAGCTAATAATCATGAGGAGGAAGAGAAAGAGGAGCAAGTTGAGCAATTTGAGCCCCCGCAAAATTCAAACCCGTCCAATGACAAGGAAGTGAGTACTGAAGCTCACTCTTTCGTCACAATCCCTCTCGAGACATATCATTCACCACAAGTTTCATCTTTTCAATGTCTCAAAGAGCTATCTTATGTAGAAATTTTTCTTAAAAATTTCTACATAAGATAACGGAACATCGTTCCAGAGGGGTATCATATTCTAAAGAAGAAAGGATGGAAATGATTGATTGGACACCCATATGAGCGGGGAAGGTGCGGTATTTTTCCTTTTTTATTTTCCGCACTGCATTTTTTATTTATTTTCTTTTTGTTATTTTATTTCTAGTCATTTTATTTTTATTTTATTCAGTTTCTAATAGCAATTAACTTTTTGATGTTTGTGCTTGTTAGAAAAAGATTGCTGCTAGTTTTTGACAGATGTTTTGATGTTCAAGTTAGGGGGACGCCTTGGATTTTGCACTCTTCGGTTCCTCATCCTACTGTAATGTATTTCTTGCCACATTGGGGACCATGTGTCATTTAAGTTTGGGGGTGTGGACAAACATTCTGTCTGTCTTTTTGTTTGTTTATTTACTTGTTTTGTTTTGTTTTTGTCTGTATATATTTGTTTTTGTTTGTATATAATTTTTTTTTCTTCTTGTTTGTTGCTATGTTGTTGATTAGACACAACTTACATCGTAACTGTAGACTGTATGTCATTGGTGTGTTTAACTTGTCTGAACATTGCCTATCATTAGAAATCCCGATTTTTTATTCATGTGTTGGATTTGAGAGACTCCACTGGTTTGATTAGTATTTCACATGCACACTAGCATTAGGGTCTGTCAGGTATGAAATTTGACTTTGAAGTGTGTGTCTTGAGAATTTTAGGTTTATGATGTGACGATGAAAACCTTAGCTGTTAAAAAAAAAAATCAGAATAAGTGAGCTTTTCATTGAGTAACCGGACCTCTTGCCTGGCCAAGCAATGAATGTTCGCGTCAAAAGATTAGAAATTCCAGCTAAAAAATTGTATGGCTAGTTTAGGCTCCGTAGCTCTTTTGACTTGAGTAATTAAGCCCTAAGGATGTCTCTACATCTAGTGCCCTAAAGCCGTCTGGTTTGGGAGTCACTGGCCCAACACTCGTTACATAGGTCATTTAGAAGCTTAAGAGAGTCAAGCATTGCACAACTTACACAAAAAAAATTGCATCTTTTAATTCAAGCCTTGGTTGTATTTATTACATTGTTTTCCTTTGAATTTTGAGATACACGTCTTTTGAGAATGATTGAAACTCCATGATCTTGAAACTCCATGATCTTGTTGTTAGTTCACTTTGCACTTTATGGAGCATGTGTTGTCTCAATTTTCCAACCTTAAGTGAAATGATGTTTGGATGCCTAGATGATGTGGTTTGTATGTTCATCATGTTAAATTTGCTAATGATGTATGAATCATGTGTTTGTGTGAAGGGCTTTGTCCATTAATAACATAGTATCAAATAATTGTATGTGGGTGTCATTCCTAGAAAACCCTCACGAGACTTCACTCATCCACTAGGGATGTCTAGTGGTTTAAAAGGCTTGTTGCATATGCTAAATGCAATCATTTCTCCCACAAAAGTGGATTTATGTTTTTTGTTTTCATTTTTGTTTTGCTAAGAGACTAGCAAAATGTAAGTTTCGAGATATTTGATCGGTGTCAAATATTGTATATTTAATCCCCCTTATCTTATGTTTGTTAAGCTCTTAACTTTATTAATTTTTAATGTTTTGGTTAGTTTTGGTGTTTTAGTGTTTTACAGGTTGTTAAGTTGCATTTGGGGCTAATGCCATCAACTATGGGGCTTAAGATAGTTCGAGGAGCTTTGACAGCAAATTTGAGTCGAGCGAAAATTCACACCCGACGAGTCCCACCAATACGACCATATCTAGAGTTGTAGAACTCCGATTGGGGTGATATTGGTGTCTTTGGAAAGCTAACTCAAAAATCTACAACTTTGTATTTCACATGTGAGGGATAATTCTGAAGGCATTGCGTTCAAACGCACTGAGTGCATTCGAATGCACTTATGCCCATCAAATGCCGAAATTCATGCACGAGTGCGATCGAATGCACCTAGTGCGATCAAACGCACTTATCTGACCTGGCAGCACTGAAACCCTAAAAATTAGCCTATAAATATCCCCCTTTCTCTTGTAAACAACCTTGACATTTGGAAAACGCTTGGAGGAGCCCCTTGTGGCCTAAATCCTTCCCATTCATCACTGTAAAACCCTTTAAACGTCATTTTATCATTTATTTTATTTAATGCTTTTAGTTGTTTTAATTTAGTCTCTTATTTTCCCTCACTATGGATTTGTTTATGTATATTCATGTTTAGTTTACATTTTCTGTCATTTAATTTAACGTTTGTTCTATTCAATCACAATCTCGTGACAAGTTTGTGATTGGTTGTTGTTTATGGATCGTTTATCGTCCAATATGTGTTGTGATTTATCTGGGCTACATCGGATAGTTTAAGCGAGTCCAATATCCGTTGTCGTCAACGACACATCGGATGATTCGATCTCGGCTCAACATCCGTTGCAACCGTTTATGGGTTAATACATCACATAATTCGACTAGATTTTGTAAAGGCAAAAGAACATGCATCGAGCTAGGCCGTACAACAGGTGTGTGGACTATCGCGAGAATAGGACATACATTTTAGCCTAATTGTTTGATGGATGTGTGGATTAGCATGCTTATATGTTGATTAAATTGTGGTGAGGTAGATTAGGGACCTTAGCGTTTTTATTTATTTATTTTATTGCATTTAATTTAGTTTATTTTAATGCACACCAACTGTTTGATTTTGGGACTAGGTTAAGATAGGATTAATGATGAGTGCCTAAAAGTGCTTATTTGAACCCCTTAATTTACATTCGTTAGGCTCTTAGTATTGTTAATTTCTAATGTTTTGGTTAGTTTTGGTGTTTTAGTGTTTTGCAGGTTGTTAAGTTGCATTTGGGGCTAATTCCATCAACTCTGGGGCTTAAGACAGTTCGGGGAGCTTTGACAGCAAATTTGAGTTGAGCGATAATTCGCACCCGACGATTCCCACTAAAACGGCCATATCTGGAGTTTTAAAACTCCGATTAGGGTGATCTTGGTGTCTTTAGAAAGCTAACTCAAAGATCTACAACTTTGTATTTCACATGTGAGGGCTAATTCTGAAGGCAGTGCGTTCGAACGTATGTTTTACGTTCGAACGCACTTGTGCCCATCAAATGCCGAAATTCATGCACGAGTGAGTTCGAATGCACTTAGTGCGATCGAACGCACCTTATCTGACCTGGCAGCGTGGAAACCCTAAATTTAGCCTATAAATATCCCCCTTTCTCTTGTAAATGAACCTTACATATGGAAAATGCTTGGAGGTGCCCCTTGTGGCCTAAATCCTCCCTGTTCATCACTGTAAAACCCTCTAAACTTTATTTTATCATTTATTTTAATTTAATGCTTTTGTTTATTTTGCTTTAGTCTCTTATTCTTCACCATGTTTTTATCTACATGTTTTTATGCTTAGTTTAATACTCCGTTCGTCATTTAATTTTATGTTTATTCGTTTCAATACATTTTAGTGACAAAAGTGTGTTGATTGTTGTTTGCAATTCGTTTAAAAGTCGACTTTCGCTGCAACCGGAGATACATCGGATGATTCGTCTTCGGACCAATATCCGTTGTGACCTCTAAACAGTGTTTGCGTTGGTTAGTTCGACAAGAACTTGTAGCAACAATAGGATATGCATATGTGCTTTATTAACAGACGGATGTATGGACTAGTTAATAGCAAATAGAATACGCCTAGTAGAGTAATTTTTGTTGAAGTATGAACTAGGCATGTTTATATATTGATTAAGTTGTGTTGAGGTAGATTAGGGACTTTAGCCTTTTTTTATTTCTTTGTTTTATTGCATTTTGATTAGATTTTATTTTTATGCACGCCAAATGCTTGATATTGGGACTAGGTTAAGATAGGATTAGTTTAGGCACTTTAAAATTGGTTTTTAACGAAACACGATTCTCTGTGGGTTCGACCTCGCACTTGCACATCCGCTCATATTTCAAACGACTCGTGCAATTGGCGAGTACAATTAAATTTGTACATCAATTAATTTAGGCATTTTAGAATTGATTTTTAGCAAAGCCGATTCTCTGTGGGTTCGACACTCGCACTTGCACATCCACTTTATTACAAACTACTCGTGCAATTGGCGAGTACTATTTTTGGTACTATCATAAAGCTAATAACCCGCTGGGCGAGCCGACTCAAGGTCCAAGTGTAAAACGTGAAAAGAAAAAAATGGAGAAGCCCCTCTCGAGACCTCGACGAGTCCTCGAAACATCTATTGTTTCTCTCACTCCAAATAAACAATATAATACAATGAGGGACCATTTTCCAAATAACAGCACTCCTTGTACGGCCACCCGTCCACCAACTCGCAAAAAGCTCCTTGACTAAGCGAGGCATAACCCAGCAAAGGCCAAACCAGGCAAAAAAAGCATTCTACAACACTCTTGCTTCCGCACAATGGAGAATGAGATGAATGACCGACTCCCCCTCTGTTTCATATAACCAGCATCTGTTCACCACAACCATACCCCTCCTCCCAAGATTATCCAAGGTAAGGATATTACCACGAACCACCATCCAAGAGAAAAACGCCACTCTAGGAGGAGCCTGGGATCTCCAAACGCTCTTCCAAGGAAAAGGAAGAGACCCACGGGGCGAGAGTGCTCTATAATAAGACTTAACCTTGAAAATACCTTTGCGGGAAGGCAGCCACCACAACTTATCTTTCCCATCCTCTCTCAACTTACAAGCGTAAAGGCATCTATAAAACGAGGCCAACTCCTCCACCTCCCAATCATGAATTAGCCAAGAAAACTGGACATTCCATTGGATAGTACCATTAGAATGCTCCACATTGTTCGCAATGGATGCCTCCTTGAAACTGGCAATGATGAACAAACCAGGGAACGCCTCTTTAAGAGCACTCTCCCCACACCAGACATCATCCCAAAAACGAATTTTAGAGCCCTCACCCGGATCAAACTTGACATGCCTCCTAAAATTCTGCCACCCCATACAAATAAATTTCCACAGGCCCACCCCATGGGAGCTAGAAATATCACCTGAGCACCAACCTCCCAAACCGACCCATACTTGGCCACCAACACCGATCTCCAACAAGCTCCCTCCTCATGAGCAAAACACCATAACTACTTACCCAAAAGAGCTTGATTAAACCTCCTCATATTCTGAATCCCTAAACCACCCTTGTTAATGAAAGAACACAGCTTATCCCACTCCACTAGATGAAACTTAAACTCATCGTTCATCCCCCCCAAAGAAAGTCCCGTTGAATCTTCTTCATACGCTTAGCCATATTAGCAAGAATAGGAAGAGACAACATATAAGTAGGCAGATTCGATAGAGTGCTTTTAATCAAAGTAACCGTACCCCCCTTGGAGAGATACACCCGTTTCCATGGAGCCAATCGATGCGACATCAAATCCTCAAAACCTGCCCACATTGTTTAAAGCTTAAACGATGCCTCCAGCGGTAAACCCAAATACTTCAAAGGTAAGTCACCAGTACCACAACCCAATAAGCTAGCTAACCGCCCCACATGACCCATTGAGCCAACCAGGAACAAAGCCGACTTTGACAAATTAACCTTTAACCCAGCCACTGCTTCAAAGCAAACAAGTAAAGCCCCAATGTGACGGATTTGACTAGCATTAGCCCCACAAAAGATCAAAGTATCATCCGCAAAAAGGAGATGGGAGACGTTGACCCGAGTATGCTCTCTAGAGCCCACAGAAAAGCCTAAAATTAGCCTCTAGAAGTGAAGGCTCCAAGCATCCTGTTAAACACCTCCATAACCAAAAAAAAAAAAAAAGGGGAAGGAAAGAGGGGATCACCTTGACGTACCCCATGAGAACTCCCAAATAAACCGGAAGGAGCACCATTAATCAAAACAGAGAAGCGTGCAGTCGAAATGCAATGCTTGATCCACGAGCAGCATTTCTCCCCAAACCCACACCTCCTCAATAAATAGAGAAGAAAGCTCCAATCAACATGATCATACACCTTCTCCATATCCAATTGGTAGCTCATGAATTGAGGTCTCAATGAGATTTAATGTCTGTAGGAGCCTACCCATCGACTTAGGAAGCATCTTCACTTTTGTATTCCTCAAACTTAAGTGTTTCAAGAGGAACAAATTCCCCACTTCTTCAGGAAGACAATCAATAGGAGCATATTCAAAATCCAACACTTTTAAAAGCTTCAACTTTTTAAACAAGTTGACAAGGAAAGACCTTGGGATTGCAATAATGCTTAAAAGAAAGATAGAATGAACCCAAGAGTACTCAGTGGTCTCTAAGACATTTTCTCTATCATCATGGATTGATCGACACCGGCTTTTCCCATTGAAACTTGAGTCATCTGTCTACAAAACTTGACAGAAATTCAACTCTCCTGCCTTTGATAGGATGATTTTGTGTAACAGGTCATGGATTATGTACTTTCTACATACCCAATAATCAAGCTCTCCAAATGACACTTGAACCAAGTTTCTGTGGAGGAGTTCCATTAAGTATTCTTCTGCGACCTCTTCTAATTGTTTGCCCTTATTTCCTTTTATGAACCCCTCAGCTATCCATAACCGAAACAATCTTGAATCAGTAATTGAATAGTCCTCTGGAAAAAGACCAAAGTACAAGAAGCAAGACATGAGGTAGTAAGGTAGATCGTGATAACGGAGGGAGAGAATTTTTGTAGTACTTGTAAGGTGGGGATTACTTTCTACCTCAGAATTGAGACTATCATACAACTTTTGCCATTCTAATGGAACATTCTCCTTTGTAGACAAAAGACCACCTATGGCAACGACTGCAAGTGGCAAGCCCTCACATTTTCTAACAATGTCCAATGACAATCTCACCAACTCCCTGGGACAATGCCTCTGAAACTCAGATTGAAATGCCTTTCTACAAAACAATTCCATGCCTTTTCCTGAGATAGAGGTTGCAGCTTGTGGACCTGATCAGATGAAGATTCTTTACAACAAACACCTACATGATCATTGCGGGTTGTGATGATTATCTTGCTGCCTCTGTTATTGCATGGTAAAGCATGTTTCACAATTTCCAAAACTATAACTTCCAAACATCATCAAAAACCACAACATACTTCTTTTGCTCAAAATATTGCCTCAGTTAGCTAATTAGTGTGATTTCGTCCATCATGTCTATTTCCCCTGGAGCCAATTTTTTTGCCTGGTGGATTTGCTTTGTCATGGCCATGAGTATCTTCTTTATGTTGTATGATTGAGACACAGTGATCCAAAATCGGCAATCAAAATTTCCCTTCACTAAGTCATTCTTGTATATTTTCTTGGCAAGAGTTGTCTTTACTGATAAGCGTCAAATGTTGCACATTCAAACCCCTTAACTCACATATGTTAATTCCTTAGCGTTGTTATTTGCTTGATTTTGTTTCGTTTTTGTGTTTCAGGTCAAATGCAAGAGTTCCATTGAAAATTGGACTAAAAGGGACAAGTTGGAGCCATTCTGTGCCTAGGATCGATCGCTGTTGTACCTGGGATCGAGCGAAGTGCGATCGAACGCACTCGGGGGTCCATCATACGACAGGCGCCTTTTTGACTGCTTAAACTTGGTTTTCAGTCTCCCAATTGGTCTGGGAGACTGACCTAGGAGTTTCTTAGGGTTTCTATGGTTTTTAGGGTTTTCTGAGTCCCTATAAATAGACTTTTATACATTGTAAAGGGGGTAGCTTTTCCTAGAGCTAAAATTGCAGCAAATTATCTTTGGAGCTTAAACATCGTGAGTGGCTAAACCCTCTTGTAGGGTATTGATGTAACCCTCTCCAAGTACAATGGTGATTGTATTTGATTTCTAGTTATTCAAATTATGTATGTGATTGCATAACTATGAGAATTGCAACCTTTGATTTCTGTTCTTAATATTAATTGCAATTTTCTTCATTTACAAAATCAATATTTGCGAGATTCTCTTCTTGTCTTAGAAATTAATTTGCCTGTATTGAACTCAAATCAACCTTATTTTCTGTGATTATAAAATTGATGATTATGCAATGGGTCTTAATAGACATATGATTAATAGGATTAGATTGACCATGCTTAGGAAAGACCGGTCGTACTACACCTTAGTTTAGAGTAATTTAGGTAGACGATCCGTGCCAACTGAAAATGGGTTATACTATTCTATTAATTATATGAAACTTATTAAAGGATTTTATAGTTTATACCTAGGGAAGACAGGTCGTGCCGTATCTTAGTGGTTAGGTGGACGATCCATGCCAACCGAGGATAGATTATCCTTATCCTTTAATATTGTATTTTCTTGTTCTTTTATAACATACATATCATGATTTTCTAGAATTAAATATGGTTACTATTGTTGTGCGGATTGTGGCGAAGTCGGTACCTTACTCTCTCTCTCTTATATATTCACTTTCAGCATTACATTTAATTTATGCACTTAAATACCCACAAACAAACAATTCTCTCTTGTTTAATTAGGTTAAATTTCGTCTTTCAAATTTAATAACGAAACCCCTACAATCCTTGAGGTTCTACACCCGCAATATAGCCATATCCTACGGGATTCGTCCTATTGTAAGTGGTTATTTTATTATTGATATTTTTGGTCACAAAAATACCACATCACTTCCCAATCCCGCCCATGCCTACCACTGAAATCACTGAGCGCCTAGTTGCTTCCCCTAGCAACTAGCTTACAAGTTTGACGTGCAAATTATATTGCACTCGTAATGTAACGAACCGTTAGGTCGTATAACTTTTGCGAAGTGCGGAATCGAACCCACAAAGAACGGAGTCTTTGTTAGGAAGAAAACTAATATCACTATTAGATTGAATCTACTTTAACCTAGTTCCAAATAAAGGTTGTACGTAATGTAACTTGCATTAATTAAAAGCTATTCTAAAAAGAAAGGTAAAGGTATGAAAAACTACTAAGGTTAAAGATTAGCCTCACCCCATCTCGAAAGTTAGCTTAACACATTAAACATCGATTTTCCATCTTAATAAATTAAACCCTTCAACACACTCTATTGTTGTTTTTGACACAAGTCACACCAAATGATGTGTTTACCATTAAGGAGCTACAATGAGTATTGATTATTGATAAAATCATCCACTGTATCCTTGGATCACAGTAGATATTGAATCAATAACCAAACACTTGTTGTGTACCTGGCTTGGAACACATAATAGGATGACTATTAAAGTATCAAAACAAACAACCATTTAACTTTTTGTCACGGAAATTAAATAACGAGTGCGGAAAATTAATGACGGAAAATAAACGCATTCAATGTAAAAAGTAAGAAATGTAAACTATGGGTGAGGCTTCATCTTCAACCTTAGTTGAAGAGTTTAGCTACCCATTGAATAATAAAGCATAATAGAAGGAAAAAAATGCATTAAATAAACTTTAAAGTGAAAGATTACAATTAAAAGGGGAAGAGCATGGCCAACAGTGGCAAAATGCTCTCTAAAAATTGCCCAAAAAGAAGTGTTCTCGTGAAAATGCAACAAGGGGCTATTTATAGAATTCTGGTGTGCTGCCATGTCACAGGAGTGCGTTCGAACGCACTGACTAAAGATACGTTCGATCGTAGGGGCTGCGGTCGAACGTAGATAACTGCCGCGGCGCCAACTGGAAGCGATGGAATCATAGGGCCGACTAGGGCAACATGCGTGAGATGCGAGCTGACTGGACCTGCGTTCGAACGTGGTCCCTGCGTTCGACCGCAGCTGCGTTTGAACGCACCAAGTGCGTTCGAACGCACTGGCAATGACTTCATGGCATCTCTTCAAGTCCAATATGCCTTTGGGTAGCCATGTTTTGATGTAATGTCCTGCACACCATAAAACACTAAAACAAGCACAAAAGTTAGATATTAACAATGCTAAAGGCTTAGCAAATATAAGTTAAGGGGGTCAAATATACAATATTTGGCACCAATCAAATACCCCCAAACTTACATTTTGCTAGTCCTTTAGCAAAACAAAAATGAAAAACAAAACAAACATAGGTCCGCTTTCGTGGGAGAAACGATTGCATTGAGCATATGCAACAAGCCATTTAAACCTCTAGGAATTCCCTAGGGGACGAGTGAAGTCTCGTGAGAGTTTTCCAAGAATGATACCCACAAACAATTATTTGGCATAATGTTATTGACAGACAAAGCCTTTCACACAAACATGTGATTTAAACATCATTAGCAATTTTAACAATTTTGAAGAAACAAACCACATCATCAAGGCCTCCAAACATCAATCAAATCATGGCTGAAAAATCGAGACAAGACATGCTCCAAAAAGTGCAAAGTGAACTAACAACAAGATCATGGGGTTTAAATTATTCTCAAAAGATGTGTATCCCAAAATTCAAAGGAAAACAATGTGATGAATACAACCAAGGCTTGAATTGAAAAATGCAATTTTTTGTGTAGGCTGTGCAATGCTTGGCTCCCTTAAGCTTCTAAATGACTTATGTAACGAGCGTTGGGCCAGTGACTCCCAAGCCAGATGGCTTTAGAGCACTAGATGTAGAGACATCCCTAGAGCTTAATTACTCAAGTCAAAAGAGCTACAGAGCCTAAACTAGCCATACAAATTTGGGAATTTCTCATCTTTTGACGCGAACACTCATTGCTTGGCCAGGCAAGAGGTCCGGTTATTCAATGAAAAACTTGACTTATTTTGATTTTTTTTTTTTTTAATAACACCAAGGTTTTCATCATCACATAGCAGACCAAGAACTCTCAAGACACACACTTCAAAGTCAAATCTCATACCCCACAGACCCTAATGCTAATGTGCATGTGAAAAAAAATGGAACAAACATGTGAAGTCTCTCTAATACAACATATGAATTGAAAACTGGGATTTCTAAAGATATGTAGTGTTCAAACGAGTTAAAACACACCAATGATATGCAATCCACAGATATGATGTAAGTCATGCCTATTCAATAACAACTATGCACAAAAAATTTAAAATTTTTACAAAAACAACAAAAATGCACAAAGATAGGCAACAAACAACAAATATGTACAAAGACAGGCAACAATGTCTACCCTACCCCCACACTAAAATGGCACAATGTCCCCAATGTGCCCAGAAATACAATACCAGAGGGATGTCGCAAGTGAGGTAAGTCGTAAGAGGAAACTCCCCCAAACTTGGATGGCAAACACTCAACCTGAAAAAACAAAAACAAACAAACAAAATCAACAAGTAAAAATAATGAGGGGTGCCTCCCACAAGCGCTAAGTTTAACGTCTTCAGCCAGACTCATCATATCAATCAGTCCGAATAAATCGGATCCTCCAAAAGAGTGTCCTCAACCTCTGGACTCCTCAACTCCAAGAATGGTTTTACTCTCTGTCCGTTCACCTTAAAGGTGTTACCATTCTTGGGATCCACTATCTCGATGGCCCCATGAGAAAACATTGTCCTAATGATGAATGGGCCCGTCCATCGAGATTTCAACTTGCCAAGGAATAGATGTAATCGAGAATTGTAAAGAAAGACTTTCTGACCTGGCTCAAAAGATCTCCTCAGGATGCACTGGTCATGAACCTTCTTCATATGTTCTTTGTACGTCCTCGAACTGTCATAAGCATTATTCCTTAGCTCCTCTAATTCAGTGAATTGGAACTTCCTTTGAAAGCCGGCCTTTAAAAAATTGAAATTCAGCTGCTTGATGGCCCAATAAGCTCGATGCTCCAGCTCAATGGGAAGATGACAAGCTTTCCCGTATACCAACCGATATGGTGACATCCCAATCAGTGTCTTATATACTGTCCTATATGCCCATAAAGCATCATTCAATCGCAGAGACCAGTCTTTTCTGTTGGGGTTCACAGTCTTCTCCAAAATGTGTTTGATCTCCCGATTTGACACTTCAACCTGCCCACTCGTCTGTGGGTGATAAGGGGTGGCAACCTTGTGCGCGATGAAATACTTCTTCATCAGCTGCTCAAAAATCTGGTTGCAGAAATGCGTGCCTCCATCACTGATAATCACTCTAGGTGTCCCACACCGAGTGAAAATTGTATCCTTCAAAAATTTGACCACAACTCTGTGGTCATTAGTCTTGCACGCAACTGCCTCCACCCACTTGGACACATAGTCCACAGCAACCAAAATGTACAGAAAACTGAAGGAGTTTAGGAAAGGTCCCATGAAATCGATGCCCATACATCAAAAATCTCAACTATCAAAATGGGATTGAGGGGCATCATGCTCCTCTTTGAAATACTCCCGAGTTTCTGACAGCACTCACAAGAAGTGCAATAAGCACGAGCGTCTGCAAACATGGTGGGCCAATAAAATCCACACTGTAAAATCTTTGCAGCGGTCTTGTTTGCACTGAAATGGCCCCCACAAGCATGATCATGACGAAAGGAGATGACATTGGTTTGGTCAAATTCAGGTATACATCTCCTAATGATCTGATCGGGACAATACTTGAACAGATAAGGATCGTCCCAAAGAAAAGTCTTCACCTTGGACAAAAATTTGATCTTATCTTGTTTCCCCCAATGCGAAGGCATTTGGCTGGTAACAAGATAGTTCACTATATCAGCAAACCAAGGTGCGGGACTGTGAACAATGTGCATCAGTTGCTCATCAGGAAAGGTCTCAGAAATGGGAGTGGCATCCTCAATGAAATCCATGGTCAATCTAGAAAGATGATCCGCCACCACATTTTCGGAACCCTTCTTGTCCCAAATTTCTATGTCGAACTCTTGAAGCAGCAAAATCCACCGGATCAAACGGGATTTAGCATCTTTCTTGGAAAAAAGATACTTCAATGCCGCATGATCTGAATAGATAATGATTTTAGATCCTAACAAATAGGATCTAAACTTGTCTAGCGCAAAAACGACCGCCAACAACTCCTTTTCTGTGGTGGAGTAATTGAGTTGTGCGTCGTTCAGAGTCCTGCTCGCATAGTAAATCACATGGGGAAGTTTATCAATGTGCTGCCCCAAAATAGCTCCCACAGCATAGTATGATGTGTCACACATGATCTCAAATGGTTCACCCCAACTGGGTGGTCTAATGACTGGTGTGGACGTCAGAATCTCCTTCAGAGCCACGAATGCTTTCAAACATCCTTCATCAAATTCAAACGGGGTCTCTTTGGCCAACAACCTGCACAAGGGCCTGGCGATCTTGCTAAAATCCTTGATGAATCGCCTGTAGAACCCTGCATGGCCCAAGAAGGAACGGATTTCCTTCACAGTACGTGGGGGTGGAAGGTTAGAGATCAAATCTACCTTCGCCTTGTCAACCTCAATACCCCTCTGAGATATGACATGCCCTAGTACTATCCCCTGCTTAACCATAAAATGGCATTTTTCCCAGTTAAGTGTTGTGCAAAAATCTACCTAAATTAATAGGCAAATAATTGTACGTTTTACTTGCAAGTGCACAAGGTCAAAAAGTGTAGTATGCGTGTAAGTGCAAGATCGATCCCATAGGGATTGGTTAACTATGCTTGAAATTAAATTCGCAATAAAAAGTAAAAGAGAGAAAAATTGAGTTTGATTAAATAATGGGGAAAAGGTAGGGCTTTGATTTCCACCGCTAATCATGTTTATACAGTAAAACAATATGCCAATGCTTAAATTACATGATGAATATTCAATGGTTGCCAACCTAAGGGCATGGTGTATACTCCTTAAGCTATTGGTTTCCCTAAGCAACGAATTAGGCATGGTGTATACTCTAACTCTTTTCTTTCCGAAAGGATTTAGCATGGTGTATACTAAGTTGTTCTCTAGGAAAGCATATGAACTGTGAAAACCGACAACCACATGAGACCTAGGGCATGGTGTATACTCCCGGTTTCCCATGTTGATTAATCCAAGAACCCGGTGTGGATTACTTTTGTTACTTATGTTAAACCCAGGACTCGGTCATCCAAATTGATCTAACTAACAAGTCCATACCACATGCATAT
>CM017328.1:18933140-18949411 GCA_006937295.1 Carpinus fangiana | reverse complement strand
TGTCCCACATAATTTGCTTGCTCTTGATCTGCAGATGAGTACAAAGGGCAAGTGTCAGTTGTGTGATCAAATTGAGAACAAAGAGCACATACCTGGGGTGGTGTGGCTTGTTGAATAGGTGAGATATTTTGTAAGGCCATGGCCTTGACAATCATATCTAACTTTCTATCTACAGTAACCATGTGACTTGAAGATCCACCATTTGAGTTTACTTCATACAGGCCTTTACTCTTTACTCCTTGCCTTCCTCTGGATGAGAATTGTTGGGAGTGCTCACTTAATGTCTCAAATAATTCCATAGCTTCTTCACTGCTCTTTTCCATTAACACTCCTCCACAACCAGAATCAACAACTCCTTTATTTGCATCATTAAGGCCTTCATAAAAAGCCTGTACCAATTCATCTTGAGGGAGCTTGTGATGTGGGCACCTCAAGAGTAAGTCGTTGAAATGCCCCCATGCTTCAAAGAATAAGTCGCCATCTCTCTATTGCCAAGCTTGAATTTCCTTCCTCATCTGTCTTGTCTTCTGAGCTGGGAAGAATTTCTTCAAGAATTTACTGGACAGTGTTTCCCAAGTGTGGATAGTATTTGATGTACAAATTTAATTATACTCGCCAATTGCACGAGTCGTTTGCAAAATAGCGGATGTACAAGTGCGAGGTCGAACCCATAGAGAATCTTGTTTTGTTCAAAACTAATTTTAAAGTGCCTAAACTAATCCTATCTTAACCTAGTCCCAAAAGCAAACACATGGTGTGCATAAAAATAAACTAAATTAAAATGAAATAAAATAAAGAAATAAAAGCGACTACAGTCCCTAATCCACTTCACTACAAATTAATTAACAAATAAACATGCTTAGCTCATATTTAATAACGATTACGCTACTTGGCGTATTCTATTTGCTAATTGCATTGTTCATATTTCCGTCTATCGATAAAACCATATGCATATCCTATTGTTGCTACACAATCTTGTCGAACTACTCGAGGCAAACACTGTTACAAGAGGTCACAACGGATAATGGTCCGAAGACGAATATCCGATGTATCTCCGGTTGCAACGAGTGTTGACATTTGGCGATTTGTAAACAACAATCAACACACTTTTGTCACTAAAATGCATTGAAACGAATAAACATAAATCTTAAATGACAGAATAATACAAACTAAACATGAATAAAAGTAAACAAATTAAAGTAAAGGGAAAAAGAGACTAAATTAAAAGCAAAATAAAACATAAATTAAATAAACGACAATTTAGGAGGGATTTACAATGGAAAACAGAGGGTTTTGGGCCCTAGAGGCACCTCCCAAAATTGCTCTCTACGAAAATACATGAGGGTCCTATTTATAGGCTAGCAGGTCACTCGAGTGTGTTCGAACGTAATGATGAATTGTGTGTTCGATCGCACTAGGTGCGTTCGACCGCAGAAAACCGTAACGACGCTGCTGGAAGCGATGGACTCCTAGGGCAACCGCGTGAGTTACGGGATGACTGGGACTACGTTCGACCATGCCCCCTGTGTTTGACAGACAGTGCATTCGACCGTCAGTGCGTTCAACCTTCAGTACGTTCGAACGCACCAAGTGCGATCGAGCGCACTTGGCAGGGATCCATTTCTTCCCTTAGTGCATTTTGCTCCTTTGTGGCCATGTTTTGTTGTAAGGACCTGCACAACTCAAAACACTAAAAACACTAAAAATAATTAGATATTAACAGTGCTAAGGGCTTAACAAATATAAGTTAAAGGGGTCAAATATACACAATTTGGCACTTATCAGTATTTGAAGGCATTGAGTTGTACCACAATCTTGCATTGTCCTTCAAAGAAAAAGGGAAGAGAATCATCCTTATTCCTTCTTGATCCAAGCCTTGAACATGTTGGAACTTGCAAAGATCAGTGAATTCCCTTATGTGCAAGTTTGGATCCTCAGTTGGTGTACCTCTGAAGTGTGTCAATGCATTGAGTATTTGTGGAGATATGTAATAGTTGCCTTGGGCCTCTGATTGATAGGCAATGCATGATGTTTGGTTGGGATTGTCAGGGATGAAGGCCTGTTTCATGGGCTTCCGCTCTGGTGGCGGTTGGTTTACCTGCTGTTCAGCCATAACTTCCTCTTCTAGAAGTTCTTCTTCTTCTTCCTCGATGTTGTCTCCGGGCTTCTATCTTATGGTCCGCTCAATCTCTGTATCAAGTGGAAGGATCACTGGATTCTTGGAGCAAAGCCCTTGCATGAACCAAAAGAAGTTCTTCCAAGCACAGCAGCTTCAGTACTACTGTTTGGCTGGTTTCTGGAACAGCGAATGATCGCTGATACTTGTACGATCAATCGCTGGGCGTTTGATCGCACGCGGGCTGCAATCGTTCGCAATCACAGAACTATGTTGCCGCAGATTTGGAACAACCCTAAAACGAAAAAAAAAACAAATTAAACAGAACAAAAAAATAATTAAAACTAAAATAAAAACAAAATTAAACTAAACGAAAGTAATTCTAAACAGAATTTAACGCAATCCCCGGCAACGGCGCCAAAAACTTGTTGTGCAAAAATCTACCTAAATTAATAGGCAAATAATTGTACGTTTTACTTGCAAGTGCACAAGGTCAAAAGGTGTAGTATGTGTGTAAGTGCAAGATCGATCCCACAGGGATTGGTAAACTATGCTTGAAATTAAATTCGCAATAAAAAGTAAAAGAGAGAAAAATTGAGTTTGATTAAATAATGGGGAAAAGGTAGGGCTTTGATTTCCACCGTTAATCATGTTTATACAGTAAAACAATATGCCAATGCTTAAATTACATGATAAATATTCAATGGTTGCCAACCTAAGGGCATGGTGTATACTCCTTAAGCTATTGGTTTCCCTAAGCAACGAATTAGGCATGGTGTATACTCTAACTCTTTTCTTTCCTACAGGATTTAGCATGGTATATACTAAGTTGTTCTCTAGGAAAGCATATGAACTGTGAAAACCGACAACCACATGAGACCTAGGGCATGGTGTATACTCCCGGTTTCCCATGTTGATTAACCCAAGAACCCGATGTGGATTACTTTTGTTACTTATGTTAAACCCAGGACTTGGTCATCCAAATTGATCTAACTAAAAATTCCATACCACATGCATATGTTGATCAGGCAAACACATATGAGGAATTCATGGAAACAGGTATTAATCAAGTTAAATACTATCATGCAATTATCGCAAAGGCGCCAATATTGAATTAAAATATAAACATAATTAGGGCTTCAATCTAGACCTACTGAAAGGTTTAGTTACACATAATAGTGATGCTAATCATCTTCATAAAATAAACTTGAGGAAAAGAATAAACCCGAAAAATTGTTTTCTTGAAAGCTGTAAATTCCTCTCCAAAAATTGCGTGTCTTCTTCTGTGTTTATAGGCCTATTTATAGACTCTAGGAGGATTCTAGAAACCCTAAAAATCGTAGGGTTTGAATCCTTGTGCAACAAGGATTTACAAAAACCCTAAAAACTAAAAACTTCCAAAATAGGGTTGCGGCTGGTTTGGACTTCACACATAGGTGCGCTCGATCACCATCGAGCTGCGATCGATCGCACTGTGATCGATCTCCTTCTTTTGCGCACGAACGCAGGTGCGTTCGATCCTCTTCTTGGGTGCTCGAGCGCTGGTGCGCTCGATCACAAGTATCCTGCACTCGATCACCTTTACATACTCCAGCTCCTTCTTGATCTTCTTCAAGTTTTTCTCCAAATTCTCTTCCATTAAGCCCTAAACTTTCTTTTCTTCCAAAGGCCTATAAAACAGAGAAAACACAAAAAGAAAGTAAAATAGAACAAAATAACATAAACTAAAGGCGTAACAAATATAAATTAAAGGGCTTAAATATGAATATTTAAGCACTTATCATTAAGCACAAGGTTCTTCTCTTTGCACCTCACTAAAACCAAAGTGAGACGGTGTAGACACTCCTGAAAAGATGAATCGAAAATGGAGAAGTCATCCATGAAGATCTCCATAAAATGCTCTACCATGTCAGAGAATATGATGATCATGCACCGCTGAAAAGTAGCAAGTGCATTGCACAGCCCAAAAGGCATGCAACGGTAGGCGAATGTCCCAAACGAACAAGTAAAGGTAGTCTTCTCCTGGTCTTCAAGGTCCACTGGGACATGGTTATATCCTGAATAACCATCCAAAAAGCAGTAATACTCGTGCCCAGCTAAACGCTCCACCATCTGGTCAATGAATGGAAGAGGAAAGTGATTTTTCCTGGTGGTAGCATTCAACTTCTGGTAGTCAATACAAACTCTCCAACCCGACTGAATCTGAGTTGGCACCAACTCGTTGTCCTTGTTCTTTACTACCATCAACCCAGCTCTCTTGGGCACGACATGTATCGGGCTCACCCACTTGCTATCAGAAATTGGATAGATGATCCCTGCATCTAACAATTTTATCACTTCTGCTCTCACAACCTCCTGCATTGCTGGGTTGAGCCATCTCTGTGGTTCCCTCGATGGTTTGGAATTCTCTTCCAGATGTATCTTATGCATAACCAACGAGGGACTGATTCACTTGATGTCCTCAATAGTCCAGCCAATAGCTTCCTTATGCTCTCTCAAAACATTTAACAACTCTTCCTCTTGAGCATCCCTCAAATCTGAAGTTATGATCACTGGCAAAGAATCAGCTGGACCTAGGAACTTATACTTCAAATTGTCCGGTAAAGGCTTAAGTTCCTTCTTCGGGGAATCAGGCACAACAGTCTCCTCCTTCTCCTCGCTCACCAAAGGAGCAGTCTCCAAAAGTGCATCTACCTACTCCATGAGTTTATCCAAATCCAAGTCTTCACTAAACTGAGCAAGGCATGCTTCCAGGGGGTCCTCTATGCTTGTTTCCTCCACTACTTCATCCATTATCTCCTTAATCAAGCATACTTGATTCATTTGGTCATAATCAAGTGGTTGTTTTCTGATGTGAAAAATATTCAACTCCACCGTCATATTTCCAAAAGAAATCTTCATTACCCCTGACCTACAATTTATCAGGGCGTTAGCCGTAGCTAAAAAAGGTCGCCCTAGAATCACAGGAATCTCGCTCCCTATCACTTGAACTGGCTCTGTGTCCAATACAATGAAATCCACGGGGAAATAAAACTTGTCAACCTTAATCAGTACATCCTCAACTATTGCCCGGGGAATCTTCACCGATCGATCAGCAAGTTGCAGTGTCATGGATGGGGGCTTCAGCTCTCCTAGCCCTAATTGCAAATAGACTGAGTAGGGCAGCAAATTCACACTTGCTCTCAAATCCAACAGTGCCCTCTCAATCTGGCTAATTCCTATCATGCAAGTAATTGTAGGACATCCAGGGTCCTTGTACTTGAGGGGTAACTTGCATTGTAGGATAGCACTTACTTGCTTGGTCATAAATGCCTTTTTCGGGACATTTGTTTTCCTCTTCACTG
The DNA here is from genome assembly GCA_006937295.1 of Carpinus fangiana. Taxonomy (NCBI): domain Eukaryota; kingdom Viridiplantae; phylum Streptophyta; class Magnoliopsida; order Fagales; family Betulaceae; genus Carpinus; species Carpinus fangiana. Next base: position 18,943,951 of record CM017328.1, on the reverse strand, counting down.
TGACCAAGTCCTTCAAGAACTTGGCATATGAAAGGATTTGCTGGATGGCATCCAAAAATGGAATATTGATTTGGACTTGTTTGAACACCTCTAGAATGTCCTCTAACTTACCTCCATTCCTAGGCACTTGTAATCTTTTAGGGTAAGGTGCTTTTGGCACAAGCGGCCTAGGAAGTTCCTTAACAACAGAGGTGACCGTAGATGGCTCAGCATCTCCTTCCTTCTCCTCGTCATCCTCTTCATCTCTTGGCTTTTCTTCCTCAACTTGGTGTACTTCTGGGTCCACCACTTTGTTGTCCACTTTCTTCCCAGATCTTAGAGTAACAATCGCCTGCACATGTTCTTGATTCGAAGAATTTCCAATGTTGCATGCTTTAGGGTTGTTTATTGCTTGGCTAGGGAGCTTTCCCTTGTCCCTCTCACCAAGGTGATTTGTCAATTGTCCCATCTGTATCTCCAACTTCGAGATAGCCTGGGTGTTCACCATGGTGGAGTGCCTCACGTCACTGATTGATTGACCAGTTATCTTCATGAATTCCTTCATGGTCTCTTCCAGTGACTGTGTTAATGAAGCTGGGGCTTGAGTGGGGGCTTGATAGGATGATGAGGACGCTGGCTGAGTCGAGCGTCCTTGATTCTGATAAGGAGAAGAAAATCCTGGAGGGTAGTGATTTTGAGCACGAGGGGCTCCTCCTTGATTTGTGGTGGGTTGATTCTGTTTCCAAGAGAAGTTAGGGTGGTTCCTCCACCCTGGATAATATGTCTCAGAATATGGCCCACTGGCTGTCTTTTGGAAATTGTTGAAAGCGTTCACTTGTTCCATCTCAGCAAAAACTGTCATTGATAAGTGCCAAAATATTCATATTTTAGCCCTTAATTTACATTTGTTAATTTCTTAGTTTTTGTNGAAGCTGGGGCTTGAGTGGGGGCTTGATAGGATGATGAGGACGCTGGCGGAGCCGAGCGTCCTTGATTCTGATAAGGAGAATAAAATCCTGGAGGGTAGTGATTTTGAGCACGAGGGGCTCCTCCTTGATTTGTGGTGGGTTGATTCTGTTTCCAAGAGAAGTTAGGGTGGTTCCTCCACCCTGGATAATATGTCTCAGAATATGGCCCACTGGCTGTCTTTTGGAAATTGTTGAAAGCGTTCACTTGTTCCATCTCAGCAAAAACTGTCATTGATAAGTGCCAAAATATTCATATTTTAGCCCTTAATTTACATTTGTTAATTTCTTAGTTTTTGTTATTTTGTTCCATTTTATTTCCTTTTTGTGTTTTCTGTGTTTTTGTAGGTCATGAAAGAAAAGGAAGCGTTTCTGGAAATGTTCCAAGCTTAAAGGGCAAATTGGGAAGACCTAGAAGATGTGGAAAGGATTAAATCGGAATTTATCAAATTGGAGCTAAAATCGGATTGGATTCAAATTTGGATTCTGAACAGGTCTCGGTATTTTGGCCATAACTTTCAGCTCAAATATTGGATTGATGTGATTCTAACAGAATTGGAAATCTGACTCAACAGGCTACAAATCATTGTGAAATAGAATTTTCCTAATTCAGACTGCCGCAATCCTAAAATCACCCCTCAAGAGAGAAGCCCAATTATGGACGAATTCTATTCCGATTTGTAATAGGATCGTCTCCTAAATTGACTAGGAGATAGAATTCCGAATTTCATAGATTTACTAGGGTTTCTAGGACTCTCCTAAAGTCTATAAATAGACCTCTAAGCCTCACAACTAGATACACAATTTCAGAAAGGAGAATTTGGAGGCTACTTCTAGGAGCGGTTTTCGGTTCTTTCTTTTCCTTTTCTTTTTAGTTTTTATTTTAATTATGTGTAACTAATTATTTTAGTAGGGATGGATTGAAACCCTAATTATGCTTATTTAATATTTCAATATTGGCGCCTTTGTGATAATTATATTGTGTTGCTTAACTTGATTAATGCCTGTTTTATTGAATTCCTCATATGTACGTGATTGGCCATTATATGCATGTGGTATGGACTTGTTAGTTAGATCAATTTAGATGACCGAGTCCTGGGTTTAACATAAGTAATAAAAGTAATCCACGCCGGGTTCTTGGGTTAATCAACATGGGAAACCGGGAGTATACACCATGCCCTAGGTCTCATGTGGTTGTGGGTTTTCACAGTTCATATGCTTTCCTAGAGAACAACTTAGTATACACCATGCTAAATCCTTTAGGAAAGAAAAGAGTTAGAGTATACACCATGCCTAATTCGTTGCTTAGGGAAACCAATAGCTTAAGGAGTATACACCATGCCCTTAGGTTGGCAACCATTAGGTATTCATAATATGATTGGATCATTGGCATATTGTTATATTATTTGAATATGATTAGTGGTGGATATCAAAGCCCTACACTTTCATTTACCTTTTCATTTATTTCTATTTCTTTTAATAAATATCAATTCCGTGACAAGTTGGTATTTTAATTAATTAATTCTAAACGAAATTAACAATCTCCGTGGGATCGATCTTGCACATACGCACTTTACTACACTTTTTGACCTTGTGCACTTGCAAGTAAAATGTACAATTATTTGCCTATTAATTTAGGTAGATTTTTACACAGCAAGTTTTTGGCGCCGTTGCCGGGGATTGTTTAATTTTGTTTAGAATTTTTTTTGTTCCTTAGTTAATTTTATTTTTGATTTAATTCTTTTTATCTTTAGTTTTACTTTTTTGTTCTGTTCTCCGGAGGTGTGCTCGAGCGCCCCTTCTAGGGCGATTGAGCGCACCAGTGTGATCGAGGGCACCTCACGGTGTGATCTATCGCACATCCGGACAGCAGCACTAAAATTGTGGTAATAACTAATATGATTTATTTCTTTTATTTTTGTTCTTATTTTTTTTTATTTTGTTATTTAATTTTCTTTTTGTTATAATCATGTTGAGAGACAATACACCTCCGGTGCGAAGACCTATGAAAAATTCATTCAGTCCCGAAATCCTCAACCAGCCATCATGCATTAATTTCCAACCCACTGTGCAGAGCAGTTACGATTTATCTCCGCTGCTCAATTTGAGTCCACACTATAAAGGCACACCTATAGAGAACCCATATTGGCATATTCGAGAAATCGTTGATCTCTGCAGGACTCAGAATGTTCAGGGTTTAACTCAAGATGAAATCAGGTTAATCCTCTTCCCTTTTTCTTTAAAAGATAATGCTAAGATATGGTACTATTCTTTGGCCACAGGTTCTATTCATACTTGGGATGAGATGACCACAAAGTTCTTAAAGAAGTTTTTCCCAGCCCACAAGACAATGCAATTGAGAAGGGAAATTCTGACTTTCCAACAAAAAGATGGAGCCCTTTTCTTTGAAGCATGGGAGCACTTTAATGAGCTACTTCTCAGATGCCCTCATCACAATTTATCTCAAGAAGATCAGGTACTGGCATTCTATGAGGGTTTAAATGATCCTAATAAGAGCCTTGTAGATTTAGCTTGTGGATACATGTTGATGGAGAAAAGCAGCGAGGAAGCCATAGAACTCTTTGAGACCTTAAGTGAGAACTCCCAACAATTCCCATCTAAAGGGAGACAAGGATTCAAAGGAAAAGGCATAGATGAAGAGAGCACCAACGGTGGAATTCAAGCTCAAATGGCTGCCATGGAGAAAAAGCTGGACATGCTCATGAAAGCTATGATTAATCATAACAGTGCTCCTGAGTTATCTCTCATCAATTTTTCCCAACATTATCATGAAGAGAAGCCATCTTCCACCTATTGGCCTCAACAATACCAAGAAGAGGAGCCACCTCCCATCAATTGGCCTCAACAATACCAAGAAGAAGAGTGTCAAAGTCAGTTTGTTGCTGATTACAATGGACAATACATGGAGGAAGAGTGCACTTACTATCATGAGCAAACAACCACCACACTTAAGAATGAAGAAATTGTTGAGAAAAATTTTTGTGAGCCAAGTATTGAAGATCCTTTGGGAGAGTGCTTTGATAAATTTTGTGAGCAAGCTGTGGTTGAAAATCAAGTGGATGAGAGGAAGGAGGAGCAAACTGAGGATCTAGAGGAGCCACATCAGGAAAAAGAAGAGAGTACTAAGACTTTTTCAACATTAGCTCTTATTCCTGAAACACCAAGAGGCCAAGAGAAAAGTCTGTTAGAGCTACCAAATGAGCAAATTGAGGACATCAAGATAGAAAAGCTCCCTGAGTCTTCTTCTTATTTTATTCCAGTCCATGATGAGAAATTGTTTGAGAAGACTCAGAGTGGTCCACCCCTATATACAGACAATTGGAATCCCCCTGCAATGGGAAGACATCATTCTCTTTGGTGCAAGAGAAGAAAAGATTGGTGCTTCAAGTTTAAAGTGCCACAGTCTGGCTGAAGACGTTAAACTTAGCGCTCATGGGAGGCACCCCATAGAATATCCTTTTTATTTCTTTGTTTGTTTATTTTATTTTATTTTTATTTTGTTTTCCACTATTACTTTAGTGTTTTGTTTTTCAGGGACAAGTGTGCTTGAGTTCAAGTTTGGGGGGAATGCTTTAAGTCAAACCTATTCCAGACAGTTTCATCCATCTCCTGGGTAAGATCTTTCCATGATATACACACATTGGGGACAATGTGTAATTTAAGTTTGGGGGTATGGGGGACACATTTACACACACTTGGTCCCACTTTTTGTTTTTGAAAAAAAAAAAAAAAAAAAAAAAAAAAAAAAAAAAAGAAAAACGAAATGATCATTGATAAGATTTTCATTGAGTAACTGGGCCTCTTGCATCAAAGCATTGAGCGTTCACGTCAAAAGGTGAAGAGATTTGATTTGGTTCAAAATATGACTAGTTTAGTTTCGTAGCCTTTTTGACTTGAGTTAGTAAGTCCTTAGGGGTGTCTTCACACCTAATGCCCTAAAACCATCTGGTTTGGGAGTCATTGGCTCAACACTCGCTACATGGGTCAATTAGAAAGCTTAAGGGAACTAAACATTACAGAGTCAAAAATAAAAGAAAGAGAAAAAATATATATATAATAAAATTATGTCATTGTTGTTCATTCTGATGGGAAATTCAGTGAAGCTTGAGATGTTGAGACATTGCACATTAGAATCATTTGGAAGCTTCATAGTCTTGTGCTAATTCACTCTACACTGTTTCGAACTTGTGATGCCTTAGCTTGCTTGCTGTAAGTGATTAGACTTTAAATTCCAATTCATTGTGAAGATGGAGTTTAACTTTTTAAGCTTTCTAATGAATGAAAATCATGGTTTTGAGTGATGCTTTAATTTTTGGATAACATGAACTGTGCATAATGTTTGTGGGTAACATTCCTGGAAAACCCTCACGAGACTTAACTCGTCCTCTAGGGAATGCCTAGGGGTTTAAAAGGCTTGTTGCATACGCTAAATGCAATCGTACATCCCACGAAAGATGGATTTATCTTTTTGTTCTTTATTTTTCATTTTGTTTTTAGTTTAGTATTGCTAAGGGACTAGCAATATGTAAGTTTGGGGGTGTGATAAGTGCCAAAATATTCATATTTTAGCCCTTAATTTACATTTGTTAATTTCTTAGTTTTTGTTATTTTGTTCCATTTTATTTCCTTTTTGTGTTTTCTATGTTTTTGTAGGTCATGGAAGAAAAGGAAGCGTTTCTGGAAATGTTCCAAGCTTAAAGGGCAAATTGGGAAGACCTAGAAGATGTGGAAAGGATTAAATCGGAATTTATCAAATTGGAGCTAAAATCGGATTGGATTCAAATTTGGATTCTGAACAGGTCTTGGTATTTTGGCCATAACTTTCAGCTCAAATATCGGATTGAGGTGATTCCAACGGCATTGGAAAGCTGACTCAACAGGCTACAAATCATTGTGAAATAGTATTTTCCTAATTCAGACCGCCGCAATGCTAAAATCACCCCGCAAGATAGAAGCCCAATTCTGGACGAATTCTATTCCGATTTGTAATAGGATTGTCTCCTAAATTGACTAGGAGATAGAATTCCGAATTTCCTAGGTTTACTAGGGTTTCTAGGACTCTCCTAAAGCCTATAAATAGACCTCTAAGCCTCACAACTAGATACACAATTTCAGGGAGGAGAATTTGGAGGCTACTTTCTAGGAGCGGTTTTCGGTTCTTTCTTTTCCTTTTCTTTTTAGTTTTTATTTTAATTATGTGTAACTAATTATTTTAGTAGGGCTGGATTGAAACCCTAATTATGTTTATTTAATATTTCAATATTGGCGCCTTTGTGATAATCATATTGTGTTGCTTAACTTGATTAATGCCTGTTTTATTGAATTCCTCATATGTATGTGATTGGCCATTATATGCATGTGGTATGGACTTGTTAGTTAGATCAATTTGGATGACCGAGTCCTGGGTTTAACATAAGTAACAAAAGTAATCCACGCCGGGTTCTTGGGTTAATCAACATGGGAAACCGGGAGTATACACCATGCCCTAGGTCTCATGTGGTTGTCGGTTTTCACAGTTCATATGCTTTCCTAGAGAACAACTTAGTATACACCATGCTAAATCTTTTAGGAAAGAAAAGAGTTAGAGTATACACCATGCCTAATTCGTTGCTTAGGGAAACCAATAGCTTAAGGAGTATACACCATGCCCTTAGGTTGGCAACCATTAGGTATTCATAATATGATTGGATCATTGGCATATTGTTATATTATTTGAATATGATTAGTGGTGGATATCAAAGCCCTACACTTTTATTTACCTTTTCATTTATTTCTATTTCTTTTAATAAATATCAATTCCGTGACAAGTTGGTATTTTAATTAATTAATTCTAAACGAAATTAACAATCTCCGTGGGATCGATCTTGCACTTACGCACTTTACTACACTTTTTGACCTTGTGCACTTGCAAGTAAAATGTACAATTATTTGCCTATTAATTTAGGTAGATTTTTGCACAGCAGTCATCGATGGACAATTCTGTGCTTGGTGCAAGGGACTAGCACAGACTGAACAGCTCTCAACTGGAAATGTGTTAGCCGCATTGACAGGCCTTCCTATGCTCAGGGCATCCAATCTCTTGACAATGGCATCCATCCTTTGTGCCAACTCTGTTTCTCCTTTTAACTCCAGGATGCCCCCTTTCTTAGGGTTTCAGGCAAATTTATCTCGACAACTCGTGAAATCCCACTGTTGGGAGTTGACAATTTTCTCCAGAGCTTTGTAAGCTAAATCTCCCGTCAAGTTCAGGAATGCTCCCCCATTCATCAACTCAATCATACTTCGGTTGGGCTGAGACAACCCTTGGTAGAAGAATTGCACCAAACGCCATTTTTCGTACCCATGAGGGGGGCATTTCATCAACAGATCTTTGAATCGTGCCCAACATTCTGAGAATTTCTCATCTTCATCTTGAGTAAAGGAACTGATTTCCTTTCTTGCTTCGTTTACTCTGGACATTGGGAAAAACTTGTTGTAGAATTGCTTCAACAGCTCTTCCCATGATGTGATTGAGCCAGGAGCATTGGAGTCCAACCACTCCGTGGCTCTATCATGAAGTGAGAAAGGAAAGAGTCTAAGGTGGACAGATTCCTCAGAAAAATTTTGAAATTTGGTGGTAGCACAGATATTCTTGAATTTTTTAACATGAGAGTAAGGGTTTTCATGATCTAAGCCATAAAATGATGGTAACATCTGGATTACGTGTGGGTTGCGTTAGTCGGCGGCAACACAATGCACGAATGGGAACTGACTGCATTAGGTGCGAACAATTCCTGTAGTGATGTTGTGAAATCCACATCATAAGCTCTTCTATTCTCCCCGTTCCCTTCTCTTGCATCTTGATAATCCTCATGCTCCTCCACTCTCGGATTCCTTTGATTTTCCCCGTGCTCCTCCACTCTCGGATTCCTTTGATTATCCCCCATCTTGCCTTGAGCTCTACTCGCTCTCCTAATGTTTCTTTCTAAGTCGGGATCTAATGGTGTTAATTCTAAGTTCACGGATCGCCGACCAAGCATAAACCAACAAAAATTTAACTAAACACTAAGCAAAAACAGCAAGTTAGAACAAGCATACATGCATGGAAAAACAATAAAAACAGAAAACAAAGCAGCAAAATATTTACAACTACAAAAAACCTAAAAGAAAATAAAACACTAGATGCAATTAAACTATGAAAATAGCAACCTATATGCACTAAAATGAATTAAAACTAAACAATTTTAAACAAATATGGACAGATGCAGCAACTACAGAGACAAAAAACAGCAAACAACTATTAACAATCCTAGCTAAAACATATGGAAACTAAGATGCAAAATCAAATTAACTTCTAACTGCAAATTAACTAAACTAACAACTAACAATTGAAACTAATTAATCACTTACAAATTAAAATAAACTAAATACAACCAACAGCAGCAGAAAACAAGCTAAAACAGGTATAAATATTGATTAAAAACTAACTTAACAATCTACAAAAACAGAAAATGCATACCGCCTTCAGGTATGTTGGTACAGGAAGCAGAGGTGCGCTCTAGCGCAAGCAGTACGTTCGTTCGCAAAAACGCAACAATTTAGCAGGCTTTGCAAGTGCGTTCGAACGCAACTCAGATGCGTTTGAACGTAGCACTGCACTGCTTTCTGACGGGGACTTGGGTTCGCACGCAGAGGAGTAACGAGAATTCGCAGGTGCGCGAACGTTGTGGAATAGGCGACGGTGAATTCGACCGCAAGGACTGCATTCGACCGCACTGTGACAGCCTGATTTTCCAGAAACTATGCACAAAATGAAAATTTGCCAAACACTATTCTAAAAAGCTAACAAAAATTAATTAAAATGCAAAATAAACTAAGAACAGAATTGAAATTGCATAAAATAAATACTAGTAGAAAAATAAACTCAATCTAAAAACAATATTAATTTAAACAAAAACAACCGTTCCCTGGCAACTGCGCCAAAATTTGACGTGCAAATTATATTGCACTCACAATGTAACGAACCGTTAGGTCGTATAACTTTTGCGAAGTGCGGAATCGAACCCACAGAGAACAGAATCTTTGTTAGAAAGAAAACTAATATCACTATTAGATTGAATCTACTTTAACCTAGTTCCAAATAAAGATTGTACGTAATGTTACTTGCATTAATTAAAAGCTATTCTAAAAAGAAAGGTAAAGGTATGAAAAACTACTAAGGTTAAAGATTAGCCTCACCCCATCTCGAAAGTTAGCTTAACACATTAAACACCGATTTTTCGTCTTAATAAATTAAACCCTTCAACACACTCTATTGTCGTTTTTGACACAAGTCACACCAAATGATGTGTTTACCGTTAAGGAGCTACAATGAGTATTGATTATTGATAAAATCATCCACTGTATCCTTAGATCACAGTGGATATTGAATCAATAACCAAACACTCATTGTGTACCCGGCTTGGAACACATAATAGGATAACTATTAAAGTATCAAAACAAACAACCATTTAACTTTTTGTCACGGAAATTAAATAACGAGTGCAAAAAATTAAATGACGGAAAATAAACGCATTCAATGTAAAAAGCAAGAAATGTAAACTATGGGTGAGGCTTCATCTTCAACCTTAGTTGAAGAGTTTAGCCACCCATTGAATAATAAAGCATAATAGAAGGAAAAGAATGCATTAAATAAACTTTAAAGTGAAAGATTACAAATAAAAGGGGCAGAGCATGGCCAACAGTGGCAAAATGCTCTCTAAGAATCGCCCAAAAAGAAGTGTTCTTGTGAAAATGCAACAAGGGGCTATTTATAGAATTCTGGTGTGCTGCCAGGTCACAGGGGTGTGATGAGTACCTAAAAGTGCTTATTTGAACCCCTTAATTTACATTCGTTAGGCTCTTAGTTTTGTTAATTTCTAATATTTTGGTTAGTTTTGGTGTTTTAGTGTTTTGCAGGTTGTTAAGTTGCATTTTGGGCTAATGCCATCAACTCTGGGGCTTAAGACAGTTTGGGGAGCTTTGACAGCAAATTTGAGTCGAGCGATAATTCGCACCCGACGAGTCTCACCAAAACGATCATATCTGGAGTTGTAGACCTCCGATTGGGGTGATCTTGGTGTCTTTGGAAAGCTAACTCAAAGATATATAACTTTGTATTTCACATGTGAGGGCTAATTCTAAAGACAGTGCGTTCAAACGTACGTTTTACGTTCAAACGCACTTGTGCCCATCAAATGCCGAAATTCATGCACGAGTGCGTTCGAACGCACTTAGTGCGATCGAACGCACCTTATCTGACCTGGCAGCGCAGAAACCCTAAATTTAGCCTATAAATATCCCATTTTCTCTTGTAAACGAACTAGACGTTTGGAAAACGCTTGGAGGCGCCCCTTGTGGCCCAAAACCTCCCCGTTCTTCATTGTAAACACTCCTAAACGTCATTTTAATTTAATACTTTTGTTTATTTTGCTTTAGTCTCTTATTCTTCACCATGTTTTTATCTACATGTTTTTATGCTTAGTTTAATACTCCGTTCGTCATTTAATTTTATGTTTATTCGTTTCAATACATTTTAGTGACAAAAGTGTGTTGATTGTTGTTTGCAATTCGTTTAAACGTCGACTTTCGCTGCAACCGGAGATACATCGGATGATTCGTCTTCGGACCAATATCCGTTGTGACCTCTAAACAGTGTTTGCATTGGTTAGTTCGACAAGAATTTGTAGCAACAATAGGATATGCATATGTGCTTTATCGATAGACGAATGTATGGACTAGTTAATAGCAAATAGAATACGCCTAGTAGCGTAATTTTTGTTGAAGTATGAATTAGGCATGTTTATATGTTGATTTAATTGTGGTGAG
>CM017328.1:18915170-18933040 GCA_006937295.1 Carpinus fangiana | reverse complement strand
ATGTAAATTAAGGGCTAGAATATGAATATTTTGGCACTTATCAAGAGTCATTTCGTGGTGCAAGAGGAATTGAGGTGGACTCAGTAAAGGTTTAGTTGGTTGAAAATCTACCGCCACCTACTTTAGTGAAGCAGATTCGTTCCTTCCTTGGGCATGCCGGGTTCTATCAACGCTTCATCTAGGATTTCAATAATATTTCAAGGCCCTTGTGTAGTTTGCTTGCAAAGGGTACCCCTTTCCACTTTGATGAAGCATGTCAAGAGGCATTCTAGAAGCTCCAATCTCTACTATCTTCTGCTCCCATCATGAACCCTTTTGATTGGTCTTTTTCATTTGAGATCATGTGTAATGCATCTGATTATGTTATGGGTGTGATCAGTGCCAAATATTGTATATTTGACCCCCCTTAACTTATGTTTGTTAAGCTCTTAGCGTTGTTAATATCTAATATTTTAGTTTGTTTTAGTGTGTTATGGTGTTGCAGGTCATCGCATTACAATTGCGGTTAAAAGGGTGAAAAAGAGCAAAGAAGGAATCATGGCCCCTGCCTGTGCGCTCGAGCCCAAAGGGTGCGATCGAACGCATGCCTCGTCAGCCCGCGTTTCACACGTTGCCCTAGCCGTCATCGCTTCACGCTTGTGCCGTGGGATTTCTGGAGCAATTACGTGTGCTCGATCGCACTGTCTGAGATCAAGCGCAAATGGGTCTGCGCTCGAGCACTTTACTAGCGATCGAGCACACTCACTTGACCTGGTAGCACATTATTTTGCTTATAAATAGAACATATTGTATTTTTTTTGCCCTATGTTTGGAGGCGCCCTTGGATGCCAGAAACCTCCCTATTTATCACTGTAAAGCCTCTAAATTGTCATTTATGTTATATTGTTTTTGTTTTTGTTTGTCGATTTGTCTCTCATTTCCACGAGAGGCTAAATCTTCAACTAAGGTTGAAGATGAAGCCTCACAATTTATTTATCTTCATGCTTTTATGCTTAGTTTAATGCTTAATCTGTCATTTAATTTTATGTATATTCGTTTCAATTCAGTTTAGTGACAAAATTGTGTTGATTGTTGTTTACAAATAGTTAAACGTCATCATTCGTTGCATCCGGAGGTACATCGGATGATTCGTCCTCGGACCAATATTCGTTGTGACTTTTTAAATAGTATACGCATCGATTAGTTCGACAAGATTTTGTAATAACAATATGATATGCATATGTGCTTTATCGATAGACGGAAGTATGAACAAAGTGTTAGCGCTCAGAGTATGCCTAGTAGCATAGTTGTTTTGGAAGTATGAACTGGCATGATTATATGTTTTTTAATTGTGGTGAGGTGGATTCTAGACCTTAGTGTTTTTATTTCTTTGTTTTTAAGCATTTAAATTTAGTTTATTTTTATGCACGCCACATGTTTGATATTTGGAACTAGGTTAAGATAGGATTAGTTTAGGCATAGAATTAGTTTTTGCAATGCGATTCCCTGTGGATTTGATCCTGTACTTAGCAATGCTACACGAACAACGACTCGTGCTATTGTGAGTACAAGTAAATTTGTACACCAAATTTTGGCGCCGTTGCCGGGGAATCGTTTGTTTTGTGAAATTAATTTTTTTGTCTAGATTAATTTTATTTTTCTACTAGTTAATTTATTTTGGCAATTATTTTATTTGTTTCTGTGTTTTTGTATAGAAAAAAATCATTAAAAAAAAAAGATTAGTGTTTGTTTGGCTGTTTTCGTAGTTTGTTGAGTTTCTGGAAAACCACTCCCTATGAGTGCGATCAAGAGCGGTGTCCTTGCACTCGAGCGCACTTGCACCATTTATTGCGCTGTCTGCGCGCCTGCGCTCGATAGCATGCAGTGGCACGCCAGTGCACCTAGACTGATAGACTGTAGTGCGCTTGTGTGATCGATCGCCCCTCTGTTCCTATCGAGTGCACTTACAGTGACTAATACATTTGTGCTGCTTACGATTGATCATATTATCCTGCGCTCGAGTGCACCACCATAGTCAGCACCAACAGACCTGAGGCAGCTATGTATAGTTTTTTATTTTTTTTGTTTATTCTTATTTTTATTTATTTGTTTATTTTAATTGCTTGTCTTTTATATTTTATTTTGTTGTTACTAATTCTTGTGAATAATTTAATTTTTGTTTAGTTAGATTATTTTTGGTATTTTTGTTTGTTTTATTTTCTATAAAAATTGTTATTGTTTCATGTGGGATAGTTGCATACTAAACTGTTGTGTGAAGCATGAGTCTTCCGTTTAGTAATTTTAATGTTTTCCCTAGTCGTAGGACATGAAATCCTACAAATTTGCACTCACATGAACTGTGTTTAGGCTGCTCCAGCCCTTACCATAGTTCAGGTGATTCTTCACATTGAAGACAATTTACCAATTTCTCATATGGGCAACTAAACACCAATTTTCCCGGGCAGGGGTTTGAATCACACTCTAATTCTTACACCCCTAACCAGGATAACCATTCTGGTGTCTCGTGGCATGCTCATGCCTCGGGAAATTATGCTCCCCAAGTTGATGAATTGCACCATCCTAAATATCTACGGTTCGACAACCAATTTTCTACCCCTTCATCATACGACTATCCTCCTAAACTATCATCATTGGAAGACACCTTGAAAGCCTTCATACAGTCCAATACCCAGGTCATGCAAGAGCTCAGGAATTCCATAGTGATGAATGGCCAGGCCATGCAAGAGGTAAAGAAAGAAACCCTAGAGGTAAAGGACGCAGCCATGGCAAACACTGAAGCAATTGCTAGGTTGGAAAGACAGCTCGGTCATCTAGTTGCTGAATTCAACAGAATCGAGGATGAGGAGCTTCAAAGTTAGGAGATGGCGAAAGGGCAATACATGATTGATGAGGATGGCACTAGCAATTCTTATCATAAGCATGTCCAAGCGACCACATTTGGGAGTGAGGAAGTTGTCAAGGAGACTGTTAATGAGCCAAGTCTAGAGGATCCTTTGGAAGCATGCCTTGCTCAATTTGGAGATGATTTAGATTTGGATAAGTTACTTGAGCAAGCAGATGCAATATTGGATCCTTCTCCTGAGGTGCGAATTAAGAGTGAGGAAACCACTAAGATATCATTCCCTAACTCATCTTCATTAGCAATTGAGCCCTTCATTGCAGATAACCATGAGGAGGAAGAAAAAAAGGAGCAAGTTGAGCAATTTGAGCCCCCGCAAAATTCAAATCTGTCCAATGAAAAGGAAGGAGTACTGAAGCTCATTCCTTAATCACAATCCCCCTCGAGACACAACATGAATCACAAGTTTCACATTTTCAATGTCTCGAGGAGCCATCTTATGTAGAGATCTTCAAAGAATCACAAACCAAAGATCACAAATCTAGGGACCGTGTTCCTAAGAGGATCCTTCAAAGCAAGCAACTAGGCTGCATAAGATGGCAAAACATCCTTTCAGAGGGATATCAAGTGTTTATGAAGAAAGGGTGGAAGGGATTGGTTTGACACCCATATGAATGGGGAAGGTGCAGTATTCTTTCGTTTTTATTTTCCGTACTTTATTTTTTGTCATTTTATTTTTATTTTATTTGTTTCTAACAGCAACTAACCTTTTGATGTTTGTGCTTGTGAGAAAATATTGCTGTTAGTTTTTTACAGGTGTTTTGGTGTTCAAGTTTGGGGGACGCCTTGGCCTTTGCACACTTCGGTTCCTCATCCCACTGTAATGTATTTCTTGCAACATTGGGGACAATGTGTCATTTATGTTTGGGGGTGTGGACAAACACGCTGTCTGTTTGTTTTGTTTGTTTATTTGTTTGTTTTATTTTGTATATTTTCTTGTTTTGTTTGTTTTTGTATATATATTAAAAAAATTTCGTTTTGCTATGTTGTTGATTGGGTATGACTTACATCATAACTGTGGATTACATGTCATTGGTGTGTTTAACTTGTTTGAACATTGCATGTCATTAGAAATCCCGGTTTTTGATTCATGTGTTGGATTAGAGAGACTCCACTTGTTTGATTAATATTTCACTTGCACACTAGCATTAGGGTCTGTGAGGTTTGAGATTTGACTTTGAAGTGCGTTTCTTGAGATTTTTAGGTTTTGTGATGTGATGATGGAAACCTTGGCTTTAAAAAAAAAAAAAAAAGAAGAAGAAAATCATAATAAGTTGAGCTTTTCATTGAGTAACCGGACCTCTTGCCTGGCCAAGCAACGAGTGTTCACGTAAAAAGATGAGAAATTCCAGCTAAGTAATTATATGGCTAGTTAGGCTTCCTAACTCTTTTTGACTTGAGTAATTAAGCCCTCAGGGATGTCTTTACATCTAGTGCCCTAAAACCGCCTGGTTTGGGAGTCACTGGCCCAACACTCGTTACATAGGTCATTTAGAAGCTTAAGGGAGTCAAGCATTGCACAGCCTACACAAAAACATTGCACTTTTCAATTCAAGCCTCGGTTGTTTTAATCACATTGCATTCCTATGAGTTTTGGGACACACGTCTTTTGAAAAATTGAAACCCCATGATCTTCTGTTAGTCCACTTTGCACTTTATGGAGCATGTGTTGTCTCAATTTTCCAACTACGGGTTGAATGATGTTTGGACGCCTAGATGATGTTGTTTGTATGTTCAAGATGTTAAATTTTCTAATGATGTATGAACCATGTGTTTATCTGGAAGGCTTTGTCTGTCAATAACATAGTGCCAATAATTTGTTTGTGGGTATCATTTCTGGTAAACCCTCACGAGACTTCACTCATCCACTAGGGATTCCTAGTGGTTTAAAAGGCTTGTTGCATATGTTAAATGCAATCGTTTTTCCCACGAAAGCGGATTTATGTTACTTGTTTTCATTGTGTTTTCATTTTTGTTTTGCTAAGGGACTAGTAAAATGTAAGTTTCGGGATATTTGATCAGTGCCAAATATTGTATATTTGACCTCCCCTTAACTTATGTTTGTTAATCTCTTAGCGTTGTTATTATCTAATATTTTAGTTTCTTTTAGTGTGTTATGGTATTGCAGGTCATTGCATTACAACCGCAATTAAAAGGGTGAAAAAGAGCAAAGAAGGAAGGAATCATTGCCCCTGCCAATGCGCTCGAGCCCAAGGGGCGCGATCGAGCGCATGCCTCGTCAGCCCGTGTTTCACACGTTGCCCTAGCCACCATCACTTCACACTTGCGCCGTGGGATTTCTATAGCAGTTACGTGCGCTCAATCGCACTGTCTGCGATCGAGCACAAATGGGTCTGTGCTCAAGCGCATTACCAGCGATCGAGTGCACCCACGTGACCTAGCAGCACATTATTTTGCTTATAAATAGAACATTGTGTATTTTTTTTAGACCTACATTTGGAGGAACCCTTGGAGGCCAAAAACCTCCCTGTTTATCACTGTAAAGCCACTAAATTGTCATTTATTTTATATTGCTTTTGTTTTTGTTTGTCGATTTGTCTCTCATTTCCATGAGAGGCTAAATCTTCAACTAAGGTTGAAGATGAAGCCTCACCATTTATTTATCTTCATGTTTTTATGCTTAGTTTAATGCTTAATCTGTCGTTTAATTTTATGTACATTCATTTCAATTCAGTTTAGTGAAAAAATTGTGTTGATTGTTGTTAACAAATCGTTAAAGGTCAACATTCGTTGCATCCGGAGGTACATCGGATGATTCGTCCTCGGACCAATATCCATTGTGACTTTTTAAACAGTGTATGCATCGATTAGTTCGACAAGATTTTGTAATAACAATAGGATATGCATATGTACTTTATCGATAGACGAAAGTATGAACAAAGTGTTAGAGCTCAGAGTATGCCTAGTAATATAGTCGTTTTGGAAGTATGAACTAGCATGATTATATGTTTATTAATTGTGGTGAGGTGGATTCTAGACCTTAGTGTTTTTATTTCTTTGTTTTTAAGCATTTAAATTTAGTTTATTTTTATGCACGCCATATGTTTGATATTTGGAACTAGGTTAAGATAGGGTTAGTTTAGGCATAGAATTAGTTTTTGCAACGCGATTCCTTGTGGATTCGATCCTGTACTTAGCAACGCAACACAAACAACAACTCATGCTATTGCGAGTATAAGTAAATTTGTACACCAGTGCGGTCTCAAGACAACATGTAGGCAAGCTCCCTCTCATCATCTATTACGCCAGCAAGACTCTAATGGATGCCAAAGTCAATTACACAAGAACAGAGAAAGAGTTGCTAGTTGTGGTCTTTGCTTTGGACAAATTCCTCTCATATCTTCTAGGATCCAAGGTAATCATCTATTTTGATCATGCTACTCTGTGACATCTGCTGGGTAAGAAGGAAACTAAGCCCCGGTTGATTCATTGGACTTCTTTTGCAAGAATTTGATATTGAGATTCGGGACAAGAAGGGCACTAAGAATGTCGTCGTCGATCACCTGTCATGGATTCTGTTTGAGACACCTCAGCCTATTCTAGTTCATGATTCCTTTCTGGATGTGCAACTTTTGAAATTACTCCGAGAGAATCACCTTGGTATGCCGATACTATCAATTATTTAGCCACAAGTTAGATTCCTTCTCATTGGTCTAAGCAAGACAAGGACCTCTTCTTCAAGTAAGTCTGATTCTATTTTTTGGGAAGATCCGGAGTTGTTCAAGTACTGTGCTGATCAAATCATTCGACGTTGCATCCTTGAGAGTGAATTCCATAGTATTCTCACATTCTACCATTCTCTAGCTTGTGGAGGACACTTCAGTGCCAAGAAGGTTTAAGCCAAGGTTCTACAATGTGGATTCACATGGCCGACCTTTTTCAAAGATGCCTATCTATTTTGCCGGGCTTGTGAGAGATGCCAACGCCTAGGAGCTATGTCTCGGGGGGACATGATGCCATTGAACCCCATCCTCATTGTTGAAATTTTTAATGTCTGGGGCATTGATTTCATGGGACCCTTCCCATCGACTTTATGGTATGAGTATATTATGGCAGGGGTGGATTATGTCTCCAAGTGGGTAGAAGTCGTGGTCACCAAGACCAATGATCACGAGATTGTGGTAAAATTCATCCAGGTCAGCATCTTCAATAGATTCGGTACTCCCCGGGCCATCATCAGCGACGAAGGTAAGCACTTTTGCAACCGGTTTCTCAAAACCCTGCTTCACAAGTACTCTGTTACACACAAAGTAGCCACTCCCTACCATTCTTAGACTAATGGTCAAGTGGAAGTTTCTAACAGGGAGATCAAGCATATTTTGGAGAAGACAATTAGGCCAAACCACAAGGATTGGTCCTTGCACCACAATGATGCATTATAGGCCTACCGCACAGCTTACAAGACACCGATAGGAATGTCACCATACCGGCTAGTTTATGGAAAGGCGTGTCACCTCCCTGTGGAACTAGAACACAAGGCTCTGTGGGCAATTAAGCAGTTCAACTTCGACATGCAAGTAGCCGACTCCCACCGAAAGCTTCAGTTGATAGAGTTGGAGGAGTTGCGACACGATGAATACGACAGCACCCAAATTTACAAGGAAAAGACAAAGGCTTTCCATGACTGACACACCCTTCCTAAGACATTTGTGTCGGACCAGAAAGTATGGCTCTTCAACTCCAAACTCCAGCTTTTCCTTAGGAAGCTCTGCTCAAGATGGGACAGGCCTTTCAAAGTCATGTCAATGTCTCTACACAGCACAATCGAATTGCGAGACCTGAAGGATAGCACTCTTTTCAAAGTAAATGGTCAAAGAATGAAGCCTTGCATCCAGCACCTCAAGCCAGGTAAAGATGTGGAATCTATCAATTTGACAGATCCCGTCTACTTTTCTTAAGTTAGTCATTGGCACCTTGGGATCGAGCGCATATACAATGCACTCAATCCCAGACACGAGCTTGCGCTCGAGCTCACCCATGTAGGCTTGAGTTCAAATACCCAACATTTGCACCCACACACTTGCATGAGTGCGATCGAGCGCACTTGCTGTGCACTCGAGTGCACTCCTGCCGTTTGCCCTTGTGCACATGAGAGCACCACCACACTAAGTGATCAGTGCCAAATATTGTATATTTGACCCCTCTTAACTTATGTTTGTTAAGCTCTTAGCGTTGTTAATTTCTAATGTTTTAGTTAGTTTATCGTTTTATTGTGCTACAGGTCGTTAACATCAATATGCGGGTTAAAGGGTGAAAATGACTTAAAGTGAAGATTTGGAGTCCCTGCCAATGCGCTCAAGCGCACTAGGTGCGATTGAGCACAATGCGCTCAAGCCCACCAGACAAGATCGAGCGCGCAAAGCCAGTGTTTGAGCGCACTCCACATCAGCCTGTTGCCCTAGCCCATCGCTAACTTGCTTGTGCTGTGGGAGCTCTGGAGCAGTTACGTGTGATCGAGCACATACATGCTCGATCGAGCGCACGCAGGCCTGCACTCGAGCGCACCCATGTGACAGGCAGCACATTAATTTTGCCTATAAATAGGACCTCGTATATTTTTGTTAAACCTACATTTTGGAGGTGCCCTTGAGGCTAGAAACCTCTCTGTTTTCACTGTAAAGCCTCTAAATCGTCATTTAATTATTTAATGCTTAGTTTTGTTTTATATTTGTCTCTCTTTAGCATGAGAGGCTAAATCTACAACTAAGGTTGAAGATGAAGCCTCACCATGGATTTATTTACATGTTTTCATAATTAGTTTGTACTTTAATTCGTCTTTTAACGTCATGGATGTTCGTTTCAATTCAATTTCGTGAGAAGATTGTGATTGATTGTGTCGTAGTTGGATATTCATTGTGTTTTGTCCGATGGATACATTTCATCTTTTGATTTACTTTATTTATCCATTGTTTTTTGTGTTAAGCATGGATACATTGGATCCTTTGAACTAAATTGGATATGTTTTTGTCTTTTGTCAAAATGATGGATTCTTTGAATCTTTCAATGGGCACAATAGAACATTCATAGGGCTTAACGGGTGCATGAACTAGCGTGACACTAGAACATGCATTGTTTTTAATCGATAGACGGATGTATAAATTAAGCATGATAATATGTGTATTTTAATGTGGTGAGGTGGATTCTAAGACCTTAGTATTTTTATTTATTTGTTTTTATAGCATTAAGATTAGTTTACATTTTATGCACGACATATGTTCAATATTTGGAACTAGGTTAAGATAGAGTTAGTTTAGGCATAGAATTAGTTTTTAACAAATGTGATTCCCAGTGGATATGATCTTGTACTTGCGTAACGCTATACAAACAACGACTCGTGCTATTGCGAGTACATTAAATTTGTACATCACTAAGCATGCCTCTTTGCGAGTGTGATCGAGGTCACCTTGCTATGCAATCAAGCGCACTCGTTCAGGGGCCTCACGTGACCTTTTTAGGTCACATTTTCCCCTTATCCTCTAATTTTCTCCTCTGCCCAGCCCTGTGCAGCTACCACTCACGCTGTTTTTAGGCCATATACTCACTGCTCAGCTTTACCCACCATCGTGCACAGCCACCATGCTGCCACACCACACCGCCACTCCCCCTATCCCATTCCCTAATTGTTTTCCAAATTTTTTTCTTCCCCAACCCATCTCCCCCATTTTCCCCTTTCCCCTTTTTTCCTTGTGAAAATGCAGCCTATGGGTGCCTCTCTACTCACAGACTGCCTCTGTGTTGATTCCTATTTGTTTTGCAATGGATTAAATAGCATTTGAAAGTGGTTTTGCACCCTTCGGTTTTGGAAGTGCACACCAGGTGCTCAACAAGAGGCTTGAACCAGTCTGTACTATGTCTAGAATTGGAGCCTCCTCGTCTCGGTCCTCACTAGCCAGGGACACCACCTCCGGGACTCAAGCCACTTCATCATAGCCCCGTGGGACGCCGAGAAAGCTCATATTAAAGACCTCATTTGTGGCCAAAACCGTGTTCAAAGATCTCAAAGCCACCAAGTGGGCGGCCAAAGAATGCAAGCACGGTTGCCTCACCGCTTTATTCTAGCCAGTTAGCCACATTGCTCGTGTATGAGAGCTTGGTCTAGGAATTTTATGAGAACCCTCACCGTTGACTGTACTCAACCGGGCATCCTATCTTCATGTGTGGCCAACGTCGACATTGAGCTGACCATAGCCGACATTGCTGCTACTCTTCAATGCTCCCATAACTGCTGTCAGACATTTTGACTCAAGATGGCACTCTTCAGTACACAAACCTACCTTCCGGGCTTACCCTACAGCACATTGTGGATGACATATGCCATGGCCGTTACACTGACGATCTCTACAACTGCACTAGCAAGGTTCTTATCCCTTCCAGACTCTGGCTCGTGGACTTCATTTTGCAATGAAATGTATGTCCATTTGCTCACAAAACTCAGAGGCGTGGTCCCTTCCTTGTTGCTCTTTATGCCTTTTAGAGAGGTTATTGGTATTCCATTCCTCAGTTCATCTGGACTAGATGTACAAGTTTTGGGACGAGGCGATTGCGCGTTGCACTCAGGGTTTATCTTCATGGGGACTTCCTTTCTTATTCCTGATCACCCATCTCCTTCAGACTTGGGGCATCGAGGGTACACCTACGGATGGGCCTATCTCTGATCACCCTCAGTTCGGCATAATTCAGTGGTACCAAAGCTATTCGCATATGCCACGGGAATGTCAAGTACAGGCAGCTAGAGCAAAGAGAGTCACAGCTAGTGCAGAGCCAATGGACATGGATGGGCATGCGGCAGAAGAAGAAGTGGTGAAGGAGGGAGAGACAGTCACCTTGGGCGTCTCACATTACCTAGCTATCCAGAAGGAGTTGGTAGACCTCCGATTTGAGCTTACTGATCAGCGGAAGGAGGCCCGAGAGGATAAGCTCATGGCAGATGAACGTTTTGAAGCACAACAAGACTGCAATCCATCTTAGCATAGTTGGCACCTGCTTTGGGGGCATCTTCTTCAGTGCCGCAGTGACTTGTCAGGTATTCCTATCCCTTGCATTGCTTTATTTTCTGTATCCTGTTGTGCCAAATACTACCTAAATTAATAGATAATATTTAGTACGTTTTACTCGCAAGTGCACAAGATCGAAACGATAGTATAGTAGGCAAATACGAGATCATTCCCACGAGGATTGTTAACTTTGCTTAGAATTAAAGAACTAAATTAAAAATATCAAGTTGTCACAAAATTGATATTAAGAAAAGAAATAAAAATAAAAATAAATAAAAGTGTAGGGCTTTGATATCCACCACTAATTATGCTCAATTAATATAACAATATGCCGATGATCCAATCATATTATGAATACCTAATGTTTGCCAACCTAAGGGTATGGGTGTCTACTCTTTAAGCTATTGGTTTCCCTAAAAAACGAATTAGGCATGGGTGTCTACACTAATTCTTTTCTTTCTTAAATGATTTAGTATGGGTGTCTACTAAGTTGTTCTTTAAGAAATCATAAAAACTGTGAAAACCAACAAACACATGAGGCTTAGGGTATGGGTGTCTACTCCCGATTCCCCATGTTGATTAACCCAAGAACCCGGCGTGGATATCTTTTGTTACTTTTATTAAACCCAGGACTCGATCATCCAAATTGATTTAATTAACTAATCCATACCACATGCATATAATGGCCAATCACATACATATGAGGAATTTAATAAAACATGCATTAATCAAGTTAAGCAACACAATATGATTATCACAAAGGCGCCAATATTGAAATATTAAATAAACATAATTAGGGTTTCAATCCAGCCCTACTTAAATAATTAGTTACACATAATTAAAATAAAACTAAAAAGAAAAGGAAAAGAAAGAACCAAAAACCTCTCCTAGAAGTAGCCTCCAATTCCTCTCTGAAATTGTCTATCTAGTTGTGAGGCTTAGAGGTCTATTTATAGGCTTTAGGAGAGTCCTAGAAACCCTAGTAAACCTAGAAAATTGGGAATTCTATCTCCTAGTCAATTTAGGAGACAATCCTATTACAAATCGGAATAGGATTCGTCCAGAATTGGGCTCCTATCTTGTGGGGTGATTTTAGCATTGTGTCACTCCGAATTAGGAAACTGATATTTCACAATTATTTGTAGCCTGTTAAGTCATCTTTCCAATGCCGTTCGAATCACCTCAATCCAATATTTGAGCTGAAAGTTATGGCCAAAATACCGAGACCTGTTCAGAATCAAAATTTGAATCTAATCCGATTTTAGCTCCAATTTGATAAATTCCGATTTAATCCTTTCCACATCTTCTAGGTCTTCCCAATTTGCCCTTGAAGCTTGGAACATTTCCAGAAACGCTTCCTTTTTTTTCATGACCTACAAAAACACAGAAAACACAAAAAGGAAATAAAATGAAATAAAATAACAAAAACTAAGAAATTAACAAGTGTAAATTAAGGGCTAAAATATGAATATTTTGGAACTTGTCACACCCCCAAGCTTACATATTACTAGTCCCTTAGCAATACGAACTAAAAACAAAATGAAAAACAAACAACAAAGAGATAAGTCCAACTTTCGTGGGATGAACGTTTGCATTTAGCGTATGCAACAAGCCTTTTAAACCCCTAGGCATTCCCTAGAGGACGAGTTAAGTCTCGTTAGGGTTTTCCATAAATGTTACCCACAAACATTATGCGCAGTTCATGTTATCTAAAAATTAAAGTATTACTTCAAAATCATGATTTTCATTCATTAGAAAGCTTAAAAAGTTAAACTCCATCTTCATAATGAATAGGAATTTAAAGTCTTATAACTTACAACAGGCAAGCTAAGGCATCACAAGTTCAAAATAGTGTAAGGTGAACTAGCACAACACTATGAAGCTTCCAAATAATTTCAATGTGCAATGTCTCAATATCTCAAGCTTCACTGAATTTCCCATTAGAATGAACAACAATGGCATTTCTTTTTTTTTCTTTTTTTATTTTTAGACTCTACAATGTTTAGTTCCCTTTAGCTTTCTAATTGACCTATGTAGCGAGTGTTGAGCCAATGACTCCCAAACCAGATGGTTTTAGGGCATTAGGTGTAAAGACACCCCTAAGGACTTACTAACTCGAGTCAAAAAGGCTACGAAACTAAACTAGTCATAATTTTAATCACATCAAATCTCTTCACCTCTTGACATGAACACTCGATGCATAATGAGGCAAGAGGCCCAGTTACTTAGTGAAAAGTTTATTAATGATTATCATCATATATATATTTTCATAAAATCTCTTCACCTTTTGACGTGAACGCTCAATGTTTTGAGGCAAGAGGTCCAGTTACTCCGTGAAAAGTTTATCAATGATCATTTTATCTTCCTTTCTTTCATTTTTTTTTTTATATTATTATGCCAATGTACCCAACCAATAAGTCATCCAGTGTCAGCCAAAACATAAAAACATACACATTAAAGCCACATGTCATACCCCATAAATCATGTGCTAATGTGCTTGTGTCAGAACAGATCAAACATGTGAATTCTCAAATGCCTAAAGTAAGTAACAAACTTAAAAATCCAACGTTAGATCATGTGTTCAAAATTTTAAGCTAACCAATGAATATCAAATCACAATTCTTAGATCAACAAAAATTTCAAGACAACATGAACATGCATATTTTTTTTTTTTCAAAAACAAAAAGTGGGACCAAGTGTGTGTAAATGTGTCCCCCATACCCCCAAACTTAAATTACACATTGTCCCCAATGTGTGTTGATGAGTGCCGAATATTGCATATTTGGGCCATTTAGCTTGTATTTGTTAAACTCTTAGTTTTGTCATTTTCTGATGTTTTTAGTTAGTTTTGGTGTTTTAGTGTTTTGCAGGTTGCTAAGGTACATCTGGGGCTAACCACATTAATTCTGGGACTTAAGACAGTTCGGGGAGCATTGGAAGCAAATTTGAGTTGAGCGATGATTCGCACCCGACAAGTCCCACCAAAATTGCCATATCTAGAGTTGTAGAACTCTGATTGGAGTGATCTTGGCGTCATTGGAAAGCTAACTCGAAGATCTACAAATTCATATTTACAACTTTTGGCAAATTCTGAAGCATCTATGCTCGATCGCACATATAGTGCGATCGATCGCACTTGCGCCCATCAACACTCAAAATGCATGCTCGAGTGCGATTGAGCACACCTAGAGTGCAATCGAGCGCACTCGGCCGACCTGGCAGTGTTAAAACCCTAGAATTAGCTTATAAATACAATATTTTTCATTGTAAATGCATAGGGGGCGCCGTAGAGTCCAAAACTTCGACCTAGAGTCGTTCTTGAGCTTTTCGAACGCTTTTCTTTGTAAGTTTTTTGTTTCTTTATGATTTCAATTGATATGTTTATGTCTGTTGTCATCATGAGAGGCTAAAACCTTCAACTAAGGTTGAAGATGAAGCCTCATCATTGATAAACTCATTATTTCTCATGTTTTTATTCGTACAATTTTGAATTTAATATGAAGTATTTTCGTTTCAATCTAGTTATGTGACAAAACTTGTATTGATTGTTGTTTATAGAATTGTTTAAATGTTGGATATTCGTTGTATTTCATCCAGCAGATACATCGAATCTTTTGATTGAAATTGGATATCCACTGTCTTTCATTGTTCAAACGGATACATTGGATCTTTTGATTTCAATTGGATATTCATTATCTTTCGCAATAGAGTTGGATTCATCGAATCTTTCAATAGGATTTTATAAAAACAATAGAAAATGCTTAGGGTTTAACTCTTGACGAATGTATGAACAAAACATGAGAATGAGTTTTGATTTGATAAGGTGGATTCAGAAAACCTTAGTGCCTTTTTATTATTTAAGCAGTTTCATTTTTACTTCATTTATATTTTTGCACGACCAACTTCGAACTTCGGAACTAGGTTAAGATAAAGTCAATTTGATTAGGAAATTGATTTTTACAAGAACACAAATTCCCTGTGGATCGACCTCGCACTTGCACAACACTTTATTACAAACGACTCGTGCTATTGCGAGTACTTTTATTTTTGTACATCAAATTTTTGGCGCCGTTGTTGGGGAATTTGTTAGTTTTTGTTTAAATTGATTTTTTTTTTTTGAATTGATTTTTTTTTTCTACTAGTTAGTTAATTTTCTTGTTTTTATTTTATTTTTTATTTTGTTTGCAATTTTGTTTATTTATTTTTATTTAAGTCTCTTTTTTTTTCTGACAAATAGAGAGAAAAAAAAAGAAAGTGTTTTTGGTGTTTTTGGTGTTTTTAGTGTTTTCTGTAGAATTTCGGAACTCAGCTTCTGTCGAGCACGATCGATCGCAACACCTTGCAATCAAACGCACTTGAGACCAACCTGCATGCCCGCATTCAACAACTGCTAAACAAACACACGTTCGCACAGCCGACTGACGCTCGAACGCAAACACCAGGCGTTCGAATGCAATAACGATCGATCACATCCTTCAACGATCAAACGCAGTCACGATTGATCGCATAATACCAGCGATCAATCGCAGGGCCGCAGTCAGCAGCTAAGCCACATGTTGTTTTATTAGTTTTTATTTTTGTTATTTTTCTTTAATTATTTTTGTGCCTATTTCTCTTTCATATTTCAATTGAGTTCTTTATTTTAGTAAATACTTTGTTTTTTTTCCTTGTTAGTTTATTCTGTTTATCATGTTTTTATTTTTATTTTATTTCTTTGTAAAAAAAAAAAAAAACTTTTTGTTTAGTGTATGCTTGGTTGGAGATCCTTGAACTTAGGTTTGATACCCTTAGATCCCGACATTGATAGAACTCTTAGGAGAACTCGAAGAGCACCTGTTGCGAGTGAGATTAGAGGTGAAATGGGAGACCAACAAGAGAACATACCTAAGAATGCGAAGCAACCCATATTCGAGAATGAGGATGTGAGAGCGAGAAATGGAGAGCAAGCTAGAGCTTGGCATGTGGATTTCACTACATCATTGAGGGAATTGTTTGCACCTGTTGCGACTAGTTCCCATTCATGTATAGTGTTACCACCCACCAATGCCACACATTTCGACTTAAAGCTGCATGTCATCCAACTCTTACCTTCTTTTCATGGATTAGATCATGAGAACCCCTACGACCATGTTAAGAAGTTTAAGGACATATGTGCAACATTCAAGTTTCAGGACTTTTCTGAAGAGTTGGTTCTCCTTAGACTTTTTCCATTCTCTCTTCATGATAGAGCTAGGGCATGGTTGGATTCCAACACGCCCGGGTCTATTACATCTTGGGAAAGCTTGTTAAGCAAGTTTTATAATAAGTTCTTCCCGATGTCAAAGGTAAACGAATACAGAAAAGATATTAGCTCTTTCACGCAAGAAGAGGATGAGAAATTCTCAGAGAGTTAGGAAAGGTTCAAATATTTGTTGATAAAGTGCCCTCCACATGGATATGAGAAGTGGAGACTTGTTCAGTTTTTCTACCAAAGGCTGTCTCAGCCCACCCGTAGCATGATTGAATCAATGAACGGGGGGACATTTTTAAGCTTGACGGGAGATTTGGCATACAAGGCGTTGGACAAGTTGTCCGACAGCTCACAAGTATGGGATTTTACGAGCTGTCGGGATAAATCTACCCGCATCCCAAAGAAAGGAGGCATCTATGAGCTGAAGGGAGAGACTAAGATGAATATGAAGATAGATGAGCTCACCAAGAGACTGAACGCTCTCGTTGTAGGTCCATCCATCAATGCTGCCAATATTTACACTGTTGATAGCTGTTCCATCTGTGCGAGTCCTATGCACTCAGCACAAAATTGTCCATCTGCATCGGTCTCTTTCGAGCATCTGATGGAACAAGCGAACGCTTTCAATGATTATCAAAAGCAGTCAGGTGGACCTTACTCAGAGACATATAATCCGGGATGGAGGAACCATCCAAACTTTTCATTGAAGCAAAATCAGGGAGGAGCACCTCAGAATGCTAAAACCCAATATCCTCCCAGATTTTAGGCACAGCAGCACAATCAACCTACTTCTCAAGTGCCTGCATCTTCACCTCAATTAGCTCTAGAAGAAACTATGAGGACATTCATCCAATCGAATGGCCAGCTGATGCAAGAGCTCCAAAAGTCCACAATGATAAATAGCCAGGCCATCCAGGAGGTGAAGAATGTGACAATGGTAAACACCCAAGCTATAGCAAAGATGGAGAGTCAGATTGGACAGATAGCAAATCACTTGGGTGAAAGAGAAAAAGGGAAGTTCCCAAGTCAGCCCGAGCCAAATCCTAAGGCGTTTGCACTTGGAAACTCTTCAAATTCTGCACATGGGCATGAACAAGTGCAATCCATTGTCACACTTAGGTCAGGGAGACAAGTGGACAATAAAGTGGGTCAAGAAGAAGAAGATCGTGTTGAGCCACAAGGGAACGAGAGTGGTGGAGATAAGGGGGAAAAAGTTGAGCCTGCTAGAGCCATACCTAATATTGAGGATCCCCCGAGGTCATTTGTTCCAAAAGCCCCATACCCAGAGAGATTGAGAGCTCCGAAGAAAAATGCACAATTTGCTGAAATTTTGGAGGTGTTTAAGCAGGTTCAGATAAACATCCCGTTTCTGGATGCAATTCAGCAAGTGCCATCATATGCTAAATTCTTAAAGGATTTGGTCACGGTCAAGAGGAAGAATAACGTCCCAAAGAAAGCATTCTTGACCGAGCAAGTGAGTTCTATCCTCCAGTGCAAGTTGCCCATTAAGTATAAGGACCCTGGGTGTCTGATGAGTGCCTAAAAGTGCTTATTTGAACCCCTTAATTTATATTTGTTAGGCTCTTAGTATTGTTAATTTCTAATTATTTGTGGTGTTTTTAGTGTTTTGAGTTGTGCAGGTGTTTACAACAAAAGTTGGCCACAAGAAAGCAAAAAGACACCAAGTGAAGATTTGGACCCCTGCCAAGTGCGTTCGACCGCACTT
>CM017328.1:18872507-18913039 GCA_006937295.1 Carpinus fangiana | reverse complement strand
TTATTTCTCATGTTTTTGTTCGTACAATTCTGAATTTAATATGAAGTATTTTCGTTTCAATCTAGTTATGTGACAAAACTTGTATTGATTGTTGTTTGTAGAATTGTTTAAACGTTGGATATTCGTTGTGTTTCATCCAGC
The DNA here is from genome assembly GCA_006937295.1 of Carpinus fangiana. Taxonomy (NCBI): domain Eukaryota; kingdom Viridiplantae; phylum Streptophyta; class Magnoliopsida; order Fagales; family Betulaceae; genus Carpinus; species Carpinus fangiana. Next base: position 18,912,898 of record CM017328.1, on the reverse strand, counting down.
GGATACATCGAATCTTTTGATTGAAATTGGATATCCATTGTCTTTCGTTGTTCAAACGGATACATTGGATCTTTTGATTTCAATTGGATATTCATTGTCTTTCGCAATAGAGTTGGATTCATCAAATCTTTCAATAGGATTTTATAAAAGCAATAGAAAATGCTTAGGGTTTAACTCTTGATGAATGTATGAACAAAACATGAGAATGAGTTTTGATTTGATAAGGTGGATTCAGAAAACCTTAGTGCCTTTTTATTATTTAAGCAGTTTCATTTTTACTTCATTTATATTTTTGCACGACCAACTTCGAACTTCGGAACTAGGTTAAGATAAATTCAATTTGATTAGGAAATTGATTTTTACAAGATCACAAATTCCCTGTGGATCGACCTCACACTTGCACAACACTTTATTACAAACGACTCGTGCTATTGCGAGTACTTTTATTTTTGTACATCATGTGTATATCATGGAAAGATCTTTACCCAGCAGATGGAGAAACTGGCTGGAACAGGTGTGACTCAAAGCAGTCCCCCTAAACTTGAACTCAAGCACACTTGTCCTTGAAAAACAAAACACTAAAGTAACAGTGAAAAACAAAAACAAAATAAAAATAAAACTAAAAGATAAAAAGGGTATGTTGTGGGGTGCCTCCCATGAGCACTAAGTTTAACGTCTTCAGCCAGACTGTCTGGCTGCTCACTGTTGTCCCCCATATGTTAGTCAAGACTTTTGTCAAATAGCTGGTGTGCAGCTCTGAAATTGAGTGTTGCAAATCCACTCCAAAATTTTTCCAACTCCCTACAAAATAGAAGAAAACCAACACAGAGGACAACTACAATCTGTATAAGCAGATTGCAGTTTTCAAAACAAAAGAATTGAAAAATTATGAAGGTTTGAGAGTGTGAGGGCATCAGGTGAGATTCAGTGAAGTGTGGAGCATGCAGATGTGTTCATGGTGCAAGGGGAAAAAGTGATGGGGAGAGTGGGAGAAATGACCTATAACTAGGTCACATGACCCTCTTTCCTGAGTGCGTTTGATCGCACATAAGGTGCAATCGATCGTACTCGTGCATGATTGTGTGTGTGTGTGCTGATGCGTTCGCTCGCCTAAGGTCACATAGCGAGATAGCGATCAATCGCTATATTCATAGCGATCATTCGCTTCCTCAGAATGTTTAGCACTATTGAGGAGGTTTCGGCGATCGTTCGCTGTTTGCACTGTGCTCGATCGCTTCCACGGAATGCACAACACAATCTAAAGGTTTCGGCGATCGTTCACAATTCACACTGCGATCGATCGCCTACACAGAGTGCCCCTTCCCTTTGACCAAACCATGAAATTAACTAATGAAAAATTAAAACAAAAATTGAAAAACAAAAGTAAAGGAAATATAGAAAAGTAAGAAAGGTTTACCGCAGTCAGTGGCCTCAGTACCACTGACCTCACAGAGGCGCTTGAGATCCAAGACTGCTCAACTGCCTCCACAGTAACTTCAGTTGGCACTTTTAACTTGAAGCACCAGTCTTTTCTTCTCTTGCACCAAAGTGAATGATGTCTTCCCATTGCAGAGGGATTTCAATTGTCTGTATATAGGGGTGGACCACTCTGAGTCTTCTCCAACAATTTCTCATCATGGACTGGAATAAAATAAGAAGAAGACTCAGGGAGCTTTTCTATCTTGGTGTCCTCAATTTGCTCATTTGGTAGCTCTAACAGGCTTCTCTCTTGGCCTCTTGGTGTTTCAGGAATAAGAGCTAATGTTGAAAAAGTCTTTGTGCTCTCTTCTTTTTCCTGATGTGGCTCCTTTAGATCCTCAGTTTGCTCCTCTTTCCTCTCATCCACTTGATTTTCAACCACAGCTTGCTCACAAAATTTATCAAAGCACTCTCCCAGAGGATCCTCAAGACTTTGCTCACAAAATATCTCCTCAACAGTTTCTTCATTCCTAGGTGTGGTGGTTGTTTGCTTATGATAGTAAGTGTACTCATCCTCCATGTAGTACTCATTAGGATTTGCCACCAACTGACCTTGACACTTTTCTTCTTTGAGGATATCAGCTTGTTGGTTGCGGTGGGCCTTCATCTCCTCAATTGCTTGCCTTGTATTCTGAGTCATTTGTTCAGTATTCTTGATCAATACTCTGATAGTCTCTAACAACCCTTCAGAGACCTCAGGAGGAGGTGGTTCGGCCTGATATTGTTGATGTGGACAAGAATATGAATGATCATATATGGAAGATAACTCCTCTTGGTATGCTTCTTCTTCTTCTTCTTTGTGAAAAGCAGCTTCTTGTTTGAGGTAGGCCTCTGTATTTGCAATTAATGATTTCATCATATTTAACGTCTCTTCAGAAAATTCAAGAGGAGGTGGTTCAGCCTGATATTGCTGTTGTGGAGCTAGTTGAAATGAATATACATGATCATAAAACTGCTGATATGATTGATGTTGCAGTCCACGAAATTGTGGAGCATGAATTCCAGGATCTTGAGCTTGCCATGAGATATTTGCCTGTTGGCTCCATGTTGGGTTATAGGAATCAAAATAGTTGTCATCCCTCAGTCTAGAGAATGATGTGTTCATATGCCCATAAGAACAGTTAGGAAACTGTCTTGTTGAGGGACAATTTCTAACATAGTGATAAGGGTTACGGCAATATGAACATGGTCCATGGGGTGTTGGAGTGCCTCCCCACATGTGAATAAAAACAAAAAGAAATTAAAATAAAGAGAAAATAAAAACCAAAAATAAAAAGAAAAACTCACAAACTGCTGCAACTACTGTCTGGTAAAGCGCTCGATCGCATAGGTTAGTGTGCTCGATCGCACTCGAGACAGAATTGCAAAACAGAAAAGAAAACATAGCGTCTTCGGCGCGGCTGTTCTGACTTCGCGCTTGATTGCCCTATAGCAGTGCGCTCGATCGCACCAGAGGTGCGCTCGATCGCACTGCTGCAAAACAGAACTAAAATTCTAAAAAATCAGTAATACAAAAATTTAAAAATAAAATTAACTAATGGAAAAATATTCTAAACAAAATTAAATAATCCCCGGCAACGGCGCCAAAAACTTGTTGTGACAAATACTACCTAAATTAATAGATAATATTTAGTACGTTTTACTTGCAAGTGCACAAGATCAAAACGATAGTATAGTAGGCAAATATGAGATCATTCCCACGAGGATTGTTAACTTTGCTTAGAATTAAAGAACTAAATTAAAAATATCAAGTTGTCACAAAGTTGATATTAAGAAAAGAAATAAAAATAAAAATAAATAAAAGTGTAGGGCTTTGATATCCATCACTAATTATGCTCAATTAATATAACAATATGCCGATGATTCAATCATATTATGAATACCTAATGTTTGCCAACCTAAGGGTATGGGTGTCTATTCCTTAAGCTATTGGTTTCCCTAAGCAACGAATTAGGCATGGGTGTCTACTCTAATTCTTTTCTTTCTTAAAGGATTTAGTATGGGTGTCTACTAAGTTGTTCTTTAAGAAAGCATAAAAACTATGAAAACTGACAAACACATGATGCCTAGGGTATGGGTGTCTACTCCCGATTCCCCATGTTGATTAACCCAAGAACCCGGCGTGGATATCTTTTGTTACTTTTATTAAACCCAGGACTCGATCATCTAAATTGATTTAATTAACTAATCCATACCACATGCATATAATGGCCAATCACATACATATGAGAAATTCAATAAAACAGGCATTAATCAAGTTAAGCAACACAATATGATTATCACAAAGGAGCCAATATTGAAATATTAAATAAACATAATTAGGGTTTCAATCAAGCCCTACTTAAATAATTAGTTACACGTAATTAAAATAAAACTAAAAAGAAAAGGAAAAGAAAGAACCAAAAACCGCTCCTAGAAGTAGCCTCCAATTGCTCTCTGAAATTGTCTATCTAGTTGTGAGGTTAGAGGTCTATTTATAGGCTTTAGGAGAGTCCTAGAAACCCTAGTAAACCTAGGAAATTTGGAATTCTATCTCCTAGTCAATTTAGGAGACAATCCTATTACAAATCGGAATAGGATTCGTCCAAAATTGGGCTCCTATCTTGCGGGGTGATTTTAGCATTGTGACCGTCTGAATTAGGAAAATGATATTTCACAATGATTTGTATTCTGGGGAGTCATATTTCCAATGCCGTTTGAATCACCTCAATCCGATATTTGAAATGAAAGTTATGGCCAAAATACCGAGACCTGTTCAGAATCCAAATTTGAATCTAATCCGATTTTAGCTCCAATTTGATAAATTCCGATTTAATCCTTTCCACATCTTCTAGGTCTTCCCAATTTGCCCTTTAAGCTTGGAACATTTCCAGAAACGCCTCATTTTCTTTCATGACCTACAAAAACACAGAAAACACAAAAAGGAAATAAAATGAAATAAAATAACAAAAACTAAGAAATTAACAAGTGTAAATTAAGGGCTAAAATATGAATATTTGGGCACTTATCATATCCACACACTGAGGACATTGTGTAATTCAAGTTTGGGGTTCTGGGTACACATGTTGTTCCAAAGTATGCAGCTGATTTTAATTTGTGGTTTGAATTTCATTGATGAGCTTAACATGATGAACACATGATCACTTGATTAGGGGATTTAAGTTGTGTTACTTTCTTTGATAGAATGAGATATTACATGTTCAATTTGATTTTCACATGCACAATAGCACGTAGTTTGTGGGGTATGAAATATGTGATTAGTCATGTCTGGCGTAAATAGCTTGGATGCAGTTGGGTAGCTTATTGGAGAGATAACCTTGGTTCAAAAGAAAAAAGGTTTGATCATTTTGAGCTTTCCACCAAGTAATCGGACCACTTGCCTCATTAAGAAATGAGTGTTCATGTCAAAAAGTAAGAAGTTTGACATGGTTAGCTGAGCTTCATAGCCTTTTTGACTCGAGTTAGTAGGTCCTTAGGGGTGTCTTTACACCTAATATCCTAAAACCATCTGGTTTGGGAGTTATTGGCTTAACGCTCAATGCATGGGTCAATTAGAAAGCTTAAGGGAGCTAAGCACAGCATAATCTATATAAAACTTTTTTTTAAAAAAAATGGCCTTGGTTATTGCATCTTATGGGTAGTCTAATGAATTCTAAGTGTCGAGCCATACATGATCGATATTACTTTTTGAAGTCCCATAACTATGTGTTGAGTTCGCTGACACTAGTTGAATCTTGTGATATCTCATAATGCCATGTCTGTAGCCTGATTTGTAGTTCCCTGAAAATTGTGAAGATGGTTTGGTTAAGCTTGCCAATGAATGAGAACCATGATTTTTATAATGTTTCATTTTTGGGAATAATATGGTTGTAAAATGTTTGTGGGTATCATTCCTGGAAAACCCTCACGAGACTTCACTCATCCACTAGGAAATTCTTAGGGGTTTAAATGGCTTGTTACATATGCTAATGCAATCGTATATCCCATGAAAGATGGATTTATCTTTTCTTTTCTTTTTTAGTGGGTTGACATTAGTTGAATCTTGTGATATCTCATAATGCCATGTCTGTAGCCTGATTTGTAATTCCCTAAAAATTGTGAAGATGGTAATTGTTTGGTTAAGCTTGCTGATGAGTGCCAAATATTGCATATTTGAGCCCCTTAACTTATATTTGTTAAGCTCTTAGCTATGTTGTTTTCTAATGTTTTTGTGAGTTTTTGGTGTCTCAGTGTGTTGCAGGTCACTAACATAAGAATGCGGTTAAAGGGTGGAAAATAAGCACAAAAAGAGATAAGAGCTTCCCTGGCTGTGCGATCGAGCGCACGGGTTGTGCGATCTAGCGCACCTACGTTCGAACCTAAGAGATACGATCGAGCGCATGCCACGTCAGCTGAAATCCTAGCGTCATCGTTAAGTGCCGCGCCGAAAGGAACTTGAAGACCAACACTGCGATCGAGTGCATGGAGTGAGATCGATCGCAATGCGATCGAGCGCATGGAGTGAGATCGATCGCAATGCGATCGAGCGCATGGAGTGAGATCGATCGCAGTGCGATCGATCGCACTCAAGCTGATCTGTCAGCACGCGAGAAACCCTAGTTTTTTTATTATTTATAGTTTTCTTTTCTCTTGTAACCCTACGTTAGGAGGCGCTGTAGAGAGCAAAAGCACGATTTTTGTCGTGTCTAGGCCTTTGTGAACGTTTTTCAATTGTAAGTTTAATTTCTCAACGATTTCAATTGATAGTTTCTTGTCTGTTGTTGTCATGAGAGGCTAAACCTTCAACTAAGGTTGAAGATGAAGCCTCGTCAATGATTAAACGGTGTATTCTAGTGATTTTATATATGTAACTTGTCATTTTATTTGTTCAAAATCAATTCCATGGCTTATCTACTTTATGTGATTGGGCCCCTTTTGTGATTTCATGCATTGTTTAATATTCGTTGTGCTCTATCTGGGGATAAATCGAGTGATTGGATTGAGACTAATATCCATCGTGATCTACGGATACGGTGGATGATTTGATCTCAATTAAATACTCGTTGTGATTCTTTAACGGATGGATTCATCGAATGATTTTACATGTATGTTCATGACTTTTGGACTCTGACTAAAATGTGGTTTATTGTCGATTGTGTGTGTGAAATGCGAGAGTATGTTGTTTAAGTTGGCGAGGTGGATTCGGAAACCTTAGTGTTTTACTTGATTGTTGTTTAAATTATCTTTTAATTTAGTTTTTGTCACTGTTGCACGACCAATTGCGGAACTAGGTTAAAATAGAATTTATTTAAATAGAAAATTGATTATTTTTACAAGAACACAAATTCCATGTGGATCGACCTCGCATTTTTTACGCGCACTTTACTGCATACGATTCGTACACTTGCGAGTACTTTATTTTTGGTACACCACTTGCTAATGAATGAGAACCATAATTTTTAAAATGTTGCATTTTTTGGGAATAATATGGTTGTAAAATGTTTGTGGGTATCATTCTTAGAAAACCGTCAAGAGACTTCACTCATCCTCTAGGGAATTCCTAGGGGTTTAAAAAGCTTGTTGCATATGCTAAATGCAATAGTACATCCCATAAAATATGGATTTATCTTTTTGTTTTTCAGTTATTTTCTGTTTTGTATTGCCAAGGGACTAGCAATATGTAAGTTTGGGGGTGTGATAAGCGTTGAATGTTGCACATTCAAGCTCCTTAATTTGCATATGTTAACTCCTTAGCATTGTTATTTGTTTGGTTTTGTTTTGTTTTTGTGTTTCAGGTCTTTATTGGTCAAATGCAAAATTTCCAATGGAAATTGGGCTTAAAAGGCAAAAATTGTAGGTATTCTGGTACCAGGATCAAGCGCAACTGCACCTGGGATTGAGCGCGCATGCGCTCGAGCGTGTATAGCCTAGGATCGAGCGCACACCTATGCTCACGCACACATCAGCTAAGCTCGAGCGCAATTGCACTCGAGCGTACTCAGGCATGGAAAATACGGCAGGAACCCTTTTACAACTTGGACTTGGTTTTTAGTCTCCCAATTGGACTGGGAGACAGACCTCCAGTTTCCCTAGGGTTTCTAGGGTTTTCAAGGTTCTCCTAATCCCTATAAATATTGTAAAAAACATTGTAAAAAGACACACCACTTTATAGAGCTAAAAATTAGAAAATTGTCTTTAGAGCTTAAAAGGTCATGAGCGGCTAAAACCCTTTGTGGGGTATTGATATAACCCTTTCCAAGCACAATGGTTTTATTGTATTTAATTTCTAGTTTTTCAATTTATGCGTGTTGATTGTATAACAATGAGAATTGCTACAATTGATTTCTGTTCTTAATACTGAATGCAATTGTTCTTAATTTTCAAATCAATATTAGTGAAATTCTTATCTTGTCCAAGAAAGTCTTTTGCTTTTGTGGAACTCAAATTATTCTTATTTTCTGTGATCATAAGAATGATGGTTATGCAATAGTTTTTTAACTTACATATGATCAATAGGATTAGATAGGCCATACCTAGGAAAGACGAATAGTACTACACCTTAGTTTAGTGTAATTTAGGTAGACAATCCATGCCAATCGAAGATGGGTAATGCTATTCCATTGATTGTATGAAAAATAATTCATACTTTAGAAAGACGGGTCGTACCACATCTTAGTGGTTAGGTGGATGATCGGTGCCAACCAAAGATGAATTATTTTTATTCTTCAATGAGGTGTTTTCTTGTTTAATTATAACATGCATAGAATGAATTTATGGAATTAGATATGGTTAATTATTGTGCAGATAGCGGTGAAGTCAATACCCTACTCTCTCTCATATAATTTAATTCTCTTTTATTTTCATGCATTTTAGTTTTAAAGAAAATCAAATCAAATCTATTTTTTATTAAGTTAATTTTAATCTTTCAATTTTATTAACCAAACCCATACAGTCCTTGAGGATCGACACCCTCAGTATGGGTTTGGTTAAAATATATCAATTTTATATCAATTGATATATTTTTATTATTCATATATTTTGGCTTTAAAAAGACCACATCATCAACCATTTGTCTATGAGGCTCGGTCAAGCCATCATAGAAGCTTTGTACCAGCTGCCATTTCGCGGTGTGGGCATGAACTAAAAAGGTCCTTCAATCTCTCCCAAGTCTCATGGAATTGCTCACCCTCATATTGGGAGATACTAGTGATAGCTCTCATAATGTCATTGGTTTTTCCTATTGGGAAATACTTTTTCAAAAATACTGGTTGTAGTTCAACCCAAGAAGTGATAGAGTTTGGTGTTAAGGAATGGAACCAATGTTTGGCTCTTTCCTTGAGTGAGAAGGGAAAGAGCCCATCCTTACGGCGTCCTCGATGAATCCTATTAATTTAATGGCAGAACATATTGCTTGGAATTCACTGAGGAAGTTGTAAGGATTTTCAATACTAAGCCCTAGGAAAGATGGTAGACTTTGAATGGTGTTAGGCTTAATCTCATAGTGGGCAACCGTAATGTCTGACAGCCTGGGACAAGAGGAGGAAATGGATGTGGAAGGGAGATAGTGATCTCTCAAAGCTATAGGGTCACCAATTGTCTCAATGGTATGCTCTTCTAGAAAATTAGAATTCCTTTCAGCTCTAAGTTGTCTAATAGCCCATTCAATGTTAGGTTCACAAGCAATTAAAGGCAAAGATAAAGAACGATGACGCAACATAAACTAAAAAGGAAATAAAATAAAGATAAAATAAAAATAAAAATAAAGACAGAAAATCAAAGCTCACAAACAGCCTGTAGGACTGTCAGAATTTGGATGCAATAGCAGCTGGAATCTGGCACACTGGCGCTGGTGCATTCAATCGCACTACAAGAGCACTCGAGCACACTATCGACAAGGAAGGAACGCAGGTGCTCTATGCTTGTGCATAGCGTCGGATTCAGTGGACGTTGTGCCTCACGGGAGGGTCAGGCTCCTTCTGCAAGATGGATCCGATGCATACAGATGGATGGATCAATTTCTTTTAAGTCTGCTACAGTCCACCCAATGGCTTCTTTATGCTATTTCAACACTTCTAATAGATTATCTTCCTGGTCCTTTTGTAGATCTGAAGCAATGATGACTGGAAGGGTGTCGTTAGAACCAAGAAAGGCATACTTTAGCTTGTCTGGCAGGGACTTTAACTCCAGCTTCGTTGGAGACTCAAGGGAAGGAACAGGGGGAATGCTTGATGTTAGAGGCAAAGGTTCCTTTGGTACTTTCCATGGATGGAAATTTACACTGGTTGCAGTCTCTAGCAAATCATGGACCTCCTCAATGTACTGGTCGGTGTCGAAATCTTCAAACCCAAAGTGAGTTAAACAGGCTTCCAACGGATCCTTGGTTAAGAGACTAGGGAGTGAATCTTCTATATACTCTTCAATGTTGCCCACAAAGAAACACTCATTCTGATCAAGGGCATGCTGGAAGGCAGTGAAGATGTTTAGTCTAACCTTCATATTTTCAAATGAAATCTCCATGACTCTAGTCTGGTAGTTGATTGTTGCACAAATTTAATTGTACTCGTCAATTGCACGAGTCATTATGCAGTGTAGCGGGTGTGCAAATGCGAGAATCGTGCTTTGTGTAAAAACCAATTTAAATCGCTTAAACTAATCATATCTTAACCTAGTCCCAAAAGCAAATAGGTAATGTGCAGAAAATTAAAACTAATTAAATGCAATAAAATAAAGTAATAAAAATGACTAAGGTCCCTAATCCACCTCACCACAATTTAATCAACATATAAACATGCTTAGCTCATACTCAATAACGACTATGCTACTAGGCATACTCTGAGCTCTAACACATTGTTCATATTTCCGTCTATCGATAAAGCACATATGCATATCCTATTGTTGCTACAAAATCTTGTCAAACTAATCGATGAAAACATTGTTTTAAGAGGTCACAACGGATATTGGTCCGAAGACGAATCATCCGATGTATCTTCGGTTGCAACGAATGTGGACGTTTAACGATTTGTAAGCAACAATCAACACACTTTTGTCACTAAAATGTATTGAAACGAATGTACATAGAATTAAACGACAGAATAATTCGAACTAAACATGAATATATACAAACAAATCCATAGTGAAGGAAATAAGAGACTAAATAAAAGCAAAGTAAAACATTAAATAAATAAATGACAATTTATGAGGGCTTTACAATGGAAAACAGAGGGTTTGAGGCCCTAGAGGCGCCTCCCAAACATAAAATAAATGAAATGAGATAAGGTTCTATTTATAGAAAAAATAAATTGTGCTGCCAGGTCAAGGGTGCGTTCGATCGTAATGCCGCATGCGTTCGATCTTAGTGCTGCGCGTTCAATCTCAGTTCTGTCGTAGTGCTGCATGTGTTCGAGCGTAGGCGTTGCGTTCGACCACACTGCGCTCGATCGCACATATTGCGATCGATCGCACGTAACTGCCTAAAGCGCAAGTATTGAAGCAATGAAGCATAGGGCCGGCTAGGGCAACGCAGGGATTGCGGCTGACATGGAGTGTGCTCGATTGTGGCATATGCGCTCGAGCGCAATGTGCTCGATCGCACCAAGTGCACTCGATCGCGCGGCAGGGGCCAAGATTCCATCTTTTGTTCAATTCCACCCCTTTTAACCACCTTTTACACCAATGACCTATATCACACAAAAACACTAAAACAACGCAAAACATTAAGTATTAACAACACTAAGAGCCTAGCAAACATAAGTTAAGGGGGTCCAATACACATTATTTGACACCGATCAAATACTCCCAAACTCACATTTTGCTAGTCCCTTAGCAAAACAAAACTGAAAACACAAATAAAAACAAGAAACATAAATCTGCTTTCTTGGGAGAAACGATTGCATTTAGCGTATGCAACAAGCCTTTTAAACCACTAGGCATCCCTAGTGGACGAGTGAAGTCTCGTGAGGGTTTTTCAGGAGTGACACCCACAAACAATTATTTGGCACTATGTTATTAATGGAAAAAGCCCTTCACACAAACACATGGTTCATACATCATTAGCAAATTTAACATGTTGAGCGTACAAACCACATCATCGAGGCATCCAAACATCATTTCACTCAAGGTTGGAAAATTGAGACAACACATGCTCTAAGAAGTGCAAAGTGAACTAACAACAAGATCATAGGGTTTCAATTATCCTCCAAAGACGTGTATCCCAAAATTCAAAGGAAAACAATGTGATAACTACAACTAGGGCTTGAATTGAAAGATGCAATGTTTTTGTGTAGGCTGTGCAATGCTTGACTCCTTGAAGCTTCTAAATGACCTACGTAACGAGAGTTGGGCCAGTGACTCCTTAACCAGTCAGTTTTAGGGCACTAGATGTAGAGACATCCCTAGGGCTTAATTACTCATGTCAAAAGAGCTACGGAGCCTAAACTAGCCATACAATTTTTTAGCTAGAATTTCTCATCTTTTGACGCGAACACTCATTACTTGGCCAAGCAAGAGGTCCGATTACTCAATGAAAAGATGGACTTATTCTGTTTTTTTGTTTTTTTTTTTTTATTGACAGCCATGAATTTCATCATCACAACGCAAACCTAGAAATCTCAAGACACACACTTCAAAGTCAAATCTCATACCCCACAGACCCTAATGCTAGTTTGCATGTGAAATATCGATCAAACAAGTGGAGTGTCTCTAATCCAACACATGAATAAAAAACTGGGATTTCTAATGATATGCAATGTTCAAACAAGTTAAACACACTAATGACATGCAATCCACAGTTACGATAAAAGTTGTGCCCAATCAACAACATAGCAACAAACTAAAAGAAAAAAAATTTATATACAGACAAAAGCAAAACAAAACAAGCCGATAAAGTGTTTGTCCACATCCCCAAACTTAAATGACACATTGTCCCCAATGTGGCAAGAAATACATTACAGTGGGATGAGGAACCGAGATGTGCAAAGTCCAAAGCGTCCCCCTAACTTAAACATCAAAACACCTGTCAAAAACTAACAGCAATCTTTTTCTCAAAGATCAAACATCAAAAGGTTAATTGCTGTTAGAAACAAAATAAAATAAAATAACAAAAAGAAATGACAAAAATTAAAGTGCGAAAAATAAAAAAGAAAACATACCGCACCTTCCTCACTCATATGGGTGTCCAACCAATCCCTTCCATCCTTTCTTCTTAAGAATTAGATATCCCTTTGGAAGGATGTTCCGCCATCTTATGTAGTTGACCGTATTTCGAGGAATCCACTTAGGAACACGGTTCCTAGATTTGTGATCTTCGGTGTATGATTCCTTGAAGATCTCTACGTAAGATGGTTCTTCGAGACATTGAAAAGATGAAACTTGAGGTTCAAGACATGTCTCGAAAGGGATTGTGATGAAGGGGTGAGCTTTAGTACTCACTTCCTTGTCATTGGATAAATTTTGAATTGGCGGGGGCTCAATCTGCTCCTCCTTCTCTTCCACCTTGCTGACAGCTTTTTCCTCACTAACAAGTGTGGTGGTGGTTTGTGCATTCTCATGTGCAGACTCGTTAATTTGACTCACGTAATGAATATAGAATGGGCAATCATCAAATCCGTGAGAAGGATGATAACAATATTCACATGACTGATAAGGTACGTGAGTGTGAGGAGGCTGGGTGTGGGCACGCCTAGCTGCCATGAGTTGGTTCGCTCTCTCCTCTAAGTCATCAATATGAGCAGTTGGAAAATGTTGTACTAATGACTCTTGAGGAGGAGGATTATATGATGAAGGCATGGAAGATTGGGTATTGAACTGCAAATATTCAGAATGGTGCAGTTCATTGGAATGGAGAGCATAGTTTCCCATGGTATGAGCATACCATGAGACATCAGAATAGTTATTCCGGTTAGGGGTGTAAGAATTAGAATGTGATTCAAACCCCTGGTCGAAAAAATTGGTGTTTAGCTGCCCATATGAGAAAATGGTAAATTGTCCCCAATGTGGACAATCACCGAAATTATGGTAAGGGGTAGAGCAGGCTAAACACAGTTCATGTGGATTCAAATTGGTAGGATTTGATGTCCTATTACTAGGGGAAACATCAAAATAATTGAACGGAAGACTCATGCTTCACCCAAACAGTTCAAAATATCTCACAAGAAACAATAACCATTTTTACAAAAATAAAATAAAATAAACAAAAACTAATAAAAATAAACTAAACAAATAACTAAACTATAAACTAACAAAACAGTAAACTAATTAAACAACTAAAAACAAAAATAAACTAACAAAAACTAAAAACAGTAAGTAAATAAATAAAAACAGGTAGAATAAATAAATAATTAAAGATAAACTAATAAATAAACAAAACAACAAAAAAAATGAAAGCTAAACACATACACTACCTCGGGTCTATTGGTGCAGCAAGCAGAATTGCGCTCGAGTGCACAACAATAAGATCGATCGCAAACAAGCAAAATATAGCAGTCTGTGCAAATGCACTCGATCGCAACAGATCTGCGATCGATCGCATGGGCGTACTGCGTCTCTGCGCTCGTGCGCTACTGCACGCTATCGAACGCAGGCCTTAAATGGTGCACGTGCGCTTGATTGCAAACAAATGGGCGATCGATCGCACAGGCGCATTGCGGATTGTCAAAAAGGCGTGCTCACGCGCAACTGCGTACTAAGCGAGCGCAGGCACGCGAAGAAGCTGGAATAGACTCAAGTGCGCTCGATCGCAAGGAGATGCGATCGATCGCACTATCACAGGCTGATTTTCCAGGGACTGAAACAGAACCAAAAATAGCAAGTAAACACTAATCTAATTTTTTTTAACAATTTTTTTTTCTATACAAATGCATGAAACAAATAAAATAACTGCACAATTAAAATAATTAGTAGAAAAATAAAATTAATCTAAGCAAAAAAAAAATCAATTTAAACAAAACAACGATTCCCCAGCACGGCGCCAAAATTTGTTGCACAAATTTAATTGTACTCGTCAATTGCACGAGTCGTTATGCAGTGTAGCGGGTGTACAAGTGCAAGGTCGAATCCCACAGAGAATCGTGCTTTGTGTAAAAACCAATTTAAATCGCTTAAACTAATCCTATCTTAACCTAGTCCCAAAAGCAAAGAGGTAACGTGCAGAAAATCAAAACTAATTAAATGCAATAAAATAAAAATAATAAAAATGACTAAGGTCCCTAATCCACCTCACCAAAATTTAATCAACATATAAACATGCTTAGCTCATACTCAATAACGACTATGCTACTAGGCATACTCTGAGCGCTAACACATTGTTCATATTTCCGTCTATCGATAAAGCACATATGCATATCCTATTGTTGCTCCAAAATCTTGTTGAACTAATCGATGCAAACACTATTTTAAGAGGTCACAACAGATATTGGTCCGAAGATGAATCATCTGATGTATCTCCGATTGCAACAAATGTTGACGTTTAACGATTTGTTAGCAACAATCAACACACTTTTGTCACTAAAATGTATTGAAACGAATGTACATAAAATTAAACGACAGAATAATACGAACTAAACATGAATATATATAAACAAATCCATAGTGAAGGGAATAAGAAACTAAATAAAAGCAAAATAAATCATTAATAAATAAATGACAATTTAGGAGGGCTTTACAGTGGAAAACAGAGGGTTTGAGGCCCTAGAGGCGCCTCCCAAATGTAAAATAAATGAAATGAGATAAGGTTCTATTTATAAACAAAATAAATCGTGCTGCCAGGTCAGGGGTGCGTTCGATCGCAATGTCGCATGCGTTCGATCTTAGTGCTGTGCATTTGATCTCAGTGTTGTCGTAGTGCTGCATGTGTTCGAGCGTAGGCGTTGGGTTCGACCATACTTCGTTCAATCGTACATATTGCGATGGATCGCACGTAACTGCCCACGGCGCAAGTATTGAAGCAATGGAGCATAGGGTCGACTAGGGCAACGCGGGGATTGCGACTAACGTGGAGTGCGCTCGATCGTGGCATATGCACTTGAGCGCAATGTGCTCGATCGCACCAAGTGTGCTCGATCGCGCGGCAGGGGCCAAGATTCAATCTTTTGCTCAATTCCACCTCTTTTAACCACCTTTTACACCAATGACCTATATCACACAAAAACACTAAACAACGCAAAACATTAAATATTAACAACACTAAGAGCCTAGCAAACATAAGTTAAGGGGGTCCAATACACAATATTAGACACCGATCATTGATGCACGCATTGGCCGTGGCAAAGAAAGGACGCCCAAGGATGAATGGAATCAGCCTCTCAGGATGGGGAACTGGCTCGGTGTCAAGAACGATGAAGTCCATTGGGAAGAAAAATTTATCTACCTTGATGATGACATCTTCCACAATCCCTCTGGGTTTCTTAATAGACCGATCAGCTAGCTATAGAATCACTGTGGTAGGCTTCAGCTCCCCTAGGCCAAGTTGTTGATACACTGAATATGGCAGCAAATTTATCCTGGCTCCTAGATCTAGGAGTGCTTTATCAATTTCCTTATGTCCAATGATGTACGAAATTGTCGGCGCTCCGAGGTCCTTAAACTTCAGAGGGTTGTTGTGCTAGATCAGGGAACTCACATGCTTAGTAAGGAGGACTTTCTTGGGAATATGATTTAGAGATTTCCTTTTCTGAGTACATAAATCCTTGAGGAATTTGGCATAGGCAGGCACTTGCTGGATGGCATAAAGAAGAGGGATGTTGATTTTTACTTGTTTAAACACCTCCATCATCGCTTGTATTTTCTCTCCTTGTCTCCCAAAGGGAGAGGGTGCCTTGAGACGTTCTGGGAATGGGGCTCGGGGCTCATATGGTGTCTCTGAATTGGGGGTAGCTGATGTAGATGTATCATTGATCACTTGCTTACCTTTTTCCCTCTGCAGAGTCTGTGAAGCCTCAGTGTGCTCATCCTTCTATTCCTCCACTTGATTGTTAACCAGTCTTCCGCTTCTCAGTGTGGTGATGGCCTGAACTTGATAGTGGTGTGAAGTATCTTCATTTACCATGTAGTGCCCCTTAGGATTGACTATCGGCTGACTTGGAAGCTTCCATTCTTCCCTCCTGTTGAGGGTGTTGGCCATCTGTCCAACTTGAGTCTCTAGTTTGGCAATGGATTGAGAGTGTGAATTTACTGTTTGAGATATCTCCCCCACTTTGCCAATTATTTCGCCCACCATGTTGGTCACCTTGCCCACCCTGCCAGTTATCTCACCCACCATGTTCAGCATTCGCTCTTCAAAATTAGAATCTGCCCGAGGTGGTGGGGTAGCATGGTATTGCTTTTGTAGAGGCCGGTATGTGGAAGAAGAGTTGTAGGGCTGCCTGTTGGACTGAGCTTGATTGTGTGGCCCTTATGCTGAGTTTTATGTATTTGGACTCTTCCAGGAGAAATTGGGATGATTTCTCCACCTCGGGTTGTAAGTGTTGGAATACGGATCATTACCCGGTCTGAAGAAGGCTGCATTAACCTGCTCATTAGAAACATCAGTATAATTTATAGCAGTAGGACAGTTATTTACCTGATGCATAGTACTAGAGCAAAATGAGCATGGTTCAGGTTGTGTGCTTATGTGAGCAGCATTAGGAGCAAAGCCAGCAGTCATCAATTGATCCAGCTTCTTGTTGATAGCATCAACTACTTGGGTGGCCATGTCTGAAGGATGCCCTACTTCGAAAAGACTCCCCGTCTTTGGTGCTTTAGGTGCGGGTGCTCTCCGTCTATTGGAAACCTGCTGACGAGAATTGTTGCTCAAGTTTTCAAACATAGCCCATGTTTCATCTTCACTTTTTAACATAAATGTCCCCCCACAGGATGCATCTACCATACTCCTACTAGACTCAGTTAGACCATCATAGAAACTCTGCACTAGTTGCCATTTGGGGACAGCATGGTGTGGACATGATCAAAGCAAGTCCTTAAGTCTCTCCCACGTCTCATGGAATGGTTCACCCTCATACTGGGTGATACTAATGATAGCTCTCCTAGTGTCATTAGTCCTTCCTATGGGAAAATACAGCTTGAGAAAAACCTGTTGCAATTGATCCCAAGAAGTGATAGAGTTAGGTTCTAAAGACTGGAACCAATGTTTGGCTCTGTCTTTGAGGGCAAAGATAAAGAGACGTATCTTTAAGGCATCCTCAGTGAATCCTATCAATTGAATGGTAGAACATATTGTTTGGAATTCACTGAGTAAGTCATAAGGATTTTCATGGGTAAGCCCTAGGAAAGTAGGTAAGCTTTGTATGGTGCTAGGCTTGATCTCATAATGGGTTGCCGTGATGTCCGGCAACTTGAGACATGAAGGGGTAGTGTATGTGGTAGGGATGTAGTGATCTTGCAACGCTACATGATTAGCTCCAGCCACGGTATCAGTGGTGTGTTCTTTCGACAATTTAGAATTCCTTTCGGCTCTAATTTGTCTAAGAGTGTGTTCAATGTCAAGGTCACAAGTGATTAATGGCAAAGACAAAGATCGGTGGCCCAACATAAACTAAACCAAGAATAAAAAATAATAATAATAAAGACAAAAATAGGAAATAAAAACATAAACATAAACTTAAATGAAAATTAAAACATAAAATAAAAGCTCACAAACAGCCCTTAGATGCGCTAGAATGATGCTGCAGCAGATTTTGTCAGGATTGATCTTGATCGCACTTGAGGGTGCACTCTATTGCACTGCCAAAGATGGGAGGGAGAGCAGGAGCAAAGGGCTCGAGTGCAGCTGCTTGCTGTGTGTAGACTTGCGCTAGATTGCACTCGGGTTGCGATCGATTGCAGTTACAGACAGTGGCACCTGTGGAGCTAAACGTGAACTTGAAAAGAGAGATTAAATCCAAAAATTAAAAATAACAAAAATAAAAATCAAGCTAAACTTAATCCTTAAAATTTAATAACAAAACCGTTAAACAGTCCCCAGCAACAGCGCCAAAAATTGATGCACAAAAATATCAATAATAAAAATTATCACTCGTAATAGAACGAATCCTGTAGGATAGGACTATATTGAGGGTGTCAAACCTCACGGACTGTAGGGGTTTCGTTATTAAATTCGAAAGATGAAATTTAACCTAATTAAACAAAAGAAATTTGATTTGTTGTGTAAATTAAAGTGCATAAAATTAAACGTTGAGTTGAAAGTAAATATATGAGAGAGAGAGAGAGTAAGGTACCGACTTCACCACAATCTGCACAACAACGGTTAACTATAATTAATTCCAGAGATTTATGATATGCATGTTACAAAAGAACAAGAAAATACAATATTAAAAGATAAGGATAATCTATCTTCGGTTGGCACGGATCGTCCACCTAACCACTAAAATGTGGCACGACCCGTCTTCCCTAGGTATAAATTATAAAATCCTTTAATAAGTTTCATATAATTAATGGATTAGCATAACCCATCTTTGGTTGGCACGGATTGTCTACCTAAATTACACTAAACTAGGGTGTAGTACAACCCGTCTTTCCTAAGCATGGTCTATCTAATCCTATTAATCATATGTCTGTTAAAACCCATTGCATAACCATCAATCTTATAATCACAGAAAATAAGGTTGATTTTAATTCAATACAAGCAAAATAACTTCTAAGACAAGAATAGAATTTCGCAAATATTGATTTTGTAAATGAAGAACAATTGCAATTAATATTAAGAACAAAAATCAATGGTTGCAATTCTCACAGTTATGCAATCACGTGCATAATTTGAATAACTAGAAATCAACTACAATCACCATTGTGTTTGGAGAGGGTTACATCGATAACCTACAAAGGGGTTAGCTCCTCATGTTCCTCTAAGCTCCAAAGACATTTTAGTTAATTTTTCTCCAAGAAAACGGCCCCTTTTACAATGTTTAAAAGCCCATTTATAGGGACTAAGAAAACCCTAAAAACCCTAGAAACCCGTAGGTCAGTCTCCCAGTTCAATTAGGAGACTGAAAATCGAGTTTTAGCAGTTAAAAGGTGCTTGCCGTATGATGTACCCCTGAGTGCGCTTGAACTTAGATGTGTGCGCGCGATCGTAGAAGTGTGATCGATCCTATCTTGTGCACTCGAGTGCATACACGCTCGATCCCAGGTACAGCAACGATCGATCCTAGGTACAGAAATGGCTTCAACTTGTCGTTTTTAGCCCAATTTTCAATGGAACTCTTGCATTTGACCTGAAACACAAAAACAAAACAAAATCAAACAAATAACAACGCTAAGGAATTAACATATGCAAGTTAAGGGGCTTGAATGTGCAACATTCAATGCTTATCAACATCAACAACTTGGAGTATACTTGTAGGTCGGTGAGGAGGCTAAGGAGAAGAATTGCCTACAAATGATTTGGTGCTGCAATGGTAGGGGTATTTGTATTTGTACATATGTCTAAATGGTTACAATGGTTGTAAGTGTGTTTTTCCTGTACTATGAATTCTTCTTAGCGGTTTCTTAGGTTTGGAAACCTTGAGTTGTTTTACTTTTGATGTGTTTTCAAAGGGTTTCCACTTCGTTAACAAAATTACGTGTTGATATGTGGTTGGTTTAATGTTTTCATAGTGGTTTAATGTCTAATTATTATTCTGTTGCATGACTACTTATGTTTATACATAATTGTGTGTATAAAAAAAGTGAGGTTCATTTTGTTTGCATTAATTTCTTGAGTGAGATCCTTGACTCTATTGTCATTTTAAAAAAAAAAATCTTAGTCCCTTAGTGTGAGTTCTCAAGTTAAAAGAGACTTTAGGGTTAAGAAAGATAAGAATACTCAAATGCTAGCGCTAACTATTCTAACTACAAAAGGTCTAAATACAAGTCCATAAATGCCAACCTGATGGATGAGTAGGCACTATAGTAAATTACATGGCTTTTACTGTTTCTTTGAGGAGCTGGTCTTGTGTGAATGACACATTTGGCCAAGGTATATCATCTCAAGATGATTCCGAGGATGAGGATGACCTTCAAATGACCTATAATAAGCTTTTTAAAGAATGCATCAAATTGAAAGGTTGAATAAATTGGCCTTTAAAAAGCTTAATGAAGTTGAGCATGAAAAAAAAAAGTCTTTGATTGCTAAATTGTTTGATTCACATATCTTGTTTGACTCTTTGAAATATTAATATTGTATGCTGAATTATAAGATATGTAACTTGACAATGAATTAAAAGATTCTCAAGGACCGTTTGATTAAGTTCTCTACTCATAAACTGAAAAATAATAATAATAATAATAATAAATAAATAAATAAATTGTTGTTTAGTAAAAAACCTATTCAGACAAATCAGGTATAAGCTTTGATAATTTTGGTACTTCTACTTCACATGCTTCGAATTTTGATAGAAAGACTTTCTATGTTAAACCTATAAAAGTTGAAGAATTCAAGGCTAATGTAGCCTGTTTTGACATGGGAAAAAATGTATGTTTGAATAATTATGTGAAGTCCAAGTGTAACGCCCCCAAAATTAGCCTCGGCTAATCCGGTGGAGTCACTGGCAATTTACCCAGTTGAGCCAACTTGTGGTCCAACGGGCAATCACCCTTGTAAACATTGTCAGAGTAAATGCAAGGAAGGTGAATAAATCTTAAGAGTATTACAGTTCATCAAGTAAGAACGTGGAGCTACTAAACGATTAAAACAAACATGTAACTATAAACAAGGCATAGCCAGTCCGGCAATAGCAAATCTAGCCACTCCTGTAGCGGTGAATCCGATTACCTAAGGAATAATAACCGCGTAAGTCTAACGACTTAGTAAGTAAACCCCACACTTAGGTATGACATGAGTCCAATTTATAAAAGTAAACATGCAATTCGAGTAATGGCCAAAAGAGAGCATTACCTCCGCTAATACACCATTCCACAGGTTTTAGGGTTTTTAAAGCTCGATGGTGTAGAACAGGCGATAATTGCCTAATTGTTTTAATGTAGAAAAGAATAATGCTTTATAGGTCATAACTCCCATACATGGTCTACCCGAGATATTACCCCTTCTCAGCAGGGTTGATGTTGTCCCGAGGGACCTATAGTACAATTCCAAAGCCCCAGCCATTGCACAACATACCGTACGTAACATTAGTGGCACGATCGGGTCCGACCCCGAGTGGCCCACACCAACTAATGACATCCGTCCTGTAGTGACCGAACCATTGGGAATGGTTGCATCAAGGTCACGAAACCAATGGATCTATAGCCCTCACATAATGTGCACATTTGACCATAATATGTAGTTTATATAGTAAGCCCATGGCCGTTTATACTGCACGTACCGGCGTACCATGTCTTACAATGCATCTTAGTAGTTTATTGAGTAATGCAGTTACCAAGTGATTACGGGAAATAGGCATGTTCATATCATACGCGTGGTCACTCAACTGACATATCCCACGGTTTATGTAAAAATGGTGTAAGTGTTTACTTACCTTGCACATTCAAGCGAATCCTCCGACAAAGCTATCTCCTGTCATAACGGATACAGGTCGCCGTTATTCTAAGCCTTAAGAAACCTAGAGTTATGGCTAAGCTAAGGCGTACACGTGCGAAACTTAAGAACAAGTGCTCTGCCTATTGACTGTACGTCCGCCCTCGATGGAGTACGTCTGCTCAGTGTGTTGAGCACACTGTTGCAAGATTCGGACAGTGCGTACTTCCCATAGAAGTCACAGACTTCTAGACCTCTTCTAAGCTAGTAAAACAGGACATGCAATGCAAGAAATTGCAGAACCATGATATTTTGAGAAAACTCTTTGAAAACGTCGTTACCTTTAAAAGAAAGCTTAATGAACACTTGAATTTCTCATTAAAACAGAAACATAAGATAACAAGGTGATAATTATAAAGGAATAGTGCTTACCCCGAAGCTAAGCGCGGACATGGCCTCCTCACCTCGGAAACACTCCGTTCAAGCTCTCTCCCACGGGTTTCTTACTCAAATCACTAAGGAAGGGTTCTGGCACCCTAGGGGCACACTAGAGGAAGAAGAAGGCATGAGAAATGAAGAGGAGGGGCGGGCTATTTATAGGGAAAGTTCGCCACCAACTCTGAGACAGAGCAACGGACGTCCGGCAACCCTAGCATACGTCCGGTGGTCTTTTTACATTGGTCCAGAGGGTGCCTCGTACGTCCAGGTATTATCCAAAGGGTATTCCAAAAAGTAGCGTACATCCGGTGGTCCCACGTACGTCCGGTGTACTATCTACAGAGCGTATGTTCGGTGGTCCCACATTGTACGTCCGCACTACAAACAGAGGCGTACATCCGCCACCTGTGGGTCAGTGTTTGTGTTTTACTTCTAAAGGTTTCGAACGTGATTTGGGTTAAGCTAAGGGATTCTAGGTCCCGTTAAATCCCTTCTTTGAAAATCCCTATCAATTACTCTGAAGGGAAAGGTTTTGGGTTAAGAAGGTTTGCTTTTACCGGGGTATTACACTCTCCCCTCCTTATAGAAATTTCGTCCTCAAAATTTAGAACTCTTTAATACCAAGGGTAATTTATCCAAACAAATCACGTAAGAAAAAAAAACTTTGCAAAGGCAAGATAACATTTTGCAGTTCTTAAAAGTGAAAAGGGTCAACAAGCATCACATCAACCATCAAACACATGCAATCATAGGTATGCACAAGACAAAATTCCCACCCTAAAGATGGTGGACTTAAATTGTAGCAAGATACATCCAAAACTGCCACCGCCGCTGTGGGCTTAGTCGGAAAATAAATGTCGAAAGATAAAAATAATAAAACAAAAGCCTACTAAAACTACGGGCGAGAACATCTCCTCGTAGTTGGCTCAGCGGACTCCCACGCCGGCGTCCCTCTCGGACTCAGGCTCCCTCTCGTACCCGTGCTCCCACTAGCACTAGGACTCCTCCTCGCACCAAGGCTTCCTCGTCCTCTGCTAAAACTGGAGCTAGGGATGCCATAGTCTCTGACATCCAACAGCCCCATGAGGTGCTCACACAGCCGGTCCAAGACGGCACGATCCTCAGCTCTAGCTCGCTGTAGCGCCTCGAGGGCCTGTTGTAGCTCCTCTCGTGTTTGTCGAACCGTGTCCTCGAGATGATCTATACGCTCCTCCAACCTAGTGGGTGCTTCACCAGCTTGGGCTACCCTCCACTGCCGCCGCACTTTCGGCTCCAGCTCTGCCTCCCGTAAGTGAGCCTGACTCACGTTAAGGAAGCGTACGCCCATGGCTCCTTTCTCTGGTTGGATCTCCCTCAGCCTGTCATGTCCACCCTAAAGTGCTCCGCAATCCGAGTGATTAGGGCCCCATATGGCAATGCGAAGCCCTTGTCCAGGAGCCAGACAGACATCATAGAGGAAGTGACCACGGAATCGTAGTCGATAGGAGTCTCGGTCAACAGGGCATAAAGGCAACGTGCCCTCTCTATCATGATCATCGTATGGCTGATGACCGGGAGTACTTGGTTAGCGAGGATATGATAGATGCAACGAACGTCATTGCTGAAGTCACTCATCTGAAAGCTACCCTCTCCCTCTAGCTCCATCTGGTGAGGGCGTCCCTCTGTAAAGCATGCCACCAAGTCGGCACGTGCGGGAAGATGATCGACTGGATATGGGTAAATTGGGTCACGTACATGGGGTGCTCCTGTGATCGTGCTGATGAGCGTGGGGGTCACCTCTATCGCTCTCCCCCTAAGCCAAGTATAGAACGAATCGTCGTGTCTCTGGTGGAGGTTCGCCTAGAACTCCCACACAATGGCCTCTATCTCCGGGGCGGTGATCCTCTACCATGTCAGTCCATTCCTGGGTATCCAGCACTGCCTGTACCCTCGGTGCACGCTCGTCGAACTCCTCTATGGCGGCTCCCCTCTCAACAATGATCCTGTGCCCGTGATAGTAGCGAACGTATTGGCACTTGACCTTATTCCTCCGAAATTGGGTGTGGTCATATTCCAACTCAGCATCCTCCTCGTCCATGGCGGTACTGGCCTTTTTGATCGGCTCGTCGGTAACTGGCCCATCTCTGACCATGCCATCACTCTCTACGTCCATCATCACAACCTCCGGGTCAGAATCAGGGTCCTGAGCCTCCTGTAAGGGTGCTCGGCGTGGTCGCTAGCGTGCGGTCGATGAAGAAGCGGCCTCGCTGGAGCGTGTACGTACTGATCAGTGCCAAATTGTGTATATTTGACCCCTTTAACTTATATTTATTAAGCCTTTAGCACTGTTAATATCTAATTATTTTTAGTGTTTTGAGTTGTGCAGGTCCTTACAACAAAATATGGCCACAAAGGAGCAAAAATACACTAAGGGAAGAAATGGATCCCTGCAAGTGCGTTCGATCGCACTTGGTGCGTTCGAATGCACTGACGGTCGAACGCAGGGGGCACGGTCGAACGTAGTCCCAGTCATCCCGCAACTCACGCGGTTGCCCTAGGAGTCCATCGCTTTCAGCTACGCCGTTACGGTTTTCTGCGGTCGAACGCATCTTGTGCGATTGAACGCACAATTCATCATTACGTTCGAATGCACTGCCTGCATTCGAACGCACTCAAGTGACCTGTTAGTCTATAAATAGGACCCTAGGTCCATTTGGTCGAACATTGAGTTTTTTAGGCGACTTTTAGAGAGCATTTTGCTACTGTTGGCCATGCTCTGCCTCTTTTATTTGTAATCTTTTACTTTGAAGGTAATTTTTATGCATTATTTTATCTTTATTTCTCTTTATTATTTAATGGGTGGCTAAACTTTTCAACTAAGGTTGAAGATGAAGCCTCACCCTTAGTTTATATTTCTTGCTTTTACATTTAATGCTTTATTTTCCGTCATTTAATTTCCGTACTCGTCATTTAATTTCAGTGACAAAATAATTGAATGGTTGTGCGTTTTGATACATTGATAGTCATCCTGTGATGTGTTCCAAGCCGGGTGTACGACGAGTGATTGATTTAGATTTAATATCTACTGTGATCCAAGGATACAGTGGATGATTTTATCAATAATCAATACTCATTGTAGCTCCTTAACGGTAAACACATTATTTGGTTTGACTTGTGTCAATAACCACAATAGAGTGTGTTGAAGGGTTTAAATTGTTAAAACGGAAAATTGGTGTTTAATGTATTAAGCTAATTTTTATATTGGGTGAGGTTAGTCTTTAACCTTAGTTACTTTTATCCATACATTTATTTACACTTTTTAGAATAAATTTAATTTCAGCACGTTTCATGTTTGACAACATTTCTCACTTTGGGACTAGGTTAAAATATATTTAATTTAAGGGTCATATTGGTTTTTTTTATTGCAAAACTCCGTTCTCTGTGGTTCGATCTCGGTACTTGCGCAACGCTATACGACCTAACGGTTCGTTCTATTGCGAGTACCCAAATTTGGTACGATCACGTACCATCATCCTGCATGGAAAATTCCTATTGATAATGACTCTCAGAATCCCCATGCAAAACCCTACCCATGCAAAAGGTCCTAATTCTATATGTAGGTATGGAAGAACAGATTCATGTTGGTGGATCCAAATCAGATGGCTTTGTCGAAAAATTAAGGCATCTAGGGATTTGTCAAAATATCCGAGACTTGATTAGTTATGAAGCATCTTTCAAGGATTAGGGTTGGATAAGTCGGAAGAATCAACATTGTTCCTCCTAGGAGAAGAAGGACGAGGTAGGTCGCGGTAAGTTGAAAATAGCAAGGGTTACGATTTTCTAGGTGATATTGGATCCCATGCTGATCATTCAATGGATTTGGTCAGGTGGTAAAAGACGAGAATGCCCCTTCTATGAGAAGAAGGGCAATTCCAAAATTGTGAGATTGGGACGGGATTTTCAAGGACCAGATTGACAACTTGAGTCCTTGGAAGAGATTTGTGTCCTACAATTGAGTAGACTCACGCTTCTAGGTTAACGAGATCGAATTAGGGTAAGATCCCTATTCCTTGGGGGGTAAAGGGTATTTTGGTAAATTCACAAGATTGGGCGAAATTTCAGTTCAAAGGTGAAAATCATGAAGCGGTGTTTCTATTTCGACCATTGGGTCTTAACTGGTCCAAATGACCCATGATAATCAGAAAATGGCAAGATTCCGAATTTAGGCAAAAATCCCTAAATGCAAGAACCATGGTTTTGGGTCTGTCGAAATTGGTCCATGGGTTTTGGCTCACTCTCAAAAGCAATGAGAAAAGCCATTGAACACGTCATTGCCTGGTTCCAAGGATTTCTAAAAGGTTTGCTTGGATTTAAGGCAAAAATCCTACCTTTTGTGTATGAAGGGCATTTTGGTAATTTTGGACTTGGACGAAAATTCAAATCCGAACGGTCCAAATTGTAGATCAAGTTCCAAAATACATGTTTTGGGCTTCAAGTGGTCCAAATGACCCCAAGAATTCACAAAATTGGCAAAAATCCGAAAACCCAATTCTAAAACTAGGGTTTTGACCCAAATTTTTTTGGTCAAATTCAGGCAAGATGGTGATTGGGTTTTGTTCCTAGGCCATCATGAAAGGGCTTAGGCTTTGCTTCATGCATCAATTCCTTGAAGAGATCAATGAATTCAAGAATTTCGAATTTAGGGCAAAATTCCCCCCAATCTGAATGGGTGTGATTTCAAAATGAAAAATGCACAAAATGCATGCACCTAAGGTTCACAACATCATCCTAGTTCACAACCAAGCCAGCTAAATGCAAAATGTGCAAGGAAAAATCAAGATTTAAACAAAACCCTAAAATTGAGAAATCTTGAAAAACTTGAAAGAAATCCTCATACCTTGATTAAATCTTGAAAATGAGGTGGGAAATCTTTAAAACCTTGAGAGACTTGGCCGAAAATCTCCTTGAAAGTGTTTGGGTGGAGAGAAAACGAGAGAAAAACCAAATGAATAGAGTTTGAGGATGTTCAGCCGTTTTATAAAACGCTGGGTTAATGGCGTACGTCCGGCATCAGGGGCGTATGTCCGCGTAACCCTAAAAATAAGATTTTTTTTTTTTTTGAAAGAAGGCACAGAAAAGTTGGAAACAACAAGGTAAATCAAAATGATTTTATTTCTGAAATTCGGGGTGCAGTGAAAATACTTTTGTGTACTACAGTAGTTCCCAGTTGTTTAGACACCAAAACTCACCACTGCTAGGGGTGAGGGGAAACCTAACTTATCTAACATCTAAAGGTTACTACCCCGAAACCTAGCATTCCTCAGAAGAGTCTTCGGACTGGTCTTCTTCATCCTTAACTAGTGCCTCGTAGTCCTTGTTGATACTAGATAGAAATGCAGTCCTTTGACGATCAGCTCCCTCTAGTAATGCTCATGCCTTCAACAGTCGGATTTCCTCTTGTTCCAATTGCGCGTATTCGTTCGAAATCTGGGTTAGTTGGGTATGCAGGGCCTGCTTTTGTTCATCATCGAGATAAGGGTTAAACCTTCCAAGGATAGGTGGGAAATCTCGTATCGCCGAGATACTGTGACGCTTAGGGATGGCTGTTCTCCTCTTAGTAGCTATGCGTATTCCTTCAACTGAATTAAGGGCCGGTGAGGACTTTGACTCCAGGTCTGCCTGGGTGGAAACCATACGCTTACCAAAGCGAGGTTGGTATCCGGGTGCGTAAGGTCCGAACTCAGTTTGCCATTCGCGAACAACCGGTAGGCGTCTACAACCATTGCGCATTTGAGTATGAAGCAGGATCAAGTGCTTGTAACGCAGAACAGGCGATCCCGTTCATTCCCAGTCAAACAATCAAATAGGCCGTTACAACGGCCTGTACCCACAAACAAGGGAACTAATCCTACCCTATGCTCCAGTTCAGTAAAATCAACCCTAAGAACTACATCCTATGCTCAGATTTATAGCTACGGTCGGTAAGACCGTATGCTCTGCTACCATATTGTAATGCCCCCAAAATTAGCCTCGGCTAATCCGGTGGAGTCACTAGCAATTTACCTAGTTGAGCCAACTTGTGGTCCAACGGGCAATCACCCTTGTAAACACTGTCAGAGTAAATGCAAGAAAGGTGAATAAATCTAAGAGTACTACAATTCATCAAGTAAGAACGTGGAGCTACTAAACGATTAAAACAAACCTGTAACTATAAACAAGGCATAGCCAGTCCGGCAATAGCAAATCTAGCCACTCGTGTAGAGGTGAATCAGATTACCTAAGGAATAATAACCGCTTAAGTCTAACGACTTAGTAAGTAAACCCCACACTTAGGTATGACATGAGTCCAATTTATAAAAGTAAACGTGCAATTTGAGTAATGGCCAAAAGAGGGCATTACCTCCGCTAATACAGCATTCCACAGGTTTTAGGGTTTTTAAAGCTCGATGGTGTAGAACAGGCGATAATTGCCTAATTCTTTTAATGCAGAAAAGAATAATGCTTTATAGTTCATAACTCCGATACATGGTCTACCCGAGATATTACCCCTTCTCAATAGGGTTGATGCTGTCCCGAGGGACCTATAGTACAATGCCAGAGCCCCAGCCATTGCACAACATATCTTACGTAACATTAGTGGCACGATCGGGTCTGACCCCGAGTGACCCACACCAACTAATGACGTCGGTCCTGTAGTGACTGAACCATTGGGAATGGTTGCATCAAGGTCAAGAAACCAATGGATCCACAGCCCTCACATAACACACACATTTGACCATAATATGCAGTTTATATAGTAAGCCCATGGCTGTTTATACCGCACGTACCGGCATACCATGTCTTACGATGCATCTTAGTAGTTTATTGAGTAATGCAGTTACCAACTGATTATGAGAAATAGGCATGCTCATATCATACGCGTGGTCAGTCAACTGACATATCCCACGGTTTACGTAAAAAGGGTGTAAATGTTTACTTACCTCGCACATTCAAGCGAATCCTCCAACCAAGCTATCTCTTGTCATAACGGATACAGGTCGCCGTTATTCTAAGCCTTAAGAAACCTAGAGTTATGGCTAAGCTAAGGTGTACACATGCGAAACTTAAGAACAGGTGCTCTGCCTACTGACCGTACATCCGCCCTCGATGGAGTACGTCCGCTAAGTGTGTTGAGCACACTGGTGCAAGATTCGGACAGTGCATGCTTCCCATAGAAATCACACACTTCTAGACCTCTTCTAAGCTAGTAAAACTGGACATGCAATGCAAGAAATTGCGGAACCATGATCTTTTGAGAAAACTCTTTGAAAACGTCGTTACATTTAAAAAAACGCTTAATGAACACTTGAAGTTCTCATTAAAACAGAAACATAAGATAACAAGGTGATAATTATAAAGGAACAGAGCTTACCTCGAAGCTAAGTGTGGACATGGCCTCCTCACCTCGGAAACTCTCTGTTCAAGCTCTCTCCCACGGGTTTCTTACTAAAATCACTAAGGAAGGGTTCTGGCAGCCTAGGGGCTCACCAAAGGAAGAAGAAGGCATGAGAAATGAAGAGGAGGGGCAGGCTATTTATAGGGAATGTTCTCCACGAACACTCAGACAGAGCAGCGGACGTCCGGCAACCCTAGCGTACGTCCGGTGGTCTTTGTACATTGGTCCAGAGGGTGCCTTGTATGTCTAGGTATTATCCAAAGGGTATTTCAAAAAGTAGCGTACGTCCGGTGGTTCCACATACGTCCAGTATACTATTTGCAGAGCGTACATCCGGTGGTCCCCCATCGTACGTCTGGACTACAGACAGAGGCGTACGTCCGCCAGACCTAGCGTACGTCCACCACCAGTGGGTCAGTGTTTGTCTTTTACTTCTAAAGGTTTCGAATGTGATTTGGGTTAAGCTAAGGGCTTTTAGGTCCCGTTAAATCCCTTCTTTGAAAATCCCTATCAATTACTCCTAAGGGAAAGGTTTTTGGATTAAAAAGGTTTGCTTTTATCGGGGTATTACACCAAGTCCAAGGCTTCTTTAAGGAAACAAACTTCAGCCAAGTTTGTTCCTACATGCCCCTACT
Source organism: Carpinus fangiana (assembly GCA_006937295.1). Taxonomy (NCBI): domain Eukaryota; kingdom Viridiplantae; phylum Streptophyta; class Magnoliopsida; order Fagales; family Betulaceae; genus Carpinus; species Carpinus fangiana. Next base: position 18,882,510 of record CM017328.1, on the reverse strand, counting down.
GTGGAATTGTTAGTCACATTTGACCAAACTACATTTAGTTGAAATCTCAAATACCTTGGAATAAGAATGAAGCTTCTAAGAAAGTTGTTTATGTTTGTTGCCCAAAATCCAGGGTTGTGGCCCCTCTTAGGAAACAACCTACAAAATGTTTGTCCATACTTGCCACCAATGTGGTAATTAAGGTTGATCATATTCGACCAAATTGTTTTTTGTTGATTCTCTATGCAAGTATGAGTGATAATTCTTATCTTAAGATTAATTGATGAGTGCCTAAAAGTGCTTATTTGAACCCCTTAATTTATATTTGTTAGGCTCTTAGTATTGTTAATTTCTAATTATTTGTGGTGTTTTTAGTGTTTTGAGTTGTGCAGGTGTTTACAACAAAAGTTGGCCACAAGAAAGCAAAAAGACACCAAGTGAAGATTTGGACCCCTGCCAAGTGCGTTCGACCGCACTTGGTGCGTTCGAACGCACTCACGGTCGAACGCAGGGACGCGGTCGATCGCAGTCCCCGTCAGCCCGCGTATCGCGCGGGTGCCCTAGGAGTCCATCGCTTCAGCACTGCGCCGTTATGGTTTTCTGCGGTCGAACGCACTGTGTGCGATCGAACGCACAACTCAGTAGTACGTTCGAACGCACCTCCTGCGTTCGAACGCACTCGTAGGTTTCTGTAGCCTATAAATAGGACCCAAGGCCATTTGGTCGAACACACAATTCCTTTGGGGCGTTTTTGAGAGCATTTTGCTACTATTTGCATTGCTCCGCCCCTTTTCAGTTGTAAACTTTTATTTTACAGTTAATTTTAATGCATTATTTCAATTCTTTTATGTTTTATTGTTCAATGGGTGGCTAGAATCTTCAACTTAGGTTGAAGATGAAGCCTCACCCTTAGTTTAAATTTCGTGCTTTTATATTTTATGCTTATTTTCCGTTATTCAATTCCGCATTCGTCATTCAATTTCTGTGACAAATAATTGAATGGTTGTGTGTGTTGATGCATTGATAGTCGTCCGGTGATGTGTTCCAAGCCGGGTGCACAACAAGTGTTTGGTTGTGATTCAATATCCACTGTGATCCAAGGATACAGTGGATGATTTTATCCATAATCAAAACTCGTTGTAGCTCCTTAACGGTAAACACATTATTCGGTTTGACTTGTGTCAATTACTACAATAGAGTGTGTTGAAGGGTTTAATGTTTAAAGAACGGAAAATGAGTGTTTAATGTATTTAGCTTATTCTTATTGGGTGAGGTTCGTCTTTAACCTTAGTTACTTTTATCCCAATAGTTTTCAGTTTAATTTTATTTCTGCATTTTTTAATTGTTCGAAATCAACCCTCTTTGGGACTAGGTTAAGAAACGTTTAATTTAGGAATTGTATTAGTTTTTATTTACAAAACCCCGTTCTCTGTGGTTCGACCTCGCATTTTCACGCGCACTTTATTGCACACGATTCGTACACTTGCGAGTATTACTTTTGATACGATCATTAATCTTAAGGGGTGCTTTTACAAAATAATGGAAAAACTAGGGTCGATATAGAGGAAAAACATAAGGTTCATAGTAACAAATATGAACCTAGTATTAGGAAGGTTTGGGTTTCCAAAGTTTGAGGCCATTCACCCATTGAGGGGAAGCGGTGATGATCATACCTAGAGTTAGGTGGTATCATTGCATACCTAAGTTGCATTTCATGCATTACATTTCTTCCTAAGGCAAGTATTGGTATTTTTTGTTTTGCACTGAATTTTGTCTTTTGTATAGGTTATAATTGCATTTCTATTTTAGTTATTTTCATTTAAAAAAAAATATTGAAAAGTTGAAAAGGTTCTTTCTTAAATTATTCCATACTTGCACATTTTTGTGCATCAAATTTTCATTTGTGCTTAATGAAGACAAATCATACTTTGAGTTCATTGTGTGTAGCCTATGCATGAGAAATTAATAATTGTGTGGTGGATTTATGTTTGATGTGCATGAATGGTGTGGAACATTTAGATTATGCTTATTTGCTTTGTGTACTACTTACTTCCATGTGGTTTGAACTTGACCGCATATGTGAGTATTTTGGTCAGCTATTTAGTGTGGGGACCTAGGACAAAAACTTCTACTTGGTTCTCTCTAGTTTATAAAGCACTTGTGCAAGACAGTAAAAAGTCGATATTCATAAGCAAAGACAAAAGATGAATATTGCATGAAAAATTGTGTCAAAAGTCCTTATAGAAAAGGCCATTATTTAAATGATTGCAAAGAAAGGCAAATGGCAGACTTAGACACAAATTGGTGTTATAAGTTAAGGGAAGTGTTTCAATGAGTGGTAAGCTACACCCCTTAACAAGTTTCATGCTTTAAGCTCGCTAAGTGGAAAATTATTACACATAACACATAACTGATGAGTGCCAAATATTGTATATTTGAGCTCCTTAACTTATATTTGTTAAGCTCTTAGCTTTGTTATTTTCTAATGTTTTTGTTAGTTTTAGTGTTTTAGTGTGCAACAGGTCATTAACAGAAAAATGCAATTTGAGGGTGGCAATTAGCAAAGGAATAGAAGGTCCTTGTCAATGCGATCGAGCGCATGGAGCTACGATCGAGCTCATCTGCGATCGAGCCTAAGCATGACATGAATGAGCACACTTGCGCTCGAGCCCAAGAGGCCGCGATCGAGTGCACGACCATGTCAACCCTGGCCCTAACCCTAGTACCATCGCTTACGCACTGCGCCATGGAAATATTGAAGAATCGAGTGCGCTCGAGCATACTAAATGCGATCTAGCGCACCCATGCTGACATGGGGGCAGCACAAAACCCTAGTTTTATTTTATTATAAATAGCACTCTTTTCTTTTGTAAAACCTTACGTTGGGAGGCGCCTTTGAGAGCAAAAACTCCATTTTTGTCATTCTTTAGCCTTTCAAACGTCGTTTGTTGTAAGCTTTCATTTCATAATAATTTCATTTGATTTTCTCTTGTCTCTTGTTATCATGAGAGGCTAAAACCTTCAACTAAGTTTGAAGATGAAACCTCGTCATTGATAAATGATTATGTTCTCGTCATTTTATGCAAGTCAATTCGATGTTAAAGTTAATTTGTTGTTTGAAGCCAATTCAGTTACGTGATTAACTTCATATGATTGAATATTGCTATTTTATTCATTCATAGTTTAATATTCGTTGTGTTTCGTCTGGGGTACGTCAAATGGTTGGATTAAGACTAATATCCATTGTGATCTACGGATACAGTGGATGATTTGATCACGATTAAATATTCATTGTGATTCTTTAACGGATGGATTCATCGAATGATTTTACATGCTTGTTTACGACTTTCGAACATTGTTTAAAACTCATTTACTTGTCGATTGTATGCATAAAATGCGAGAAGGTATTGTTTAATTTGGCAAGGCGGATTCTAAAACCTTAGTGCTTTTCGTTTAATAGTTTTCAAGTATTTAGTCTATGTTTTTGCACGACAAAACCACTCGAACTTCGGAACTAGGTTAAGATAAAACTTTATTTAGATAGAGAATTGATTTTTGCAAACACGACTCCTTGTGGATTCGACCTCGCACTTGCACACACTTTACTACACACGACTCGTGCGCTTGCGAGTACAATTAAATTTGTACATCAAATTTTGGCACCGTTGCCGGGGAGTTGTTTGTTTTTGTGAAAATTGATTTTTTTTTTCTACTAGTTATTTTCTTTCTGCAATTTTACTTTATTTTTATATTGTTTCTGTGTTGATCTAAAAAAAAAAAAAAGTGTTTGGTGTTTTTGAGTTTGTTGAAGGATTTGGGAAATTCAGTCTCTGTTAGAGCGATTGATAGCACTTGCGCCTTTTGCTGCACTGTCTGCATGCCTGCGCTCGACGGTTCCTCAACTACGCACGAGCACACATCAGACCGACGCTCGAGCGCAATCCTTAGATGCTCAAGAGCAGTACGCTATTACGCTTGATCGCACCACAGCGATCGAGCACTAGAAGACTACTAAATTCGTGCACGCTTACGCTCGATCACACCGTACCTTCACTTGAGCGCACCTCTGCAGACTGCACCAAAACGAACCAGCACTTGAAATTTTACCAAACTTATGTTTGGTCTGTTTTGTGAGTTTTTGTTTAAATTTTTGGTGTTTTTGTTTATTTTATTTCCACAAAAAAAATAGTTATTGTTTTATGTGGATATTTGCATGCTACAGAGTGAGGGTGAAGCATGAATTTTCCATTCAGTGATTTTAATGTTTCCCCTAGTTGTAAGACACCAGCTCCTACCAACTACCCTCAAAATTTGCACCTACATGAACCATGTTTATGCTACTCCAACCCTTCTCATAGTTCAGGTGATTGTCCATCATGGGGACAATTTTCCATTTTTTCATATGGGGAGATGAACACCAACTTCTCCAGCCAGGGGTTTGAATTACATTCTAACTCTTACACCTCGAACTGAAATAACCATTCTGATTTCTCGTGGTATGCTCTCCAATCCTATGAACTGCACCATCCTAAATATTCTTAGTTAAATAACCACTTTTCCATACCTTCATCGTACAATCATCCTCCTCAAGAGTCATTAGTGCAACATTTTTCAACTGCACATATCGATGACTTAGAGGAGAGGGTGAACCAACTCATGGCAGCTAGGCATGCCCATACCCAGCCTTCTCACACTCACGCACTTCATCAGTCATGTTCATATTGTTATCATCCTTTTCACCAGATAGATGATTGACCATTCATTAATCATTACATGATTGAAGCTAACAAGTCTGCACATGAGCATGCTATTGAGCGGCTAATATTGTATATGTGAGCCCCTTAATTTGCATTTGCTAAACCCTTACTTTTGTTATTTTCTGATTTTTTTGATTAGTTTTGGTGTTTTAGTGTTTTTTAGGTTGCTAACGTACATCTGTGGCCAATTCCATTAATTATGGGGCTTAAGACAGTTCAGGGAGAAATGGCAGCAAATTTGAGTCGAGTGATGATTCGCACCCAACGAGTCCCACCAAAAAGGCCATATCTAGAGTTGTAGAACTTCGATTGGGGCGTTCTTGGTGTCATTGGAAAGCTAATTCAAAGATCTACAAAGTTACATTTCACAAGAATTGACTAATTCTGAAGGTAGTGCGCTCGAGCGTACATGCACCCATCAAAACTGGAAATGCATGTTCGAGTGCGATCGAGTGCACTCGGCCGACTTGGCAATGCTAAAACCCTAAAATTAGCTTATAAATATTATCTTCTTCATTGTAAACATACCGGGGGACACCGTAGAGTCCAAAACTTTGACCTCGAGTCATTCTTGAGCTTTTCAAACATTTTCCTTTGTAAGTTTTAGTTTTATTATGATTTCAATTGATTCAATTATGTATTTTGTTATCATGAGAGGCTAAAACCTTCAAATAAGGTTGAAGATGAAACCTCATCATTGATTATTTCTACATTTCTCATGTTTTTGTTCGTACAATTTCGACTTTAATATAAAGTATTTTTCTTTCAATCTAGTTATGCGACAAAACTTGTATTAATTGTTGTTTATAGAATTGTTAAAACATTGGATATTTGTTGTGTTTCATCCATTGGATAACCATTGTCTTTCATTGTTCAAACGGATACATTGGATCTTTTGATCTCAATTGGATTTTCATTGTCTTTCGTAATAGAGTTGGATTCATCAAATCTTTCAATAGGATTTTATAAAAACAATAGAAAATGCTTAGGGTTTAATTCTAGACAGATGTATGAACAAAACATGCGAGTGTGAGTTTTGATTTGATGAGGTGGATTCTGAAAAATTTAGTACCTTTTTATTATTAAATTAATCAATTTCATTTTCAGTTATTTTCATTTTACACAAAAAACCCTTTTAAACTTTGGAACTAGGTTAAGATAAAGTTTATTAAAATAGGAAATTGGTTTTTGCAAACGCAATTCCCTGTGGATCAACCTCGCACTTGCACAAGCTATACTACACACGAATCATGCGCTTGCGAGTAATTATAATTTGCATATTGATCGGTGTCAAACATTGTTTACTAGACCCCCCTTGACTTATGTTTGTTAGGCTCTTAGCTGTGTTAATAACTTATGTTTTGTATAGTTTTTAGTGTTTTGTGCTGTGCAGGTCATTGCATTAAAACATGGCTAGCAAAGGGCAAAGTGTGCTGAAAGAGAAGAAGCTGATTCCTGCCAAAGTGCGTTCGACCGCACTTGGTGCGTTCGAACGCACTCACGGTCGTACGCAGGAGCTGCGGTCGCACGCATGCACAGCCGGCCCTAGCGGTTATCTACGTTCGAACGCAAGGGGTCTGCGCTCGAACGCACGCCTAGTCAGCCCTAGCCGCCACAGCAGTTATTTGCGCTCGACCGCATGCCTTGCGTTCGATCGCAAATAACTGGTGCGTTCGAACGCAGGTAGTGCGTTCGAACGCACTTCAGTGACCCGCCAGCCTATAAATAGGACCTCGATGTATCATTTGTTTCTTACGTTTGGGAGGTGCCTCTAGGGCCCAAAACCCTCTGTTTTCCACTGTAAATCCCTCCTAAATTGTCGTTTATTTAATTTATGCTTTATTTTACTTTTATTTAGTCTCTTATTCCCTTCACTTTAGATTTACTTAAATGCTTTCATAGTTAGTTTTACGTTTAATCCGTTTATTACTTGCCATGTTAGTTCGTTTCGATTCAATTTCGTGACAAAGTTGCATCGATTGTGCCGTAGTTGTTTAGTCTTTGCGTTTCGTCCGATGGATACATTTCATCGTTCGGGTTACGTCCATTTATCCATTGTAGTTAGTGTTAAATCACTTTCACATTGGATCATTTGGACCTAAACCGTTCATGTTTTGTCTTTTGTCAAATGGACAAACGGTTTGATTATTTCAATAGGCACGATAGGGCTTGCGTAGGGCTTAAGCATGCTTGAACTAGAGTGACACTAGAACATGCATCGCTTTTAATCGATAGACGGATGTTTAATTAACTATGTATTTAAATATGGTGAGGTGAAATTTAGACTTTAGTTATTTTTATTTCTTTACTTTAATGCATTTTTAGTTTAGTTTACTTTATGCACGTTACCTGTTTGCTTTTGGGACTAGGTTAAGATAGGATTAGTTTAGGCATTTTAAAGTTGATTTTTAGCAAAATCGATTCTCTGTGGGTTCGACACTCACACTTGCACATCTACTCTATTACGATCGACTCGTGCAATTGGCGAGTACAATTAAATTTGTACATCACATATCAAGTTTTTGGCGCCGTTGCCGGGGAATTGTTTGATTTTGTAGAAATTGATTTTTTTTATTTGAATTGATTTTATTTTTCTACTAGTTATCTATCTTTCTACAAGTTTATTTCATTTTTTATTTGTTTCTGTTTTTTATCTTACAAAAAGAAAAAAGAAAAAGGTGTTTTTGTGTTTGTTGCAGAAAGTTAAAAAATCAGTCTCTGTCAAAGCGATCGAGTGCGGCCCAGTTGCGCGTGAGCACACAACAGACCAACGCTCGAGCGCAAGCACTAGACTCTCGAGCACACTTACGATCAATCGTGTCCATTGACGATCGAGTGCAATTACAAGAAATCACATACAACTAGCGCTCGAGCACAACTCCGTAGTCAGCAGCAACTGACTAGAAGCAGCTAAGCACCTCTTCTTTTTTAGCTTTTAGTTTTTTTTGTTATTTTTCTTTACTTGTTTATTTTTGTGCCTGATTTCTTTTTATATTTTTTCTGTTGTTCTTTATTTTTGTGAATATTTTATTTTTGATTAGTTAGTTTATTTTGTTTATTTTTATTTTTCTTTTTTTGGTGTATGCATGGTTGGAGATCCCTGAACTTAGATTTGATACCCTTAGATCCCGAAATAACTAGAACTCTTAGTAGAACTCGGAGAGCACTTGTTGAGAGTGAGATTAGAGGTGAAATGGGAGACCAACGAGATAACATACCCAAGAATGTGGAACAACCTAGGTTTGAGAATGAGGATGCAAGAGCTGAAAATGTAGAGCAAGTCAGAGCATGGTACGTGGACTTCACTACGTCACTGCGGGATTTGTTTGCACTTGTTGCGACTAGCTCCCACCCACCAATGCCACCCATTTCGACTTGAAACCACACGTCATCCAACTCCTGCCTTTTTTTCATGGCCTGCATCATGAAAACCCCTATGGCCATGTGAAGAAATTCAAAGACAAGTGTGCCACATTTAAATTCTAGAACTTCTCTGAGGAGTAGGTCCATCTTTGTGATGCCCCGCCCGATGGGCAAATCAATTAACTTGTAATTGATCCCATGGCGCACCATCCCAGCCATGTCCCTCCAGGACATGACCTCCGAGAAATCACTTTCCTAGTCGTAACGAGAAAACTGCAATGGAAGACTTTACCAAGACTATGGGATTAAGAGACAGTAATTGAAACATCACACAGTAATACCAGAGATAAAGTACTACATCATCATAATGTCATAAATAGTCACCAACTGATACAACCCAAATGAAACAAACGCCAACATTGTTCACAAAAGATCAACAGATCAAAGCCTAGAACTAAGCTTAAGTAAAGCTAGTGAAGTCAAAATCTCTATCATGTCTACACGGGCAGATCCTCCGGCTTCCCACATCGAGCGCAACCAAATAGGGTCCATGTCCTCAAAGATCAAACGGATCAAGTCTTGAGCTAGCACCCAAGTCTGCTTCGATGGCATTCTCTTCTAAAGCGGCTAAACCGTATAATAATCATAATGGGAGATGAAACATAAAGAAAAGGGTAAGTCTATGACTTAGTGATTTTTAACACAGATAATACCCATGCCAGTTTAGTAATGAACTCAGATGTTTAATAAGCAAAAGCAGTTCCATCGTGACAGCTTATTTATGCGTGATATATAGTAATGATATATGCATATGATGTAAGCACCAATCATAGTTCAACGGTATGGTCTACCTGAGATATTACCCCTTCTCAGCATGGTTGATGCTATCCCGAGGGTCTTATAATACAATGCCAGTGCCCTAGCCATTGCACAAAACACCGTATGTAACATTAGTGGCACGATCGAGTCCGACCTCGAGTGGCCCACACCAACTAATGACGTCCATCCTATAGTGACCGAAACATTGGGAATGGTTGCACCAAGGTCACGAAACCAATGGATCCAAAGCCCTGTATGACACACACATTTGACCACAAAGCTAACATGTATAGTAAGCCCATGGCCAATACTACCGCACGTACCGGCGTACCATGTCATACGATGCAATTATCTTGTCTATATTTTACATGCATGTCATTTTACAAGTCTCACTTGGTTGACATGTTCAGCACAACATTTTTCTCAAAATGACAGAGTTCATGTGCAATAAGTATAAACTGTGAGAATTGTAAAATATGCATGTTTTCTTGATACACAAAATAGATTTGCAAGGCATGGAAAATAGCAATGAGCATTATGTGACTTAAAACTCACTTGGATCGAAAAGCGTCTCTGACTACTTCGAAAGATCCGAGTTCTCCAAATCTGTGAAAAACCTTCTATTAGTCCTAATTCTACTAAAACAACTCTAAAATAAGGAAAACAAGAGCTATGGGATGGTTGGTTAAAGCTATGTGTTTAAGCTAAATACATTAAACACTCATTCTCCGTTTTTTAAACTTTAAACCCTTCAACACACTCTATTGTGGTAATTGACACAAGTCAAACCGAATAATGTGTTTACCGTTAAGGAGCGACAATGAGTATTGATTATGGATAAAATCATCCACTGTATCCTTGGATCACAGTGGATATTGAATCACAACCAAACACTCGTTGTGCACCCGGCTTGGAACACATCACCGGATGACTATCAATGCATCAACAACACACAACCATTCAATTATTTGTCACAGAAATTAAATGACGAATGCGGAATTAAATAACGGAAAATAAGCATAAAATGTAAAAGCAAGAAATTTAAACTAAGGGTGAGGCTTCATCTTCAACCTAAGTTGAAGATT
>CM017328.1:18810784-18869559 GCA_006937295.1 Carpinus fangiana | reverse complement strand
AGTTGTGCGTTCGATCGCACACAGTGCGTTCGACCGCAGAAAACCATAACGGCGCATGCTGAAGCGATGGACTCCTAGGGCACCCGCGCGATACGCGGGCTGATGGGGACTGCGATCGATCGTGTCCCTACGTTCGACCGTGAGTGCGTTCGAACGCACCAAGTGCGGTCGAACGCACTTGGCAGGGGTCCAAATCTTCACTTAGTGTCTTTTTGCTCTCTTGTGGCCAACTTTTGTTGTAAAGACCTACACAACTCAAAACACTAAAAACACCACAAATAATTAGAAATTAACAATACTAAGAGCCTAACAAATATAAATTAAGGGGTTCAAATAAGCACTTTTAGGCACTCATCAATAACCATCAATCTTATAATCACAGAAAATAAGGTTGATTTGAGTTCAATATAGGGAAAATAATTTCTAAGACAAGAATAGAATTTCGCAAATATTGATTTTGTAAATGAATAACAATTGCATTTAATATTAAGAACAGAAATCTAGAGTAGCAATCCTCACAGTTATGCAATCAACATACATAAATTGAATAACTAAAAATCAAATACAATCACCATTGTGCTTGGAAAGGGCTACATCGGTACCCTACAAAGGGGTTTAGCCGCTCATGATCTTCTAAGCTCCACAGACAAGTTCTGAATTTTTAATCTAGGAAACGGCCCCCTTTTACAATGTTTAAGAGCCTATTTATAGGGACTAGGAAACCTTAGAAACCCTAAAACCCTAATTACAATCGTAGGTCAGTCTCCCAGTCCAATTGGGGGACTGAAAACTAAGTCCACACCGTCAAAAGATGATTTCCGTGTTGTGCACGCCCGAGTGCGATCGATCACAGGCTTTGGCTGATCGATCGCAATTGCGATCGATCCTAGACTTTGGGTGATCGATCGCTGGTGCGATCGATCATAGGTGCAACTGTGATCGTTCATAGCTATAGAATGATGCCAACTTGTCCCTTTTAGCCCAATTTCCAATGGAACTCTTGTATTTGACCTGAAACACAAAAATAGCAAAATCAAACAAATAACAATGCTAACGAATTAACATATGCGAGTTAAGGGGCTTGAATGTGCAACATTCGGCGCTTATCACACCCCCAAACTTACATATTTCTAGTGCCTTAGCAATACAAAACTAAAAATAAACTGAAAAACATAAACATAAATCCAACTTTCGTGGGATGTATGGTTGTATTTAGCATATGCAACAAGCCTTTTAAACCCCCAGGAATTCCCTAGAGGATGAGTGGAGTTTCATGAGGGTTTTCTAGGAACGATACCCACAAACATTATGCACAGTTCATGTTATCTAAAAATTAAAGCATCACTTAAACCCATGATTCTCTTTCATTAGCAAGCTTAAAAAGTTAAACTCCATCTTCTTAATGAATTGGAACTTAAAGTCTAATTACTTACAACCGGCAAGCTAAGGCATCACATGGTCGAAACAATGTAAAGTGAACTAGCACAAGATTATGAAGCTTCCAATTAATTTCAATGTGCAATGTCTCAATATCTCAAGATTTACTGGAAGTCCTATCAGAATGAACACAATGGCATGCTTTTCTTATTCTTTCTTTTATTATTAGACTCTGCCGTGTTTAGTTCCCTTAAGCTTTCTAATTGATCCATGTAGCAAGTGTTGAGTCAATGACTCCCAAACCAGATGGTTTTAGGGCATTAGGTGTAAAGACACCCCTGAGGACTTACTAACTCAAGTCAAAAAGGCTACGAAACTAAACTAGCCATAATGTTAACCACATCAAAACTTCTCATCTTTTGACATGAACACTCAATGTTTAATGAGGCAAGATGCCCAGTTATCAATGATTATTATCATTTTTTTTTTTTTATAAAGCTAACAAAATCAAATCTCTTCACCTTTTGACGTGAACGCTCAATGCTTTGAGGCAAGAGGCCCAGTTACTCAGTGAAAATCTTATCAATGATCATTTTTCTTTTTTTATATGCTTATGCCAATGTATCCAACCAATAAGTCATCCAGTGTCACCGAAAATATAGAGACGTACACATTAAGACCGCATGTCATACCCCACAAATCATGTGCTAATGTGCTTGTGTTAGAGTAGATCAAACATGTGAATTCTCAACTGCCTAAAGTAAGTAACAAAACTCAAAAATTCTAGCATCAGATCATGTGTTCAAAATTTCAAGCTCACTCATGAACTCAAATCACAAATTTTTTAGGTCAACCAAAATTTTAGGACAACATGAACATGCATTTTGGTTTTTTTCTGTTTTTTTTGTTTTTTTTTTTTTTGTTTTCAAAAAAACAAGACAAGTGTGTGTAAATGTATCTTTCATATCCCCAAACTTGAATCTTGCATTGTCCCCAATGTATGGACAGAACTGAAAAATAAGGTTAAGGGTATAGGAGTACCTGAATGAGCAGATGTGGGTATACCATACCCCCAAACTTGTATCCAAAAACACATGTCCTGAAAAAGAAGTTGATACTCCAACCATGAAACAATCAAGTGCAACACATTGTTGTAAAAGTGATGGGGGAACGGAGGAAAGTGATGAAGAAAAAGGGAAACAGTGACCTAAAAAGGTCACGTGAATCACTTCCCTCAAGTGCGTTCGTTCGCACCATAACGGGCAAACGATCGCACTCATGCTTAGGCGCGGGCGTGGGGTGGAGGCGCTCGTACGCAACTACATGTGCATGGCGAGGGAGCGATCGATCGCCATTTACATAGCGATCGTTCGCTTCCTCATAATGGTTAGTGCTTTTGAGGAGGTTTCTACGAACGATCGTCCAAGGAGGTGCGATCGTTCGCTTCCTCAGAATGCCACTTCCCACTTGAGTGAACCACGAAATTAACAAAGAACGAAACAACAATGAATAACATACCTGGATGGAGATCCTGTACCCTGGTGAAGGAGTGTCTAGCGCATAGGGTTTGCACTTGAACCTAAGAAGTTGACTCATCTAGTCGAAATATATGGAATCCGCCAAATCAACAGAATCCACATCCTTGATGCACTCAGTGGTTTCTGACCCTTAAGTTTAAATTTGAAACACCAATCTTTCCTTCTCTTAGACCACGGAGAATGGATTTTACCTATAGATAGGTAATTTTGAATTTTCGCATATTGAGGTAGATCCCTCTGAGTATTCTCAAACAGTTTCTCATCCGGTAGGGAATCATGAACTAGAGTAAAATGAGGAGAATACTCAGGGAATTTTTCTACCTCGGTGGTCTCTTTGTGCTCTTCTAACAGCCCCATAAATCTATTCTTCTGGCCTCTTGGTAAGTCATAAGAACTAATGACCGTGAGAATGTCATCTATATCTAAAAATGAAATTTTTAGATTACCTGGAATAGGGGCTTGGGGCTCACATGGAGTCTCGGGAATAAGACTTGATGGTGAAGAAGTTGCAGTGCTCACTTCCTTGCCTTTTTCCCAGTATAGATCTAGTGGGGCCTCAATTTGCTCTTCCTTTTGCTCCTCCTTCCTCTCTTCCACATGGTTTTCGACCACCTCTCCACTCCTCCGTGTGGTGATAGCTTGCTTATGACAAGAAGCACTCTCATCCACCATGTAGAGTTCATCAGGATTAACCACTGGCTGACTTTGAAGCTCTTCGTCCTCTCTATTGGGGTGGTTGATGCTTTTTTCGAGGTGAGCTTCTATCTTGGCGATGGATACTTCAACATTGAAATTCTTCTGAGGAGGTGGCTCAGCCTGGTATTGTTGTGGAAGCCAATAGATGGGAGATGGCTCCTCTTCGTAAGTTTCTATCTTGACAATGGATTCAGAGCAAGATTTTATTGTCTGAGTCATCTTGTCCATCGTGTCATTTACCCTATCCCTCATATTACTCATCATTTGCAGCATTCGATCTTCAAAATTTGAATCATACCGAGAAGGCGGTGCGGCCTAGTATTGCTGCTGTGGAGTTGCTTGATATTGAGGGGAATAGGATTGATCATTGAACTGCGAATATGGCTGCTGGTGCAGTTCATGACCTTGTGGAGCATACTTTCCATAATCTTGAGCTTGCCACGAGAAGTTAGACTGGTTGCTCCATGCCGGGTTATAAGAATCAGAATAAAATTCATTCCCCGGTCTAGAGAATGTCCTATTCATATGCTCATAAGAATAATTAGAAAATTGTCCCGCGGTAGGACAATTTCTAACATGACGATAAGGACTATTGCAATATGAACATGGTCCATGGGGTGTTGGAATGCTTCCCCACATGAACTAAACTAATAGAAATAAAAGAATAAAATAAAAATAAAAATAAAAATAAAAACTAAAACTAAAAATAAAAACTCACAAACGGCCCGCAAGTGTGCTTAAATGAGGATGCAGAAGAGTTTGTCCAGAGAGCGAACGATCGCACTTCAGGGTGCATTCGATCGCACTTCCGAAGAGAGGAACAAACGCAGGGGCTGAGGTTCGATTGCAGTGGCTTGTTGCTTTCTTGCAGACCTGTGCTCGATCGCACACGGGTGGCGATCGAGCGCAGTCACAGAGATTGGCACCTACGGATTGATCGAGAAACTTGAACAGAAATATTAAAATTCAAAAACATAAATTAACGAAAAGAAAACAAGATAAAAATTAAGCTAAACTTAACCCTTAAAACTTAATAACAAAACCGTTAACAGTCCCTGGCAACGGTGCCAAAAATTGATGTGGTAATTTCGTGACCAAAATTATCAATAATAAAAATACCACTTGCAATAGAACGAATCCTGTAGGATAGGGCTATATTGAGGGTGTCAAACCTCAAGGACTGTAGGGGTTTCGTTACTAAATTCGAAAGACTAAATTTAACCTAATTAATTAAAAGAGAATTGATTTGTTTTATGAATTGAAAGTGCATGAAATTAAACGCAAAAGTAAAAGTGAATATATAAGATAGAGAGAGTAAAGTACCGATTTCACCACAATCCGCACAACAATGGTAACCTTATTTAATTATAGAAACTCATGATATGTATGTTATAAAAGAACAAGAAAATACAATATCAAAGTGTAAGGATAATCTATCTTCGGTTGGCACAGATCGTCCACCTAACCACTAAGATGCGGCACGACCCGTCTTCCCTAGCCATAAACTATAAAATCCTTTAATAAGTTTCATACAATTAATGGAATAGCATAACCCATCTTCGGTTGGCACGGATCGTCTACCTAAATTATACTAAACTAGGGTGTAGTACGACCCGTCTTCCCTAGGCATGGCCTATGTTAATCCTATTAATCATATGTCTATTAAACCCATTGCATAACCATCAATCTTATAATCACAGAAAATAAGGTTGATTTGAGTTCAATATAAGCAAAATAATTTCTAAGACAAGAATAGAATTTCGCAAATATTGATTTTGTAAATGAATAACAATTGCATTTAATATTAAGAATAGAAATCTAGAGTTGCAATCCTCACAGTTATGCAATCAACATACGTAAATTGAATAACTAAAAATCAAATACAATCACCATTGTGCTTGGAAAGGGCTACATCGGTACCCTACAAAGGGGTTTAGCCGCTCATGATCTTCTAAGCTCCACAGACAAGTTCTGAATTTTTAATCTAGGAAACGGCCCCCTTTTACAATGTTTAAGAGCCTATTTATAGGGACTAGAAAACCTTAGAAACCCTAATTACAATCATAGGTTAGTCTCCCAGTCCAATTGGGGGACTGAAAACTAAGTCCACGCTGTCAAAAGGCAATTTATGTGTTGTGCACGCCAGAGTGCGATCGATCACAGGCTTTGGGCGATCGATCGCAATTGCGATCGATCCTAGACTTTGGGTGATTGATCGCTAGTGCGATCGATCACAGGTGCAGCTGTGATCGTTCACAGCTATAGAATGATGCCAACTTGTCTCTTTTAGCCCAATTTCCAATGGAACTCTTGCATTTGACCGAAAACACAAAAACAAGCAAAATCAAACAAATAACAATGCTAAGGAATTAACATATGCGAGTTAAGGGGCTTGAATGTGCAACATTTGGCGCTTATCAGTGGTCCCTCCCATATGTCCGCACTACAGACAGTAGCGTACGTCTGTCAGACTTAGCGTACGTCGGCCCTAAAGTCGAAATTACCCCTCTAGTGTCCTTAGTGACCCAAAGCCCAAATTAACTCCCCCAACTAAGATACTTATGCCTAGTTAATAATTTGGATTACTACATTCTCCCCTACTTATAAGAATTTCGAGGACAAAATTCCCAGACAAATACCAAAAGAACAGCACTTGACGAGGAGTAGAATGCTACCTTTCGTCCATAGAGTCTTCTTCATCATGCTCAATAGGTTCCTAGATTACCTCGTCCCATCCATTAATCAGTACATCATCCTCTTCTAACAGTTGTAGAAAATCGCGTTGTCGAGTGCATCGTATTCGATGTTGCCCACACTATACCAATCCTCGTCAATCTCTACTCCCAAGTCTATCCACTCGTAGAAGGAGTAGTTCCACACGCAGTCCGGGTCAATTGGTATAGGTGACATAATCCTAAAGAGAAAACAACCCCTTTCTTAGTCAACTATTCCCTTACCCAAAATGGAAATAGGTATATTGTCCAAGTATAATATTAAAAGAAAGAGTCATACACAATCATTCAAACAAATACGGGTAGCAACTCCGCATGTCGTGTTCTACTTCCCATGATGCTTCCTCAACTCCATGATTGCGCCACAGTACCTTGACGATAGGAATCATCTTGGTATACAGCACCTGCTCCTTTTTGTCCACGATCTTCACCAGTTCCTCCACGTAAGTTAATCCCTCCTAGATTTCCAACCGCTCATACTCAACAATCACATTGGGGTTAGCGATGTACTTTCTCAACATCGACACATGGAAAACGTCATGCATTTCGACCAAATCTGGGGGTAAGGCAATCCTATAAGCCAACCTCCCCACTCTCTGAGTAATCTCGAATGGTCCAACAAATCTAAGGCTAAGCTTTCCCTTCTTCCCAAACCACATTACTCCCCTCATAGGTGATACCTTTAGGAATACACGATCCTCCACTTCGAACTCCAAAGGCCTTCTTCGGTTATCAGCATAACTCTTCTGCCGACTCTGAGCTGCACTCATCCTTTCCTTGATGAGAGGCACCTTCTCACGAGTGTCCTGAATCAGCTCTGGCCCCAACGTCTGTCTCTCACCGACATTGTCCTAATACAAGGGCAACTGACACTTTCGTCCATAAAGTGCTTCATACAGTGGCATTCCAATAGTCGCTTGATAACTGTTGTTGTAGGCAAACTCGATCAAAGGCAAGTACTAAACTCAGCTACCTTTGAATTCCAACACACATGCCCACAACATATCCTCTAGGATTTGGTTCGTCCGTTCAGACTAACTGTCTGTCTGAGGATGGAAAGTGGTATTGAACTTTAGCACCGTCCCCATTTCCTTCTGAAGACTTTGCCAAAATCTTGAGGTAATACGAGAGTCTCTATCCGAAATGATTGCCAATGGTACTCCATGCAAATGGATTATATTCTAGACATATAGTCTGGCCAACTTATCCATCGAATCCTTAACCTTGATGGGAATGAAGTGAGCACTCCTCGTAAGACGATCAACAGCAACCCAAATGGAATCTTCCCCAGTGGGTGTTTTTGGTATACCCAAAATAAAGTCCATAACGATCTCGTCCCACTTCCACTTCAGTATAAGCAACGGCTTAAGCATCCCTACCGGTCTCTGATGCTCCGCCTTCACTTGTTGGCAGGTTGAACATTGCTCCACAAACTTTGCAATGTCCTTCTTCATATTGTTCCACCAATATGACCCCTTCACATCGCGGTACATCTTGGTGCCTCCCGGATGTACAGTGTATGGAGAATGATGAGCCTCACTCATTATCTCCTTCCTCAATCCTCCGATTCCTGGCACCATACTTGCTTGAAATGGGTGAGCTACCAGTCCTCCTTAAGACAACTCCTTTGCCTTACCTTCCACAAGTAATTGCTTGATCATGGCACACTCAAGGTCCTTAACTTGAGCAGCCTTGATTCTTGAGAGCAATTCTAACTGAACCATCAGGTTAGCCAAGTGTATAGGCGTACCTTTGCCTACTACTTCCAATCTCATCCCAGCGAGTTCCTTAATCAACTAGGGTTGAGAAATCCCAAGAGTGGCAAGCTCCACCGTTGATTTCCTGCTCATCGCGTCCACTACTACGTTAGCCTTGCCATGATGATAATTGATCTCGCAATCATAATCCTTGATCAGCTCTAGCCACCTCCTCTACCTCATGTTCAACTCCTTCTGAGTAAAGAAATACATCAAGCTCTTATGGTACGTGTAAATCTCGCACCTCTCGCCACACAAGTAGTGCCTCCAAATCTTAAGGGAAAACACAACCGCTACCAACTCCAGGTCGTGTGTAGGATAGTTCTACTCATACGGCTATAGCTGGCATGAAGCATAGGCAATAACATTGCCGTGTTGCGTACCCTTCTTAGAAGCATCGCTATATACTACGAAATTACCAGATTCCGTAGGTAATGCCAACACCACCAATCGCCTCTTCAACTCTTGGAAACATTACTCACCCTCATCCGTCCAAACAACATGAGCATTCTTCCTAGTCAAAGCAGTGAGTGGTCCTGATAGCTTCGAAAAATGTTCGATGAAGCATCGATAGTAACCAGCGAGTCCTAAGAAACTCTGAATCTCGAACATGCTAGTTGGTCTTGTCCACTCTACCACGACCTTTACCTTCTTCAGGTCAACTGCTACTCCTTCACCAGAAATCACATGTCCGAGGAAAGTCACGCTATCTAGCCGAAACTCACACTTCTCGAGTTTAGCATAGAGCTTCTCCCTCCGAAACCTCTCCAATGCTTTTTGAAGATGCTCCTAGTGCTCCTTTGGCATCCTTGAGTAGATCAAGATGTTGTCAATAAATACAACGGTGAACTGATCCAAGTAGTCTTGAAAGACTCTGTTCATCGTGTCCATAAAGACTGCTGATACATTAGTTAGTCTGAAAGATATAACTAAGAACTCGTAGTGTCCATAACGAGTCCTAAAGGCTGTTTAGCGAATGCCCTCTTCCTTCACCCCAACTTGATGATAGCCTGAGCACAAATCAACCTTGGAAAACACTCACGCTCCTTGTAGTTGATCCAACAGGTTGTCAATCCTTGGCAAAGGATATTGATTCTTGATCGTCACCTTATTCAACTCCCGGATAGTCAATGCACATCCTCATTGACCCGTCCTTCTTCTTAACAGACAACACGGGTGCTCCCCACGATGATATACTAGGGTGAATAAAACCCTTGTCCAAAAACTCCTGGAGCTGTTCCTTTAGCTCCTTCAACTCTGACAGGCAAATCAATTAACTTGTAATTGATCCCACAGCGTGCCATCCCAGCCATGACCCTCCAAGACACGACCTCTGGGAAATCACTTTCCTCTTTGTAACGAGAAAACTGCAACGGAAGACTTTACGAAGACTATGGGATTCAGTGACAGCAATTGAAACATCACACAGTAATACCAGAGATAAAGTACTACATCATCAAAATGTCATAAATAGTCACTAATTGTTCTAGTCATCAAACCATCAGTAGGAAAATAGATACAACCCAAATGAAACAAACGCCAACATTGTTCACAAAAGATCAACAGATCAAAGCCTAGAACTAAGCTTAAGTAGAACTGGTGAAGTCAAAATCTCTATCATGTGTGCACGGGTAGATCCTTCGGCTTCCCACATCGAGCGCAACCAAATAGGGTCCATGTCCTCAAAGATCACGTGGATCAAGTCCTGAGCTAGCACCCAAGTCTGCTCTGACGGCATTCTCTTCTAAAGCGGCTAAACCATATAATAATCGTAATGGGAGATGAAACATAAAGAAAAGGGTAAGTCTAAGACTTAGTGATTTTTAACGCAGATAATACCCATGCCAATTTAGTAATAAACTCAGATGTTTAATAAGCAAAAGTAGTTCCATCATGACAGCTTGTTTATGCGTGATATATATATAGCAATAATATATGCATATGTTGTAAACAACAGTCATAGTTCAACAGTATGGTCTACCCGAGATATTACCCCTTCTCAGTAGGGTTGATGTTGTCTCGAGGGACCTATAATACAATGCCAGTGCCCCAGCCATTGCACAACATATTGTACGTAACATTAGTGGCACGAACGAGTCCGACCTGGAGTGGCCCACACCAACTAATGACTTCCATCCTATAGTGACCGAACCATTGGAAATGGTTGCACCAAGGTCATGAAACCAATGGATCCAAAGCCCCATATGACACACATTTGACTATAAAGCTAACATATATAGTGAGCCCATGGCCAATACTACTGCACGTACCAATAGACCATGTCATACGATGCAATTATCTTGTTTGTATTTTACATGCATGTCGTTTTACAAGTCTCACTTGGTTAACATGTTCAGCACAACGTTTTTCTCAAAATGATAGAGTTCATGTGCAATAAGTATAAACTGTGAGAGTTATAAAATATGCATGTTTTCTCGATACACAAAATAGATGTGCAGTGCATGGAAAATAGCAATGAGCATTATGTGAGTTAAAACTCACCTGGATCGAAAAGCGTCTTTGAATACTCTGAAAGATCCGGGTTCTCCAAATCTGTGAAAAACCTTATATTAGTCCTAATTCCACTAAAACAACTCTAAAATAAGGAAAATATGAGCTATGGGATGGTTGGTGAAAATAGGGTTTCCCTATCACACACTGACTGTACGTCCGGGCTCAAGGCCGTACGTCCATCGTGTCACGATGGGCCATACATCCGGCTCAATATTGTACGTCTGCTATGTGGGTTCTCAGGGAGAACCTCATTTTCTCTCCACTGTCTGCTTATTCTCCGACTCCTAAGGTTACTAGGAACTCCCTAAAGCCTTCTAGTCTAGTTTACATCCTCCATGCAATGTAACAATACTAAGCTAACGAAAACGCTAACCCAAACAAGTTTAAAGCGTAACTAAGCTAGCAACTATAACTAAACATAAAACGAGCAGCATAACGACGTATTTAAGAAGCTAAGGGTCGAACATTACCTCCTTGAAACTAGACCGCAAGAGTTCTGCTTCACGAACGTTCCAAAACATGCAAAAGCCTCACACACGCTCACAAACACACTAAAAACACTTTGGAAACACTCTAGGAACACTCTGGCAGTCGGGGGGCGTGTGAAGCTTGTGTGAAACACGAAGAGGGTAGGGGTATTTATAGGCCCAGAAAAGCTACAGATGTCCGGCCAAGGGGCGTACGTCCAGTGGTTCTTGCCCTGTGGTTCCATGGCTGCCTCGTACGTCCAAGTCTTAACCAGAGGGTATTCAAAAAGTAGAATACATCTGGTGGTCCCACGTACGTCTGCCTGTACGATTGACAAAGCGTACGTCTGGTGGTGCCCCCGGTACATCCGCACTACAAACAGTAGCGTACGTCTACCAGACCTAGCGTACATCTGCCCTAAAGTCCAAATTACCCCTCTAGTGTCCTTAGTGACCCAAAGTCCAAATTAGCTCCCCCAACTAAGCTACTTACGCCTAGTTAATAATTTGGGTCAGTATAATCTTAGACTTTTCCCTTTTTCTCTTCATGATAGAGCCAGGGCATGGTTGGATTCCAACATGCCCGAGTCTATCACATCGTGGGAAAGCTTGTTGAGTAAATTCTATAACATGTTTTTCCTAATGTCAAAGGTAAATGAATGCAGAAAGGAGATTAGCTCTTTCACTCAAGAGGAGGATGAGAAGCTTTCGGATAGTTGGGAGAGACTTAAGGAGTTGTTGATAAGATACCATCCACATGGATATGAGAAGTGGAGACTCATTCAATTCTTCTACCAAGGGCTGACTCAGCCCAACCGTAGCATGATTGAATAAATGAAAACGGGGGGCGTTCTTAAGTTTGACGGGGGATTTTGCTTACAAGGTGTTGGACAAGCTGGCCGACAGCTCACAAGTGTGGGATTTTTTGAGTTGTCAGGACAAATTTGCTCATATCCCAAAGAAAGGAGGCATCTATGAGTTGAACGGAGAAACTGAGCTGAACATGAAGATAGATGCGCTCACCAAGAGGCTTGACGCTCTCGGCATTGGTCCGTCCATCAATGCTGCCAACACTTTCACTGTTGATAGTTGCTCCATCTATGAGAGTCCTATGCACTCAGCACAAAATTGTCCATCTGCGCCGGTCTTCTCTGAGTACCAGATGGAACAAGTGAACGCTTTCAATGATTTTTGAAAGCAGTCAAATGGACCTTATTCTGAGACGTACAATCTGGGGTGGAGGAACCATCCTAATTTTTCTTGGAGGCAGAACCAACTAAATCAGGGAGGAGCACCTCAGAATGCTAAAAATCAATTTCCTCCCAGATTTCATGTACAACAACAAAATCAATCTACTTTTCAAGTGCCTGCATCTTCATCTCAGTCAGCTCTGGAAGACACAATGATGACATTCATCCAGTCGAATGGTCAGATGATACTAGAGCTCAGAATTCTATGATGATCAACAGCCAAGCCATACAGGAGGTGAAGAATGCAACCATGGTCAACTCCCAATCCATACATGAAATCAAGGATGCAACCATGAGCAACACCCAAGCAATTGCAAAGATGGAAAGCAAGATTGGACAAATCGCAATGCATTTGGGTGAGAGAGAAAAGGGGAAGTTCCCAAGTCAACCTATGCCCAGTCCTAAGGAGTTTGCAATTGGAAATTCTTCAAATTCTATGCACAGGCATGAACAAGTGCAATTAATTGTCACACTTAGATCAGGGAGACAAGTGGACAATAAAGTGGGTCAAGAAGAAGAAGACTTGGTTGTGCCGCAAGGTAAAGAGAGTGGCAAAGATAAAGGGGGAAAAGTTGAGCCTTCTAGAGCCATACCCATTGTTAAGGATTCCCCAAGGTCATTTATCCCAAAAGCTCCATATCCTGAGAGATTGAAAGCTTCAAAGAAGAATGCACAGTTTGCTAAAATTTTGGAGGTGTTTAAGCAGGTTCAAATAAACATCCCATTTTTTGATGCAATTCAGCAAGTGCCATCATATGCTAAATTCTTGATGGATTTGGTCACGGTCAAGAGGAAAACTAATGTCCCAAAGAAAGCATTCTTGACAGAGCAAGTGAGCTCCATCCTCCAGTGCAAGTTGCCCATCAAGTATAAGGACCCTGGGTGTTCAACTATATCTTGCATGATAGGAGCCAATCAGATTGAAAGGGCATTATTGGATCTGTGAGCAAGCATGAATCTCCTACCCTATTCAGTCTATCTACAGATGGGGTTGGGAGAATTGAAACCCACTTCTATGGCACTCCAATTGGCTAACAGTTCGGTGAAGAGACCAACGGGAATAATTGAGGACGTATTGATCAAAGTTGACAAGTTTTATTTCCTTGTGGACTTCATAGTGATAGACACAGAACCATTGCATAATGTTGGGAGCCATATTCCAGTTATTTTATGGTGACCTTTTTTAGCTACGGCAAATGCCCTAATAAACTGTCAGACGGGGGTGATGAAAATCTCATTTGGGAATATGACAGTGGAGCTCAACATCTTTGACATCAATAAGCAGCCACTTGATTATGATGAGGTCCGCCCTGTGTGCTTAATTGAAGAGATCACTGATGAGGCTGTAAATGAGGTTAGCTTGGAGGATCCTGAGGTTGAGTGCTCTACTCAAGATGAAGATGACCTAGACCTTGATGGGTTAAGTGGGCAAAGTGGTGTTTTGTATGAGTCTAGCTTGGAGGACCCTGAGATAGAGTGTTTTGCACCATCTGGAGGTGATCTTGATAATGGTGAGTTACTTCAGTAGACTGAGACTATACATAAGCAAGCTGAGGCCATTTTGGATCACATTCCTGAGATGCAGCCTGACTGTGGGGAAGCCACTAAGTTATCATTCCCCACTCCATATTCATCAGCAATTGAGAGTTACGAGTTGATTTCTGAGAGCAAGTGGGTTGGACCCATTCATGTGTGGCCTAGGTGGCCAAGTGTGACCGTGGTGAGTAAAAAAGATAACGAGTGGTTCTCCACTTGAATTCAGACAGGATGGCAAGGGTGTATTGAGTATAGCAAGAGGAAAGCCATTACAAGGAAAGATCATTTCCCTCCCCCATTCTTTGATCAGTTTATGAAATGGTTAGCTGGATATCCTTACTTCTGTGTGCTTGGTAGTTATTCTAGCTACAACCATTATCCGTTGGACCCCGGCAAGCCAAAGCACACCACCACTCTCACTTTTGCCTTTGGTGTGTTTGCCTGTTGTCACATCCCGTCTAGATCATGCAATACACCTGCTATAGAAAGTCTAGCTGAAGACTGTAAACTTAGCGCTTGTGGGAGGCAACCCTTTGTTACTTTCAGTTTTTGTTGTCATTTAATTTGGTTTTTCCTATTTGTTTTTTGTTTTTAGTGTGTTTTTCAGGAAATTTGTCTACCGTTCAAGTTTGGGGGAGCATTCTCCTACATTACACCAAACTTACGCTACCCATCTGGTATTGTATCTAGACACATTGGGGACAATGTGCCATTTTAGTTTGGGGGTGGGGTAGACATTTCTGTTTTTTTTCCTTTATTATTTTTGTTGTTTGCTTGTAAAAAATAAATAAACAAATAAATAAATTGGCTTTGTTGTTGATTATGCATGAGTTACACTATGACTATGGTTTCCATTTCATGGCCTTGTTTAACATCTTGAACACATCATGTCAATAGGACTAATTTCTGCTGGCTTAGAGAGACGTCACATGTTTTGAGTTGATTATCACATGCACATTCGCATAGAGTCTGTGAGGTATGAAATTTGAACTGAATTGTGTGGTATCTTGAGATTTGTTGGATGACTTGTTGATGAGAAAATCTTGGCTTGAAAATAAAAAAATCCAAAAAAAAAGAAATCTTCACTTTGAATTTTTCACTGAGAAACCAGACCTCTTGCCTCATTAAGCATTGAGTATTTGCCTAAAAATATATGAAATTCAGTTTGGTTGATTGTATGGCTAGTTTGGCTTCGTAGCCTTTTTTACTTGAGTCATTAAGCACTTAGGGATGTTTTCACATCTAGTGCCCTAAAATCATCTGGTTTGGGAGTCACTAGCCCAACACTCGTTACATAGGTCAATTACAAAGCTTAAGGGAGCAAAGCATTGCACAACCTAAAAAAAAAAAAAAAAAAATTAAGCCTTGGTTGTCTTCATCTGATAGAACTCCTATGAATTTAGATACACAAACTTTGAGTAAATTGAAGCCTCATGATTATATGTTAATCTCACATTGCACTTAATGAAACATGTGTTGTCTCAATTGCCCACTTATTCTCTTGGATGTCCTAATGATGTGATTATGGTGTTCAATTTGTTAAATCTAATTGTGAGGTAAAGACCATGTGTTTGTGTGGAAGTTCATGATTGCCAATAACGTAGTGCTGAAAAATGTTTGTGGGTGTCATTGCTAGTAAACCCTCATGAGACTTCACTCGTCCACTAAGGATGCCTAGGGGTTTAAAAGGCTTGTTGCATACGCTAAATGCAATCGTCTCTCCCACGACTACGAACTTATGTTTCTTGCTTTGATTTTGTTTTTCATTTTGTTTTGCTAAGGGACTAGCAAAATGTAAGTTTAGGGGTATTTGTTGAGCGCCAAATATTGTATATGTGAGCCCCTTAATCTGCATTTGCTAAACCCTTAGTTTTGTTATTTTCCGATGTTCTTGGTTAGTTTTGGTGTTTTAATGTTTTGCAGGTTCCTAAGGTACATCTGTGGCCAATTCCATTAATTATGGGGCTTAAGACAGTTTGGGGAGCATTGACAACAAATTTGAGTCGAGTGATGATTCGCACCCGACGAGTCCCACCAAAAAGGCCATATCTAGAGTTGTAGAACTCCGATTGGGGCATTCTTGATGTAATTGG
Organism: Carpinus fangiana; assembly: GCA_006937295.1. Taxonomy (NCBI): domain Eukaryota; kingdom Viridiplantae; phylum Streptophyta; class Magnoliopsida; order Fagales; family Betulaceae; genus Carpinus; species Carpinus fangiana. The sequence goes on along the minus strand of CM017328.1, from coordinate 18,853,599 downwards.
AAAGCTAACTTGAAGATATACAAAGTAACATTTAACAAGAATTGGCTAATTCTGAACGTAGTGCGCTCGAGCGCACATATAGTGAGATCGAGCACACTTGCGCCCATCAAAACTAGAAATGCATGCTCGAGTGCGATCGAGCGCACTCTGCTGACCTGGCAATGCTGACACCCTAAAATTAGCTTATAAATACTATATTTTTCATTGTAAACATACCAGGGGGCATCGTAGAGTCCAAAACTTCAACCTAGAGTCATTCTTGAGCTTTACGAATGTTTTCCTTTGTAAGTTTTAGTTTTATTATGATTTCAATTGATTCAATTATGTCTTTCGTTATCATGAGAGGCTAAAACCTTCAATTAAGGTTGAAGATAAAGCCTCATCAGTGATTAGTTCTATATTTCTCATGTTTTTGTTCGTACAATTTTGACTTTAATATGAAGTATTTTTGTTTCAATCTAGTTATGTGACAAAACTTGTGATCGGTGCCAAATATTCTATATTTGACCCCCCTTGACTTATGTTTGTTGATCGTATCAAAAATAATACTCGCAAGTGTACGAATCGTGTGCAGTAAAGTGCGCGTGAAAATGCGAGGTCGAACCACAGAGAACGGCGTTTTGTAAATAAAAACTAATACAACTCCTAAATTAAACGTATCTTAACCTAGTCCCAAAGAGGGTTGATTTCGAACAATTTAAAAGTGCAGAAATAAAATTAAACTGAAAATGTAGGGATAAAAATAACTAAGGTTAAAGATGAACCTCACCCAATAAGAATAAGCTAAATACATTAAACACTCATTTTCCGTTTTTTAAACTTTAAACCCTTCAACACACTCTATTGTGGTAATTGACACAAGTCAAACCGAATAATGTGTTTACCGTTAAGGAGCGACAATGAGTATTGATTATGGATAAAATCATCCACTGTATCCTTGGATCACAGTGGATATTGAATCACAACCAAACACTCGTTGTGCACCCGGCTTGGAACACATCACCGGATGACTATCAATGCATCAACAACACACAACCATTCAATTATTTGTCACAGAAATTAAATGACGAATGCGGAATTAAATAACGGAAAATAAGCATAAAATGTAAAAGCAAGAAATTTAAACTAAGGGTGAGGCTTCATCTTCAACCTAAGTTGAAGATTTTAGCCACCCATTGAATAATAAAGCATAAATGAATTGAAATAATGCATTAAAATTAAATTAAAGTAAAAGCTTACAACTAAAAGGGGCGGAGCAATGCAAACAGAAGCAAAATGCTCTCTAAAAACGCCCCAAAGGAATGTGTCTCGACCAAATGGCCTTGGGTCCTATTTATAGGCAAAATTTCCTACGAGTGCGTTCGAACGCATGAGGTGCGTTCGAACGTACTACTGAGTTGTGCGTTCGATCGCACAAAGTGCGTTTGATCGCACAAAGTGCGTTCGACCGCAGAAAACCGTAACGGCGCATGCTGAAGCGATGGACTCCTAGGGCACCCGCGCGATACGCGGGCTGACGGGGACTGCGATTGATCGTGTCCCTGCGTTCGACTGTAAGTGCGTTCGAACGCACCAAGTGCGGTCGAACGCACTTGGCAGGGGTCCAATTCTTCACTTAGTGTCTTTTTGCTCTCTTGTGGCCAACTTTTGTTGTAAAGACCTGCACAACTCAAAACACTAAAAAAACCAAAAATAATTAGAAATTAACAAAGCTAAAGGCCTAACAAATATAAGTTAAAGGGGTCAAATATACACAATTTGACACTGATCATTTGTTAGGCTCTTAGTTTTGTTAATATCTAATATTTTTGTGTTGTTTTAGTGTTTTAGTGTGTTGTAGGTCCTTGGTGCAAATTGTGGTTTAAAGGGGTGGAATTGAGCAAAGATGGAATCTTGTCCCCTGCCAGTGCAATCGAGCGCACTTGGTGCGATCGAGTGCACTGCGCTCGAGCCCAAGGAGCACAATCGAGCGCATGCCTCGTCAGCCGCATAAATTTAGTGCAGTTACGTACAATCGAGCGCACATCTTGCAATCGAGCGCATGGCGATCGAGCACCATGCCTACGATCGAGCACACACGACTTTGCAATCGAGCGCCATGCCTATGATCCAGTGCACACGGCCATGCGCTCGAGTGCACTGCCCGAGATCGAGCACATACACATGACCTGGCAGCACATTTGTTTTGTCTATAAATAGGACCTTGTGTATTTTCATTTTTCTAGCGTTTTGGATACGTTTGGAGGCACCCTCAGAGGCCTAAAACCTCCTTGTTCTTCACTGTAAATCCTCAAAAATGTCATTTAATTATTTATTGTTTATTTTTCTTTGTCGATTGTGTTTCCCTTTAGCATGGGAGGCTAATCTTCAACTAAGGTTAAAGATGAAGCCTCACCATGGATTTATTTATTTGGTTTCATAGTTAGTTTGTACGTTAATCCGTCTTTTAATTGTCACGTGTGTTCATTTCATTTCAATTTTGTAAGAAGATTGTATTGATTGTGTCGTAGTTCTTTATTCATAGTGTTTAGTCTGATGGATACATTTCATCTTACGATTTACGTTCATTTATCCATTGTAGTTTGTGTTAAATCACTTTCACATTGGATCCTTTGGACCTAGTCGTTCATGTTTTGTCTTTTGTCAAATGCACGGATGCTTTGATTATTTCAATAGGCACGATAGGACATACATAGGGCATAAGGATGTATGAACTAGCGTGACACTAGAACATGCATCGCTTTTAATCGATAGACGCATGTATAAATTAATTGTGTATTTTAATGTGGTGAGGTGGATTCTAGACCTTAGTCTTTTTATTTATTTGTTTTTATGCATTTAATCTAGTTTACATTTAATGCACGTTACCCGTTTGATATTTGGAACTAGGTTAAGATAGGGTTAGTTTAGGCATTTTAAATTAGTTTTACACAAAACCCGATTCTCTGTGGGTTCGACCTCGCACTTGCACAACCACTTTATTGCAAAATGATTCGTTCTATTGCGAGTACTATTTTTAGTACAACCAAATTTTGGCGCCGTTGCTGGGGAATCGTTTGTTTTGTGAAATTAATTTTTCTTGTCTAGATTAATTTTATTTTTCTACTAGTTATTTTATTTGTTTCGTGCTTTTGTATAGAAAACAAATTTTTAAAAAATTAGATTAGTATTTATTTGGTTGTTTCGTAGTCTGTTTAAGTTTCTAGAAATTAACTCTCTGTCAGTGCGAATGAGCGCACTTGCACCATTTACAGCACTTCTCATGCCTACACTCGATAGCGTGCAGTAGCGCGCGAGCGCATGTAGACTGACAGACCGCATTGCGCCTGTATGATCGATCGCACCTCTATTGCGATCGAGCGCACTTGTAGCAGACTGCTACATTTTAACGCTTACGCTCGATCACAAGATACATGCGCTCGAGCGCATCTCAGCAGTCAGCTCCAACATACCTGAGGCAGCTAAGTTTTAATTTTTAATTTTTTTTTTGTTTAATTATTAGTTTGTCTTTAATTATTTATTTATTTCTACCTGTTTTTATTTGTTTACTTGTTGTTGTTAGTTTTGGTTAGTTTATTTTTATTTTAATTGTTTAATTAGTTCATTGTTTTGTTAGTTTATTGATTAGTTATTTGTTTAGTTTATTTTTGTTAGTTTTTGTTTATTTTATTTTTGTAATTGTTATTGTTTCATGTGGGAATTTGCTTATTAAATTGTTTGGGTGAAGCATGAGTCTTCCGTTCGATAATTTTGATGTTTCCCCTAGTTGTAGGACGCCAAATCCTTCCAATTTTCATCCACATGAACCATGTTCACATTGCTCCAATCCTCACCATAGTTTAGGTGATTGTCCACATTGGGGACAATTTTCTAATTTTTCGCATGAGCAGATGAACACCAGTTTCTCCAACCCTATGTTTGAATCAAATTTAAATTTTTATAACCCAGACTGGAGCAACCATTCTGATTTTTCGTGGCAAGCTCATACTATGGGAAATTATGCTCCCCAAGTTAACGAACTGCACCATCCTAATTATCCGCAGTTCGACAACCACTTTTCTTCCCATTCATCATATGACTATCCTTCTAAGCAATCTTCTTTAGAAGAAACTCTTAAGGAATTCATGGAACTAGTCGGCTAACCCACCATTCCTGCGTCACAAGAACCATCATTGGAAGGACAGCTTGGTCATCTAGTTGTTGAATTCAACATAATCGAGGAAGAGGAGTTTCAAAGTCAAGAAATGGCGAGGAGTGAGGAAGTTTTCAATGAGATTGTTAATGAGCCAAGTCTAGAGTATCCTATTCTTGAGGTGCAAACGGAGAAGGGGGAAACCACTGAGATATCATTCTCTAACTCATTCTCATTAGCAGCTGAGTGATAAGTGCCAAAATATTCATATTTTAGCCCTTAATTTACATTTGTTAATTTGTTAATTTTTGTTATTTTATTTCATTTTATTTTTCTTTTGTGTTTTCTGTGTTTTTGTAGGTCATGGAAGAAAAGGAAGCGCTTCTGGAAATGTTCCAAGCTTAAAGGGCAAATTGGGAAGACCTAGAAGATGTGGAAAAGATTAAATCGGAATTTATCAAATTGTAGCTAAAATCGGATTGGATTCAAATTTGGATTCTGAACAAGTCTCAGTATTTTACCCATAACTTTCAGCTCAAATATCGGATTGAGTTGATTCTAACGGGATTGGAAAGCTGACTCAAGAAGATACAAATCATTGTGAAATATCACTTTCCTAATTCGGAGCGCCACAATCCTAAAATCACCCCACAAGATAGGAGCCCAATTCTGGACGAATCCTATTCCCATTTGTAATAGGATTGTCTCCTAAATTGACTAGGAAATAGAATTCCGAATTTCCTAGGTTTACTAGGGTTTCTAGGACTCTCCTAAAGCCTATAAATAGACCTCTAAGCTACACAATTTTGGAGACAAGCTTTGGGGAGAGGAATTGGAGGCTACTTCTAGGAGCGGTTTTCGGTTCTTTCTTTTCCTTTTCTTTTAAGTTTTATTTTAATTATGTGTAACTAAATATTTTAGTAGGGCTGGATTGAAACCCTAATTATGTCTATTTAATATTTCAATATTGGCACCTTTGTGATAATCATATTATGTTGCTTAACTTGATTAATGCCTGTTTGATTGAATTCTTCATATGTGTGTAGCTGGCCATTACATGCATGTGGTATGGACTTGTTAGTTAGATTAATTTGGATGACCGAGTCCTGGGTTTAATATAAGTAACAAAAGTAATCCACGCTGGGTTCTTGGGTTAATCAACATAGGAAACCGGGAGTATACACCATGCCCTAGGTCTCATGTGGTTGTCGGTTTTCACAGTTTATATGCTTTCCTAGAGAATAACTCAGTATACACCATGCTAAATCCTTTAGGAAAGAAAAGAGTTAGAGTATACACCATGCCTAATTCGTTGCTTAGGGAAACCAATAGCTTAAGGAGTATACACCATGCCCTTAGGTTGGCAACCATTAGGTATTCATAATATGATTGGATCATTGGCATATTGTTCTATTAATTGAGCATGATTAGTGGTGGTCAAAGCCCTACACTTTTATTTACCTTTCCATTTATTTTTATTTCTTTTAACAATATCAATTCCGTGACAAGTTGGTATTTTAATAATTAATTCTAAACAAAATTTACCAATCCCTGTGGGATCGATCTTGCACTTACACGCGTTACTACACCTTTTGACCTTGTGCACTTGCAAGTATAACGTACAATTATTTGCCTATTAATTTAGGTAGATATTTGCACAACACTGAGCCTTTCATTTTAGATAACCATTCTTCCTTGCCTTCATCATATAATCATCCTCCCCAAGAGTCATTAGTGCAACATTTTCCAACTGCTAATATCAATGACTTCGAGGAAAGGGTGAACCAACTCATGGTAGCCAGACATGCCCATACCCAGCTTTCTCACACTCATGCACCTCATCAGTCATGTGAATACTGTTATCATCCTTCTCACCAGTTTGATGATTGCCCTTTCATAAATCATTATGTGATTGAAGCTAACAAGTCTGCACATGAGAATGCCCAAACCACCACCAAACTTGTTAATGAGGAAATTGCTGATGAGGTTGTAAGTGAGTTTAGCTTAGAGGATCCTAAGATGGAATGCTTCACCCAAGATGACTGTGACCTAGACCTTGATAGGCTACATAGACCTTGATAGGCTAGTTGTGCAAGATGGTGTGTTGCATGAGTTAAGTTTAGAGGATCCTGAGATACTTTGCTCAATATAAAGATGACCTAGTGATGTACCAAAAATAAAGTACTCGCAAGTGTACGAGTCATGTGCAGTAAAGTGCGCGTACAAATGCGAGGCCGATCCACAGGGAATTGTGTTTTTGCAATGAAATTGTTTCTCTATTTAAATAAATCCTATTTTAACCTAGTTCTGCAGTTGGTCGTGCAATTGTGACAAAACTAAATTAAATGATAATTCAAACAATAATCAAAGTAAAATACTAAGGTTTTCGAATCCACCTCACCAAATTAAACAACATACTCTCGCATTTTACACGCACAATCGGCAATAAAACGCATTTTAATCAGAGTTCAAAAGTCATAAACATGCATGTAAAATCATTCGATGAATCCATCCGTTAAAGAATCACAACGAGTATTTAATTGAGATCAAATCATCCACCGTATCCGTAGATCACGATAGATATTAGTCTAAATCCAATCACTCGATGTATCCCAAGATAGAACACAACGAATATTAAACGATGCATGAAATCACAAAAGGTGCTCAATCACATAAAGTAAATAAGCCATGGAGTTGATTTTGAACAAATAAAATACCAAATTGCATGTATAAAATCATGAGAATGCACTGTTTAATCATTGATGAGGCTTCATCTTCAACCTTAGTTGAAGGTTTAGCCTCTCATGACAACAACAGACATGTCACAATCAATTGAAATCATAAAAAACAAACACTTACAATTGAAAAATGTTCACAAAGGCCTAGGAACGACAAAAGTCGTGTTTCTGCTCTCTTCGACGCCTCCCAACGTAGGGTTTACAAAAGAAAATGACATATTTATAATAAAAAACTAGGGTTTTCTCGCATGCTGCCAGATTAGCTCGTGTGCGATCGATCGCACCGAGTGCGCTCGATCTCACTCCATGCGCTTGATCGCAGTGCTGGTCTTCAAGTTCCTTGTGGTGCGGCACTTAATGATGCGTTAGGGTTTCAGCTGACGTGGCATGCGCTCGATCGTATCTCTTAGGCTCGAACGCAAGTGCGCTCGATCGTATAACCTGTGCGCTCGATCACACAGCCAGGGAAGCTCTTATATCTTTTTGTGCTTATTTTCCACCCTTTAACCACATTCTTATGTTAGTGACTTGCAACACACTGAGACACCAAAAACTCACAAAAATATTAGAAAACAACATAGCTAAGAGCTTAACAAACATAAGTTCACGGGCTCAAATATGCAATATTTGGCACTCATCAAATACCCCCAAACTTACATTTTGCTAGTCCCTTAGCAAAACAAAATGAAAACAAGAAACATAAGTCCACTGTTGTGGGAGAAACGGTTGCATTTAGCATATGCAACAAGCCTTTTAAACCCCTAGGAATTCCCTAGAGGACTAGTGAAGTCTCGTCAGGGTTTTTCAAGAATGACACCCACAAACATTTTTTTGACACTATGTTATTGACAGACAAAGCCTTTCACTTAAACACATGGTTCATACATCATTAGTAAATTTAACAAGTCGAACATACAAACCATATCATCCAGGCATCCAAACACCATTCAACTCACGGCTAGAAAATTGAGACAATGCATGCTCCAAGAAGTGAAAAGTGAACTGACATAAGGTCATGGGGTTTCAATCATACTCAAAGAAAATGTGCAACCAAAAATTCATAGGGCTGCACTATGATGAAAACAACCAAGCTTGATTTTTTTTTTTTTAAGGCTGTGCAATGCTTAGCTCCTTTAAGCTTCTAAATGACTTATGTAACGAGTGTTGGGCCAATGACTCCCAAGCTAGATAGCTTTAGGGCATTAGATGTAGAGACATCCCTAAGGGATTAATTACTCAAGTCAAAAAGAACTACGAAACCTAGCTAGCCATACAATCACTCAGCTGGACTTTCTCCTCTTTTTATGCAAACACTCACTGCTTGGTGAGGCAAGAGGTCCGGTTACTCAATGAGAAGCTCAACCTTATGATGATTTTTTTTTTTTTTTTTTAAAGCCAAGGTTTTCCTCACCACATCAACCCACAAATCTCTAGAGACACACTCCCCTTAATTCAAATCTCATACCCCACAGACCCTAATGCTAGTGTGCATGTGAAAATTCTATCCACACTTGGAGTCTCTCTAATCCAACATATGAGTCAAACACTGGAATTTCTAATGATATGCAATATTTAAACAAGTTAAACATACCAATGACATGCAATCCACATTTATGATGTTAGGTCATGCCCAATCAACAACATAGCAAATTTTATTTTTTTTTATTTTTTTTTTTTACAGAAGAAAAACAACACAAAGAACAAATAAAAAGACAGATATGTCTACCCCACCCCTAAACTAAAATGTCACATTGTCCCCAATGTGATCAGAAAGATAGTACCAGAAGGATGGCGCAAGTCAGGAATAACGTAAGAGAACGCTCCCCCAAACTTAAATGGCAGACACTTGACCTGGAAAACACATAAAAACATAACAAAATGCACAAACAAGATCAAATAACAAAGAAAAATAATGAGGGTTGCCTCCCACAAGCGCTAAGTTTAACGTCTTCAGCCAGACTTTCACAAGAGACAACAATCACTTTGAATAATTCGGATCTTCCAACAGAGTCGTCTCCACCTCTCTACTTCTCAGCTCCAAGAATGGTTTTAATCTTTGTCCATTGACCTTAAACGTGTTACCATTCTTGGGGTCCTCAATCTCGATGGCCCTATGAGGAAATACTGATCGATAAAGGGGCCGGTCCATTGAGATTTCAGCTTGCCAGGGAATAGATGCAATCTTGAATTGTAAAGAAGGACTTTCTTACCAGGTTCGAAAGATCTCCTTAAAATGCTCCGGTCATGAGCCTTCTTCATCTGCTCCTTGTACATCTTCACACAATCATATGCATCACTCCTCAACTCCTCCAATTCATTGAGTTGGAGCTTCTTTTGTGAGCCAGCCCTCAAAAGATTGAAGTTCAGCTGCTTGATGGCCCAATATGCAATATGCTCCAATTCTACGGGAAGATGACATGCCTTCCCATACACAAGCCGATAGGGTGACATCCCTATCGGGGTCTTGAATGTTGTTCTATACGCCCACAGTACGTCACTTAATCGCAGAAACCAATCTTTTCTATTGGGATTCACAGTCTTCTCCAAGATATGCTTGATCTCACGATTAGAAACTTCGACTTGTCCACTTGTTTGTGGGTGATAAGGGGTGGCAACCTTGTGGGTGATGAAATACTTCTTCATCAACTGCTCAAAAATCTGGTTGCAGAAATGCTTACCTCCATCACTTATGATTGCTCGAGGCGTACCAAACCGAGCAAAAATAGTGTCTCTCAAAAATTGGACCACCACTATGTGGTCATTGGTCTTGCATGCAACAGCCTCCACCCACTTGGACACATAGTCCACAGCAACCAGGATGTATAGATTGCTATAGGAGTTCGGGAAAGGTCCCATGAAATCAATGCCCCACACATAAAAAATCTCAACGATCAAAATCGGGTTGAAGGGCATCATATTTCTTCTAGAGATACTCCCTAGCTTCTGACAACGCTCACAAGATGTGCAATAAGTATGAGCGTCTCTAAACAAGGTGAGCCAGTAAAATCCACACTGCAAAATTTTTGCAGCGGTCTTTTTAGGACTGAAATGGCAACCACAGGCATGATCATGACAGAAGGAGATGACATTCGATTGGTCATGCTCAGGTATACATCTCCTAACGATTTGATCGGGACAATACTTAAACAACTACGGATCATCCCAGAAAAAGTATTTCACCATGGCCAAAAATTTGAATTTATCTTGTCGCCCCCAATGCAAAGGCATTTAGCCGGTGGCAAGATAGTTCACTATGTCAGCGAACTATGGTGCGGGGTTGTGAGCAATGTGCATCAATTGCTCATCAAGGATGGTCTCAAAAATGGGGGTGGCATCCTTGATGTAGCCCATAGTCAATCTCGACAAATGATCCACCACCACATTTTCGGAACCCTTCTTATCCCGAATTTCTATATCGAACTCTTGAAGAAGCAAAATCCACCGGATAAGACGTGATTTAGCATCTTTTTTAGAAAAAAGATACTTCAATGCCGCATGATCCGAGTAGAAGATGACTTTAGATCCTAGCAAATAGGATCTGAACTTATCTAGCGCAAAAACGACAGCCAACAACTCCTTCTTAGTGGTGGAATAATTAAGTTGCTCGTCGTTTCAGAGTTCTGCTTGCGTAGTAAATGACATGGGGAAGTTTATCAATACGCTGCCCCAAAATAGCTCCCACAGCGTAATCTAATGCGTCACACATTATCTCAAAAGGTGCACCCCACTTGGGTGGCTGAATAACTAGAGTGGACGTCAGAATCTTTTCAGAGCCCCGAATGCTTGCTTACATTCCTCATCAAAAAGAAACAGGGTCTCCTTCACCAACAACTTGCACAAGGGCCTGGCAATCTTGTTGAAGTCCTGTATGAATTGCCTGTAAAATCCTGCATGGCCCAGAAAAGAACGAACATCTTTCACAGTACGTGGGGGTGGAAGGTTGGAAATCAGATCCACCTTCGCTTTGTCAACCTCAATCCCCCGATGAGATATGACGTGTCCCAGTACTATGCCTTGCTTTGCCATGAAATGGCACTTCTCCCAATTAAGCACAAGGTTCTTTTCTTTCCATCTCACCAAAACCAGCATGAGACGGTGCAAACACTCTTCAAAAGATGAACTGAAGACCAAGAAGTCATCCATGAAAATCTCAAGGAAATGTTCTACCATGTCAAAAAAGATACTGATCATACACAGCTGAAAAGTGGCAGGTGCATTGCATAACCTGAAGGGCATGCGACGGTAGGCTAACGTCCCAAAAGGACAAGCGAATGTCATCTTCTCCTGATCTTCAAGGTCCACAGGGACCTGGTTATACCCAGAATAACCATCCAGAAAATAATAATACTCATGCCCAGCCAAACGCTCCACCATCTAATAGATAAATGGAAGTGGAAAATGATCCTTCCTGGTGGCGGCATTCAACTTGCGGTAGTCAATGCAAACTCTCCAACCTGATTGAACACGAGTTGGCACCAACTCGTTGTCTTTATTCTTGACTACCGTCAATCCAGCCCGCTTAGGCACGACATGAATTGGGCTCACCCATTTACTATCAGAGATTGGATATATGATCCCAGCATCTAACAGCTTAATCACTTCAGCTCTAACAACTTCTTGCATGGCTAGGTTGAGCCTTCTTTGTGCCTCCATTGATGGCTTAGCATTCTCCTCCAGATGTATCTTGTGCATCACCACCGAGGGGTTGATCCCCTTGATATCCTCAATGGTCCAGCCAATAACTTCCTTACACTCTCTTAAAACATCCAATAACTTTTCCTCTTGAGCATCCACTAAATCGAAAGCTATGATCTCCGGCAAAGACTCTGCTGGACGTAGGAACTTATACTTGAGGTTTTCAGGTAACGGCTTGAGTTCCTTCTTGGGAGGATCGGGTACAATGGTCTCCTCCTTCTCACTACTCACTAGAGGAGTAGTCTCTAACATCACATCTGCTTGCTCAAGCAACTTGTCCAAATCCAGAACCTCTCCAAACTGAGCAAAGCATGCCTCTAGGGGGTCCTCCATGCTTGATTCCTCAACAGCCTCTTCCATGATATCCTCTATCAAGCACACTTGCTGCACTTCGTCATATTCCAATGGTTGTTTCCTAATATGGAAAATGTTCAACTCCACTGTCATATTCCCGAAGGAAATCTTCATGACCCCCGTCCTACAATTAATTAGGGTGTTTGTCGTAGCTAAAAATGGTCGCCCTAAGATCACCGGTATTTGATTCCCTAGGTTCTGTACTGGCTCTGTGTCAAGCACAATAAAATCCATGGGGAAGTAAAACTTATCAACCTTGATTAGCACATCTTCCACTATTCCCCATGGAACCTTCACTGACCTGTCAGCTAACTGCAGTGTCATGGTAGTAGGCTTCAACTCTCCAAGCCCTAACTGCACATAGACTGAGTAGGGTACCAAATTAACACTTGCTCTCAAATCCAATAAGGCCCTCTCAATATGGCTGACTCCGATCATGAAAGTAATGGTAGGACATTCAGGGTCCTTGTACTTGATGAGTAACTTGCATTGCAGGATTGAACTAACCTGCTCGGTCAGGAATGCCTTCTTAGGGACATTCGTCTTCCTCTTCACAGTGATCAAGTCCTTCAAGAACTTGGCATATGAAGGTATTTGGTGGATGGCATCCAAAAATGGAATGTTAATCTGGAGTTGCTTGAACACCTCCAGAATGTCCTTAAACTTTCCTCCTTTCTTGGGTGCTTGTAGTCTTTCAAGGTAGGGTGCCTTAGGTACAAATGACCTAGGATGATCCTTCACAATGGGAGTGGCTGTAGATGGCTCAGCATCTCTTTCCTCCTTGTCGCCATTCGCTTCCTCTTCTTGCCCAGCAATGTCAACTTCTGGGTCCACCACATGATTGTCCACTTGTCTCCCTGACCTCAGTGTGACAATTGCCTGCACATGCTCCTGCCCGTGCGTCGAATTTGAAGAATTTCCCATTGCAAACGCCTTCGGATTCGGCTCGGGCTGACTTGGGAACTTTCCTTTTTCTCTTTCACCCAAGTGATTCACTATTTGTCCAATCTGATTTTCCATCTTCGCTATAGCTTGGGTATTGACTATGTTCGCATTCTTTACTTCCTGGATGGCCTGGCTATTGATCATGGTGGACTTCTGGAGCTCTTGCATCAGCTGGCCATTCGACCGGATAAACGTCCTCATTGTTTCTTCCAGAGCTGATTGAGGTGAAGATGCAGGCACTTGAGAAGTAGGCTGATTGTGCTGCTGTGCCTGAAATCCGGGAGGATATTGGTTTTTAGCATTTTGAGGTGCTCCTCCCTGATTTTGCTTCCAAGAAAAATTTGGATGGTTCCTCCATCCTGGATTATAGGTCTCAGAGTAAGGTCCAGCTGACTGCTTTCGGTAATCATTGAAAGCGTTCGCTTGTTCCATCGGATACTCAGAAAATACCGGTGCAGATGGACAATTCTGTGCTGAGTGCATAGGACTCACACAGATGGAAGAGCTATCAACAGGGTAAGTGTTGGCAGCATTTATGGATGGACCTACGCCGAAAGCGTCAAGCCTCTTGGTGAGCGCATCTATCTTCATGTTCATCTCAGTCTCTCCCTTCAGCTCATAGATGCCTCTTTTCTTTGAGATGCGGGCAAATTTATCCGGACAGCTCATAAAATCCCATACTTGTGAGCTGTCAGACAGCTTGTCCAACGCCTTGTACGCCAAATCTCCCATCAAGCTTAAGAATGCCCCCCCGTTCATTAATTCAATCATGCTACGGTTGGGCTGAGAAAGCCCTTGGTAGAAAAACTGAACAATTCTCCACTTCTCATGTCCATATGGAGGGCACTTTCTTTATCAACAAATCCTTAAACCTTTCCCAACTCTCTGAGAATTTCTCATCCTCTTCTTGTGTGAAAGATCTAATCTCTTTTCTGTATTCATTGACCTTCAACATCAGGAAAAACTTATTATAAAACTTGCTCAACAAACTTTCCCAAGATGTGATAGACCCGAGCGTGTTGGAATCCAACCATGCCCTGGCTTTATCATGAAGAGAGAATGGAAAAAGTCTAAGGAGAACCGACTCTTCAGAAAAGTTCTAAAACTTGAATGTTGCACATATGTCCTTAAACTTCTTAACATGGCCATAGGGGTTCTCATGATCTAATCCATGAAAAGAAGGTAAGAGTTGAATGACATGCGGCTTTAAGTCGAAATGGGTGGCATTGGTGGGTGGTAACACTATACACAAGTGGGAGTTGGTCTCGACAGGCGCGAACAAATCCTGCAATGATGTAGTGAAGTCTACGTGCCATGCTCTGACTTGCTCTCCATTTCCCGCTCTCACATCCTCATTCTCGAATATGGGTTGCTCCACATTCTCAGGTATGTTCTCTTGTTGGTCTCCCATTTCACCTCTAATCTCACTCACAACGGTTGCTTTCCGAGTTCTCCTAAGAGTTCTATCAATGTCGGGATCTAAGGGTAACAACTCTAAGTTCAGGGATCTCCGACCAAGCATACACTAAACAAAAAGTTTTTTTTTTACAAAAACGAAAAAATAAAAATAAAAATAAGACAAACAAAATAAACTAACTAAGCAAAAATAAAGTAATCACTAAAATAAAGAAAACAAATGAACTATGAAAGAAAAACAAGCACAAAAAAATAATTAAAGAAAAATAACACAACTAAAAGCTAAAAACAAAAAGGTGGTGCTTAGCTGCTGACTGCAGCACTGCACTCGAGTGCCGAACGTATGCAATCGAGCGTAACTGCGCTCGATTGTCAAAGATCTGCGATCGATCGTAAATGCGCTCGCGCGTATAGTGCTTGTGTTCGAGCGTCTGTCGCCTTTGTGCTCGCGCGCGGACTAGGAATCGTCGTGCGCTCGATCGCACTCTGCAGAGGGTGAATTTCGGATTTCTGCAGCAAACACCAAAACACAAAAAAACACCTTTTTTCTCTTTTTGTTAGATCAAAAATAGAAACGAAAATGAAAAATAAATAAATTAAAATTGCAAACAATAAAAACAAGAAAATTAACTAACTAGTAGAAAAATAAAATCAATTCAAAAGAAAAAATCAATTTCCACAAAAATTAACAAATCCCCGGCAACGGCGCCAAAATTTGATGTTCCAAAAATAAAGTACTCGCAAGTGTACGAGTCGTATGCAGTAAAGTGCGCGTACAAATGCAAGGTCGATCCACAGGGAATTGTGTTTTTGCAATGAAATTGTTTCTCTATTTAAATAAATCATATTTTAACCTAGTTCCGCAGTTGGTAGTGCAATTGTGACAAAACTAAATTAAATGATAATTCAAACAATAATCAAAGTAAAATACTAAGGTTTCCGAATCCACCTCGCCAAATTAAACAACATACTCTCGCATTTTACACACACAATCGGCAATAAAACGCATTTTAATCAGAGTTCAAAAGTCATAAACATGCATGTAAAATCATTCGATGAATCCATCCGTTAAAGAATCACAACGAGTATTTAATTCAAATCAAATCATCCATCGTATCCGTAGATCACGATGGATATTAGTCTCAATCCAATCACTCGATGTATCCCCAGATAGAACACAATGAATATTAAACAATGCATGAAATCACAAAAGGTGCTCAATCACATAAAGTAAATAAGCCATGGAGTTGATTTTGAACAAATAAAATACCAAATTGCATGTATAAAATCACAAGAATACATTGTTTAATCATTGATGAGGCTTCATCTTCAACCTTAGTTGAAGGTTTAGCCTATCATGAAAACCACAGACATGTCACAATCAATTGAAATCATAAAAAACAAACACTTACAATTGAAAAATGTTCACAAAGGCCTAGGCACGACAAAAGTCGTGTTTCTGCTCTCTACGGTGCCTCCCAACGTAGGGTTTACAAAAGAAAAGGACATATTTATAATAAAAAACTAGGGTTTTCTCGCGTGCTGCCAGATAAGCTCGTGTGCGATCGATCGCACCTAGTGCGCTCGATCAGCAGTGCGCTCGATCTCACTCCATGCACTCGATCGCAGTACTAGTCTTCAAGTTCCTTGCAGTGCGGCACTTAATGATGTGCTAGGGTTTCAGCTGACGTGGCATGCGCTCGATCGTATCTCTTAGGCTCAAACGCAAGTGCGCTCGATCGCATAACCCGTGCGCTCGATCGCATAGTGTAACGCCTCCAAAATTAGCCTTGGCTAATCCGGTGGAGTCACTGGCAATCTACCCAGTTGAGCCAACTTGTGATCCAACGAGTAATCACCCTTATAAAAACTATCAGAGTAAATGCAAGGAAGGTGAATAAATCTGAGAGTACTACAATTCATCAAGTAAGAACATGGAGCTACTAAACAATAAAGACAAACATGTAACTACAGATAAAGCATAGCCAGTTAGGCAATAGCAAATCTAGCCACTTCCATAGCGGTGAATCAGATTACCTAAAGAATAATAGCCGCGTAAGTCTAACAACTTAGTAAGTAAACCCCACACTTAGGTATGACATGAGCCCAATTAATAAAAGTAAATGTGCGATTCGAGTATAACCAAAAAGAGGGCATACCTCCGCTAATACATCATGTCATAGGTTTTAGGGTTTTTAAAGTTCTATGGTGTAGAACCGGCAATAATTGCCTAATTGTTTTGATGCAGAAAAAAATAATGCTTTATAGGTCATAACTCCCATACATGGTCTACCCAAGATATTACCCCTTCTCAGCAGGGTTGATGCTGTCCCGAGGGACCTATAATACAATGCCAGTGCCCCAGCCATTGTACAACATACCGTACGTAACATTAGTGGCACCATCAAGTCCGACCCCGAGTGGCCCACACCAATTAATGATGTCCATCCTGTAGTGACCGAACCATTGGGAATGGTTGCATCAAGGTCACGAAACCAATGGATCCACAGCCCTCACATAATGCACACATTTGACCATAATATACAGTTTATATAGTAAGCCCATGGCCGTTCATACCGCACATACTGGCGTACCATGTCTTACGATGCATCTTAGTAGTTCATTGAATAATGCAGTTACCAAGTGATTATGGAAAATAGGCATGCTCATATCATACGCGTGGTCAGTCAACTGACATATCCCACGGTTTACATAAAAAGGGTGTTAAGTGTTTACTTACCTCGCACATTCGGGCGAGTCCTCCGACCAAGCTATTTCCTGTTATAATGGATACAGGACACCGTTATTCTAAGCCTTATGAAACCTAAAGTTATGACTAAGCTAAGGCGTACACGTGTGAAACTTAAGAACAGGTGCTCTGCCTACTGACCGTACATCCGCCCTCGATGGCGTACGTCCGCTCAGTGTGTTAAGCACACTATTTCAAGATTCAGACAGTGCATATTTCCAATATAAATTAAAGACTTCTAGACCTCTTCTAAGCTAGTAAAACGGGACATGCAACGCAAGAAATTGCAGAACCATGATCTTTTGAGAAAATTATTTGAAAGCATCGTTATCTTTAAAAGAACGCTTAATGAACACTTGGAGTTCTCATTAAAACAAAAACATAAGATAACAAGGTGATAATTACAAAGGGAATAGAGCTTACCCCGAAGCTAAGCACGGACATGCTCTCCTCTCCTTGGAAACTCTTCGTTGAGGCTCTCTCCCACAGATTTCTTACTCAAAACACTAAGGAAGGGTTCTGGCAGCCTAGGGGCATACCAGAGGAAGAAGAAGGCGTGAGAAACTAAGAGGAGGGGTGGGCTATTTATAGGGAAAGTTCACCACCAACTCCCTGACAGAGCAGCGGACATCCGGCAACCCTAGCGTACGTCCGGTGGTCTTTGTACATCGATCTAGAGGGTGTCTCGTACATCCAGGTATTATCCAAAGGGTACTCCAAAAAGTAGCGTACGTCCGGTAGTCTCACGTACGTTCGGTGTACTATTTGCAGAGCGTACGTTCGGTGGTCCCCCACTGTACGTCCGTACTACAGACAGAGGTGTACATTTGTCAGACCTAGCATACGTCCGCCCCCTTTGGGTCAGTGTTTGGCTTCTATTTCTAAAGGTTCTAAACATGATTAGGTTAAAGCTAAGAGCTTTAGGTCTCGTTAAATTCCTTCTTTGAAAACCTCTATCGATTACTCCTAAGGGAAGGATTTTGGGTTAATAAAAATGTTGGCTTTTATCGGGGTATTACAGGTGCGCTCGATCGCATAGGCTACGCTCAATCGCGAGGTATGCGATCGATCGCGCGTAACCGCTCTAGAATTCCACAGCATAGCAAGTTAGCGATGGCGGCTAGGGTGACACGCACTTCGAGGGCTAACGAGGCATGCGCTCGATCGCGACCTATTCGCTCAATCGCAGGCGCGTTCGATCCCTGGGTCTATGCTCGAGCGCAGCTTTTGTAGTGACCCAAATTATTAACTAGGCTTAAGTAGCTTAGTTGGGGGGATTAATTTGGGCTTTGGGTCACTAAGGACGCTAGAGGGGTAATTTGAACTTTTGGCAGACGTACGCTAGGTCTGACGGACATACACTATTGTCTATAGTGCGAACGTACTTGGGGGGACCACTGGACGTACGCTCTGCAAATCTTACAAGCGGACGTACGTGGGACCACTGGACGTAGGCTACTTTTTGAATACCCTTTGGTTAATACCTAGACGTACAAGACAGCCATGGAACCACTGGGCAAGAACCACTAGACGTACACCTCTTGGCCAGACATTCGCTGCTTTTCTGAGCCTATAAATAGCACCCTACCCCCTTCGTGTTTTTCATAACTTCATAACACCCCCAGGCTGCCAGAGTGTTCCCAAGGTGTTTTCAAGTGTTTGTGAGTGTTTGGTGAGCGTGTGTGTGTGACGTTTGCGAGTTTTAGAATGTTTGTGTGGCAAAACTCTTGTGGTTTTGTTTCAAGGAGGTAACGTTCGATCCTTACCTTTTAATTACATCGTTTTGCTGCTCGTTTTATGTTTAGTTGTAGTTATTAGCTTAGTTGTGCTTTTAAGACCCTTTTGGGTTAGCGTATTCGTTAGCTTAGCGTTGTTACGTTGCATGGAGGCTATTAACTAGACTAGAAGGCTTTAGGGTATTCCTAATGGCCCTAGGGGTCGAAGAGTTGGTGGACAGTGGGAAAGAAAATGAGGTTCTCCTTGAGGACCCATACAGCAGACGTACGGTATCGTGAGCGGACGTACGGCTTGCAATTGTACGGCAGACGTACACTCTCGAGCCTGGACGTACAGTCACTGTGTGACAGGGAAACTCTATTTTCACCAACCGTCTCGTAGCTCCTGTTTTCCTTACTTTAGAGTTGTTTTAATGGAATTAGGACTAATAGAATGTTTTCCACATATTTGGAGAACCCGAATCTTTTGGAGTTTTCAGAGACACGTATTGATCCAGGTGAGTTTTAACTCACATAATGCGCATTGTTATTTTTCATGCACTGCACGTCTATTTTGTGTACTAAGCAAACATGCATATTTTACAACTCTCACGTTTTGTACGTATTGCACATGAACTCTGTCTTTTGGAAAAAACATTGTGCTGAACATGTTAACCAAGTGAGACTTGTAAAATGACATGCTTGTAAAATACAGACAAGATAATTGCATCGTATGACATGGTACACCGATACGTGCGGTAGTAATGGCCATGGGCTTACTATACATGTTAGCTTTATGGTCAAATGTGTGCGTTATGTGAGGGCTGTGGATCCATTGGTTTCGTGACCTTGATGCAACCATTCCCAATGGTTAGGTCACTATAGGACGGACGTCATTAGTTGGTGGAGCCACTCGAGGTCGGACCCGATCGTGCCACTAATGTTACGTATAGTATGTTATACAATAGCTGGGGCACTGGCATTGTATTATAGGTCCCTTGGGACAGCATCAACCCTATTGAGAAGGGGTAATATCTCAGGTAGACCATGCTGTTGAACTATGACTGTTGTTTACATCATATGCATATATCATTACTATATATATAGCACGCATTAATAAGCTATCATGATGGAACTGCTTTATTTATTAAACCTCTGAGTTCATTACTAAAATTGGCATGGGTATTATCTGCGTTAAAAATCACTACGTCTTAGACTTACCCCCTTTACTTTATGTCTTTCCCCATCATTATGAATAATTGCGCGGTTTAGCTGCTTTAGACGAGGATGTCGTCGGAACCTACTTGGGTGATTGCTCAGGACCTGATACGGGTGATCTTTGATAATATGGATCTTGTTTGGCTTAGGGCGATGTGAGAAAATGGAGGATCTGCCCATGCAGACATGATAGAGATTCTAATCTCATTAGCTTTGCTGAAGCTTAAGTCTAGGCTTTGATCTGTTGATCTTTTGTGAACAATGTTATAGTATCTTATTTTGGGAATGTAACTATTTGACGGTCTGATGACCGATACATTTGGTGACTCTTTATAATATTATGGATGTAGTACTTTATCTCTGGTATTGTTGTGTGATGTTTCATTTACTATCTCTTAATCCCATAGTTTTGATAAAGTCTTCCGCTGCAGTTTTCTTGTTACAACAAGGAAGTTGATTTCCCAGAGGTCGTGTCTTGGAGGGACATGGCTAGGATGGCACGCCGTGGGTCAATTACTAGTTAATTAATATTCCCATCGGGCGGGGCGTCATAGCTTTGGCTCTGTTGGGCTCGAGCGCACTGGCAGGGACTCCAAATGTGCATTTTCGCCAATTCTACGCTTCTAACCTCAATTCGAATGCAAGGACCTGCAACACCATAAAACACTAAAACAAACTAAAAGATTAGATATTAACAAGGCTAAAGGCTTAACAAACATAAATTAAGGGGTCTGAATAAGCACTAAATGGCACTCATTAGCTTCATAGTTCTTTTTTACTTGAGTAATTAAGCCATAAGGGATGTCTCTACATCTAGTGCCCTAAAACTACCTGGTTTAGGAGTCACTGGCTCAACACTCGTTACATAAGTCAATTAAAAGTTTAAGGGAGTCAAGCATTGCATAGCCTACACAAAAAAAATGTACTTTTCGATTCAAGCCTTGGTTGTTTTCATCATATTGCGTTCCTATGAATTTTGGGGCACACATGTTTTGAGAATAATTGAAATCCCATGAGCCTGTGTTAGTCCACTTTGCACTTTTTGGAGCATGTGTTGTCTCAATTTTCCAGCAGTGAGTTGAATGATGTTTGGATGCCTGGATGATGTGGTTTGTATGTTCAACTTGTTAAATTTGCTAATGATGTATGAACCATGTGTTTGTGTGAAAACCTTTGTCTGTCAAAAAGGTAGTGCCAAAAAAAAAATGTTTGTAGGTATCATTGCTGGTAAACCCTCACGAGACATCACTCGTCCTCTAGGGATGCCTAGGGGTTTAAAAGGCTTGTTGCATATGCTAAATGCAATCGTTTTTCCCATGACAGCAGACTTATGTTTCTTGTTTTTAATATTTTTTTCATTTTTGTTTTGCTAAGGTACTAGCAAAATGTAAGTTTGTGGGTATTTGATGAGTGCCAAATATTGTATATTTGAGCCCCTTAACTTATATTTTTTAAGCTCTTAGCTTTGTTATTTTCTAATGTTTTTGTCAGTTTTAGTGTGCAGCAAGTCATTAACAAAAAAATGCGGTTTGAGGGTGGAAATTAGCAAAGGAATAGAAGGTCCCTGTCAATGCAATCGAGCGCATGGAGCTATGATCGAGCACATCTGTGATCGAGCCTAAGCATGACACGATCAAGTGCAGGTGCGCTCGAGCCCAAGAGGCCGCGATCGAGCACACGACCACGTCAGCCCTAGCCCTAACCATAGTACCATCGCTTACGCACTGCGCCGTGGAAATATTGAAGAATCGAGTGCACTCAAGCGCACAAAACCCTAGTTTTATTTTATTATAAATAGCACTCTTTCTTTTGTAAAACCCTACTTTGGGAGGCTCCTTTGAGAGCAAAAACTCCATTTTTTGTCATTCTCTAGCTTTTCGAACGTCGTTCTTTGTAAGCTTTCATTTCATAATGATTTCATTTGATTTTCTCTTGTCTCTTGTTATCATTAGAGGCTAAAACCTTCAACTAAGGTTAAAGATGAAGCATTGTCAATGATAAATGATTATGTTCTCGTCATTTTATGTAAGTCAATTCGATGTTTAAGTTAATTTGTTGTTTGAAGTCAATTTAGTTGCGTGATTAACTTCGTGCGATTGAATATTGCTATTTTATTCATTTATAGTTTAATATCCATTGTGTTTCATCTGGAGGTATATCGAATGATTGGATCGAGACTAATATCCATTGTGATCTATGGATACAGTGGATGATTTGATATCGATTAAATATTCGTTGTGATTTTTTAACGGATGGATTTATCGAATGATTTTACATGCATGTTTACGACTTTCGAACATTGTTTAAAACTCATTTACTTGTCGATTGTATGTATAAAATGCGAGAATGTATTATTTAATTTGGCAAGGCGGATTCTAAAACCTTAGTACTTTTTGTTTAATAGTTTTCAAGTATTTAGTTTAGTTTATGTTTTTGCATGACAAAACCACTCGAACTTCGGAACTAGGTTAAGATAAAACTTGATTTAGATAGAGAATTGATTTTTGCAAATACAACTCCTTGTGGATTTGACCTCACACTTACACACACTTTACTGCACAGGACTCGTACGCTTGCAAGTACAATTAGATTTGTACATCAATAACCATGATTTAAATGGTACTCATCAGCATTGCATTGTTTATTGTTATTGATTGGTTATTCATTAAGTGTCAAATGTGTATTTGATGTGTTCGTGTTTGTGTTAACTTTATTTTTAGTCATTCATTGAGGGGGAAACATAGATCATCTCACTGTCTCTCCTTGTGCATGACTAAAGAAGAAGTCCTCTCAAAAATTTTAAGTTTTGCATGTTTCGATTTCTACATCAAAACATGTTTCGATTTCTACATGCACGTTTTGATTTAAGGAAATCTTTGTTTCTTCTTTTGCTTATTATATGTCCTTCCACTTTGCATCCGCATGGTGTATCAATTTTAGTTTAGGTCAGTTTAGGCTATCAGTTGCATCACTTATCTTGGTCCATTACTTAGCATTGTTTGTCTTTAGCTTCGTCACTCGTGACAAAAAGGGTAAAAAGTGGATATGAAAGGAGAGCTGTTGATGATGACTAAGGATGAGATGGCTTTTTTTAATTGCCGGTGATTATTTTTTATTTCCTAGTATTATTTAATTTACTATTGAACTTGATGCTTATGTCATATGCACAGTAGATTCTAAATTTGGTGGGCCGAATCCTACTTCAATCGATTAAAGTTAGTTAGAGCCATTAATGTGGGTTCGCTTCTCACCTACTCAATCCAATTACTACAGTCTCAGCTCACCTACTCGCGCGGGTGATTATGAAACATGTAGATTTCGTTTCGATTGAACCTTACTTTAATCAATAGAAGTATACCAAGTTAGACCATTAACTAAATGCAACAAGAGCTACAACAAGGTCCAAAATTGTTAGCTCTTGCATCGGGTTACCCTTTACCATTGTCTAGTTATGGCTTAGCGGTATAACATGGTTATTTTACAGGTGAAAAATGAACACTTAGTGAATAGTCATGCCTGAAACCAGTGAAACGTATAAGTATGCCATAAACCCATTCTTAATAAAACATGTGAAAACATCAAATTTCATGAATCAAAAGTTCTCAATAGATAAGTACGACAACAAATCATGTTGATGAAATACAGACATATATATATAACCATATATCGAGTGGTTACTCTCGCCCATATTTCATATCAAGTGGTTACCCATAACCTTCTAATGGTGAAGTTTGCGCATCTCATAGGACTTCTCGTACAAGCACAGTACCCCAAGCATTGCACATAGCCAATTATCTCCTAGTTAATTGACTGAATTGATACACTGAATAACATTCATCTAGTGATGTGGCAACTAGTGACCCTACCCTGCAGGTGGTTGGGCCGGTCACAATAGCACTCGGATCCAATGCACAAATTTATCATTTTATCAACTAGGTCATAAGGTTAAGTCTACATATACTAGTATACACATGCCACAAAGTTTCTTTTCAACATTTTCATTCACTGATGGCCACGTCATACAAATTCTTATTCTCATTTCCCATGCATATAAAATAGAAATGTGAGTCAAACAGTCATTCATTTCACAAGTACAAAGATGCACATTTCATATCAAAATAGGCATGCTCCAAAAATCATTGTTTGAGGGTTTTACTGGAGTTTACTCACCTTGGTCATAATAGTCTTCTACAAATCCTTCCTCAAAGTCTCAGCCCTTTGTCTTTAAGGGTTCTAAATCATAAACCTTAGTCTAGCACCTGAAACTTTAGCTTGTCTCCATTCTGCTAGGTGCCGTTAGAACAGCCGCCAAGCAGTGTTCAAATAGTCAACACTATTAGAACGGTTTTGACCATCGTCCAAACGGCTCTAACAGCTCACATAGCATTAGAACAGTGCACTGTTCACCATCTCCTACCTCCAAAAAATATCAATTTTTTTCTTACAAGGTCTCTAGTGGCTCTAAAACCTCCGAACACACTTCCTTTTTTTCTTTAACACTGTTAAGGGCTTAAAAATGAGACCTTTTAACAATATAACCCAAAAGTTTCCAACTTTCCTTCCCTTCCATTTTTCTTTCACTAAACACACTCAATTACAACCTAGATCTACTCGTTACAAAGCCTACAACTCAATCTTGGGTCTCATTCCCAATAAAATATACTTACCCCAATAAAATATACTTATCTAAGTCCTTGCTAATTTCTTAAACTCTCCATAATTACTACTTAACCCAGGAGATATCACAAATCCGATTTATCCTTGAAATTAAAATATCCCTATTTTTTAGAATAAAATTGGAGGTGTTACAAAAAAGAATTATCTAAGCTCGACCCAACTAACACCCTCAAATGTTTCAACTTTATTAAGCGTAAGGGAAGACGGCACAAGGGTCAACAACAAATCCTGTTTGTCAACCCCCCTCCAATCTTCACCTATTGGTTTCCAACGGCACCAATCGAAGGGAGTTGCCACTCATCCTTAGTTTAAGCCAAAGTTTTGAAGGTAACCAATAGTGCTGTGGTTATGATAAATCATAGAACGTAAGATAACCTTTATTTACAAGGCAATACCGTTGCATCTTCTCCAAATGAAGATTCAAAGAACTCCGGGTTTTGAGATATGTAAGGTATATAAGCGAATGAGTAATGTTGGTGCTAAGCAAAAAGAGCATATTATATGATAATAATAACTAAAAAATAACCTCAGTTTTATGACTATTGGGTGTTTAGGAAGCAGTATAGAGTTAAGTTTAGTACTGCTATTCACAAGACTAAGAAAACCTTCTCATGTTCCCTCCCTCTAAGGGTAGTCGCAAGTTCTATTGATGATTTTCGAAGAAGGTTTGGGCCTAACACTTTTACCACCTTTAAACAGCTGGACCATAAATGAAATGGTGAGAATCCTGTTTACATTTATGCCAACTTTTCTTTTTCTGTTTGGGCTAATAACCTTGGAGAGAATCTACCTGGTATACCAGATTTATTCCAACAGTCTTCTGCTGGTTTTGGGTGGATATCAGGAGCAATCAAATTTCAGGCCTTCTTTAGGTACCCGGTAAACACAAGGAACGAAAAAGATAGTGTAATGCATAACCATTTTGCTGTCAATGATCCAACTGACTAGCAAAAACACTTTATAAATGTAAAATGTTTACTGTGCCTTGAACAGATGAGGGATCACAACTTGAAAAGGAAGACCCCGGAGGATAAATTATGTCCAAACGAATGTACATAGAATGATAGAATTGATACCATTGGAAAGCTTCCAAAAATATCATCAGTGTCCCACTGTTGCAAAGCTCCTCAATGCCCTGTTGAAACAAGTAGGTTCACATGTTACAATGTGTTTTCCACCTCAATCTCAGAGTGCGTATAATATTTGCAGTTTTTGAACTTCAAAGGACCATAAATATTAAATAACATGGATGAGAATTTACAAGGTGGGGTCGTAACTGCAATAAATTACCAATCAAGCTATCACTTGTGTAACTCATTCTTTCAGAAAAATCATTCTTTATGAATAGGGTGCAAATACCAAAGAATACTTGGAATAAGGAATATATGTACCATTTCCAAACCCTGTCCGTCCATTTACTCAGGGGAATGCTGCAGTTGGGTTACTAGAAATTGTGAACAGAAACATATCTCATTATTTCACAAGTTCACAACAATTAAATCAAGTGAACAAGGTTTTACAGTTGATCCAATGGAACTCAGTATACTTAATACAATCTGGGAGGTATTGAGACCAGGTTGTGCATCAAACCTCTCAAATAGCCAATATCATCCGCAACATATTTGTGTGTACATAGAACAAATATGTTGTATATCTGTGACCATACAACAAGATCATTTTGGTATATCTGTGACACAACATAAATCAAATAAAAGCAAATTAACAACTAAATGTGAGCATATATTACAAACCTCAAGAATGCCCGGTTGATAATAAATTAAGAGAAAAAGGCAGAGCTCTCGAACATGAAAAATATACAAGAGAGACAACTACCATAAAGGCGTCTGAAATTTAAGAGTTAACAAAATCAACAATATTTGAAGAGGATAAATCAGGAACATAGACTACAGCCCAGTCTAAGAGAGATTTCAAAAAGTAGATTTTTTACTTGTAGTACATTGGACTTGCAATCCTCAAAGAGGTGCCGATTTCTCTCTCTAAATCCTCCACATTAAAGGCAACTGAAGATACATTTAAAAGAAGAAAATAAATAAAGAGAATGAAGCCCTTAAACCCCCATCCCACCCCTGAAAAAAAAAAAAGAAAAAAAAAAGAAAGAAAAAAAGAAAGAAAAAAGATGGCTACATTCATTGAGTCTAATAAGTTTCTTTTCTGTTTGCCAAGAGGGCCATAACGACAAAACCAATATAAGTGAGGGTGTCTTAGAAATAGATTCAGCACGTAACATAGCAACCAAGTAGTTCATATCGAAAAAAAGAGATGGTAACAAAAAGCATTGTGCAGGGAAAATGCTAAAGGAGGAACAACACCTACCAGAAAAGGAAAAAAGTATTAACATTCCAACACAAGAATTCTTTTCGATATAAGTAATCGAAATATTATTTAAGGCGTAAAAACGCACCCAAGTACATAGGAAGCATACAAGAGAAAACACCTAACTAGTTAGGAAAAATGAAAAAGAACAGACAATCATGATAACTAAGCACCAAAGGATAAACAAAAGTAGCTATGCAAAGATAAAGAGTATGAAGAAAAAATAGTCTAGCTCCTCCACCGCTTTGTTGCGGTCCACAAAATTTCTATCATTTATTTCTCTCAAATGACACCAAAAGAGGCAATAAGGTATAATCTTCCATACAGCAACACTCCTAATGTCACTAGCAGTCAATCGACAAGCGAACAAGTCATCTCCACAGTTAGGCATAACCCAAAACAGCTCAAAGCGAATGAAAAAGATATTTCATAAGGCACAAACAACCTCACAATGGAGAAGGAGATGATCCACAGACTTTCCATTCTTTTTATACATACATCACCTATCAATCACATTGACATGCCACTTGGAAAGATTATTCACGGTAAGGATCCTTCCTAGGGCCACTGTCCAGAAAAAGAAAGTCGCTCTCAAAGGGACTTTAGTTTGCCAAATACTCTTTTAAGAGGAGATGGCCATCATTACAAGCTAGGACACCGTAGAAGGAACTAACATTGAACAACCCTTTTTTGGAGGGGACCCACCAAAACTTGTCTTAGTTTTGATTGGTCGTCGTTTGGTTTTTATTCAAGGGTGATTAGGGTTATGGGTTACGTAGGTTATTTCTATGTGGAAACCAAATCTTTTGAGTTTCGTTCAAATGTTCAAGGCGAAGTTCAACTTGCAGAGAAGAGTAGAGGAAAAGTTCGATCAGTTATCATGGCATGGCCTACTATTTTCTGGTTAGTAAGTGCATGGGACTACTTGACAAAATCTGTGACAGTACACGAGAACCGGAGGACGTTTCGATTTGGTTGTCTTGCGTATGTGGTGCAGAGAAGAACAATTCACATGGGAATTTTCTGGAACTGTCTGAATATGGAGGCAAAGGGAGAAGTTTTGTGATAATTCCATAAGGCATTGAAGGAAGGGATGGGAAGATTGCCGTGTGCAATTGCAACGGCTGAAGTTGCATTATGAGAAACAAAGGGAAGTGAAATCACCTGCTGAGGCACCGGTGGGGAAGAAAACAGTAGGGCAGAAGAGTTGGGGGGGGGGAAGGAGAAGTTACCGGTGGGGATCACGTATGCAATGGCAGTGGTGGGTGAAAAGGCCATAGCCGGCAAAACCCAAACCACCGGTGAGGGGGTTTCAAAAGTTTTGGAAGGGACAAAATCCACGGCGTTTGTTCCTGGGGATCACGCTCAGCATCAAAGCGAGACTTTGGTGCCTCAATATCAAAGAGACGATATTCAGGGATTAAAGGAGATGTTAGTTTCCTTACAAAAAGAAATAGCCAGTTGTCTCCAGAAGCTGGAAATGGGCTGGGCAACTAAGGAGAAAGACATTCTGTTGGCCCAAGGCAGAGGAGAAAATGGGAGGAGAAAACGGGCTGAAGAATGGGGAGCAAAATGAAGATGGGCCAGGCCTCAAAGCTATGGACGAACACAAGCCCACATGGAAGCAACCCATTATCAGATTTTACCGCAAGACTTACGTGCGTAGAAGGTTACCCAAACGCCAATTGAGATGGTGCCCAAAACTATTGGGCCGAACAGAGCAGCAGGTGACTGGAGAGTCACCGAAGAGTAGCCGGAGTAGGTCTCCGGTGAAGCCCATATGCGAGAAGGTCACAGACCTGGCCGAAAAGAGTGCTGCCCAACTCAATAATGAAGTTATAAAGGCAGCAATGGCGGCGATAGGAGGGGAGAGTGCGAAAGCAGGTGGGCAGGCTGGATGTGAAACAGATAAGGCCGAAGATGGAATAACTAAACTTATTGGTGTTATAGAGGACATGGGTCAGCTAGTGGGCCCGAAACAGCAAGACCCAGACAATGCCGGCGATTCTGCCGGAAAATAAATGGGGACTGAGAATGTAGAAAGTTGCACAGAATCTGCCGATCAGGGGGTTCATGTAGAAAGATGCTCTGAAACTGCCGATCATGGGGTTCATGTAGAAAGCTACACAGAAACTGCTGATCAAGGGGTTTTGAATGTCAAGCAACCTAGGGAGCAAAACAAAATTGGGAGAGAGGAAGAAATGGGAGAGGAGAGGGAGGCAGAGAAAATCTCGGGCGATGGAGTTGTGGCTTATGCACTGGTAGAGAGGGCTGATAAGGCTGATGAGATGGGGGGGACAGAGATGCTAGATATTCAACCATTGGCCATTATGGGGGTAGGAGGAATTCAGTCAGTATCTCCAGATTGGGTACTAGAAAGGGTTCTAGAGTTTTGTTAGGAATTGGGGTTAATATGTGATGGGCATGAATAGGAGTTGTTGGCGTTGTTTACTGCAATTGAGGCCAACAAACAAACAAGAGAGGGAGCAGTGGGTATCACAGGAGTGGTAAAACAGGGAATGGGGGTAATCGTGAATTAAAGCGATTGGAATGCACGGTGAACTATGAGGTGAAAGAATCATCTAAAGTGAGTGGAAAAGGGAGGGCTAGTAAGTATTGTTAATGAAGCCAAAAATAATTTCATGGAATGTGAGAGGTATGAATGAGCCTAAGAAAAGAATGAAGATTAGGAGGAGGTTAAGAGAGTGGAAGGCGGATATTGCGTGTTTGCAGGAGACAAAAATGGAGGTCATTAATATTGAGGTGATTAGGAGTGTTTGGGGATGTACATATGTAGATTTGATATACTTGGGATCTACGGGTGCATCTAGAGGTATTTTATTAATGTGGGACAGGAGAATGGTAGAGAAGATTGAGGAATGTGTAAGGAGGTTTATAGTAGCATGTGTTTTCAGAAGTGTTACAGAAAATTGTGAGTGGGCATTTGCTGGAGTTTATAGGCCAAATAATGATGGTGCTAGAAGTATTCTATGGGATGAATTGGGTGGTTTAATGAATGTGTGGGAAAGACCTTGGTGTGTAGGGGGGGGGTGGATTTTAATGTAGTTCGACACCCCGGAAAAAGGTTACATGCTTCCAGACATACGCAATCAATGATGGATTTTGCAGATTTTATCTTTGAGCAAAGACTAATAGATCTTCCAATGGTAGGAGGGCAAATCACATGGTCTAATCGGCGTGCAGGGTCCAGGCTTTATAGATTTTTCATATCTACAGATTGGGAGGAATGGTTTCTAGAGGTATGTCAAAAGAGGTTGCCTAGGGTACTAGCAGACCATTTTCCAGTGATGGAGTGTGGTTTCGGTTCAAGAATATATGGTTACAAGCGGAGGGTTTTGTGGAGCAGGTGAAGAGATGGTGAGAATCTTATTATGTTGAAAGTAATCTGAGTTCTGTGTTGGCATGTAAGTTGAAAGCGCTGAAAGGTGATCTCAAAAAATGGACTGTGGAGGTGTTTGTGATGTAGGACAATATTTACCTTTATTTTCAGTAAAAACAAAAATAAAGAAAATTTCAATAATAATATTGGAGGAGTGCCTCTTGATCAGAATTTTATCCGTTCTCAGACATTGGAAGTACAAAAGGAAAGATTGTCATGATTCCCGCTGATTGTCAATTTTATATTAGGATTTTTATTTAATTTTATTAGGGGGTTTTTTTTTTTTTTTTTTTTTTATCGGGGAACCTGTCAAAAACGCTGCTCTTTGATTAGTTACCGTAGTCTTCCGCTACGTCAATTTGGAGACGTAGGAAAACGCAAAAAGGAGTTGGAGGAGAAATTGGGGGAGTTGGAACGTATTGTAAAAAGTAGAGAGTTAACGGAGGTGAAGATAATTAAACGAGATGAGTGTTCTCCAAACCTTGAGAAAACGCTTTTTCAAGAAGAGGTGAGTTAGAGGCAGAAATCTAGGGCATTGTGGTTGAAAGAGGGTGATCGAAATACAATGTTTTTCCATAGGTTGGCCAACTCGCATAGGCGTAATAACACAGTTGCTGCAATGATGGTGGAGGGTAATAGGACCGAGGACCCAGCAGTTATACAAGAACACATTGTGCATTTTTATAAAACATTGTATTCTGAGTAGTTTCAGGGGAGACCAAACAGGATTTTAGCTCCAATGATGAAAAATATTATGTCCATTGATGAAGGGGAGAGAGTATGGATGGAGCGAGAGTTTGAGGAAGATGAAGTTTGGGAGGTGGTGAGAAAGCTGAAGGGAGATAAAGCACCTGGACCGGATGGCTTTTCTATGGCATTTTTTCATAAATGTTGGGAGGTGATCAAGAAGGACATGATGGCAGTATTTAAGGAATTTCATCACACTCTTGTATTCATGTAAGACACGCGGGGAAGGGGAGGATAGGATGTGGTGGATTCCTTTGTGCAAAGGAAAATTCAAGTTTAGATCTTTCTACAGGATTCTTGCTTCAAGAGAGGCCAAATCCTTTCCCTTGGAAAAGTATTTGGCGCACAAAGGTCCCTCCGAGAGTTGCGTTCTTTGCCTAGACAGCTACCCCTGGTAAGATCCTTACCTTGGATAACATTCAGAAGAGAGGTATAGTTGTGATAAACCGGTGCTGCATGTGTGAATCGGAAGGGGGGTCAGTTAATCATCTGTTACTTCATTGTGGGGTTGCACGCACTTTGTGGTATACTATATTTGCTCGGTTCAAGTTATGTTGGGTTATGCCTAAAAGTGTGAAGATGGTACCTTTATGCCTCATGTGGATCATATGTGATGCAGATCAGACTCAGAGATCGTGCATCTCTGTTTCTGCGATCGATCCTGTGATTGATCGCACGATCGAGCGCACGCTAGCGAACGATCGCACCCACACTAGCGAACGATCGCAAAACTCGAGCCCAATGTCCAGAACCTATTGAGCAAGCGACCGATGAAGGGCGATCGACCGCCTGATCGTTCGCCATCTGCGAACGATCGCACTCGTCCCTGCGATCGATCGCACACGGGGACTTATGTTGTTTTCCGCGTTTTTAATTATTAAACCTGATGTTATTTAATTTTTTTAATAGTCTTAGGGTTTTGGGAGTCTTTATTTCGTAGTTTATCAGGTTTAGGGTTATGAGGGTTATTTATGTAATCTTTTTAATAGGTTTAGGGTTTGTGGCTATAAATATATTAAGGGGTTGTTGATTATTATTATTTTGTTGAATAAGAATTACTCGCAGACGAGTTTTCTTCCCCCTTTTCCCTTAAAATCGTAGATAGACTCTAGATTTTGAGAAGAGTTCTTAGATCGTCGATAGACTCTGATCTAGAATTACCTATCCTCTGCTTGTTTGTTGATCTTCGCTGCAGCCCACTACGTCGCGCTGCATCAGTTGGTATCAAAGCTCAGTCACTTTCCATGAATGGGGAGGAGCAACCGCTTTGCAGACATGAACGAGGTGTACACACACACGGAGATAGCACGTAAGGAGCAACCGGCAATTCGTTTGTGGCACATGGGTCGTGGGCCGAACGGTTGTCGTCGCCAACCAAGACCGCAATTCGCGGTGACGGAAGGCAAAATTAAAGTTGAAACCCGGCAATTCAAGGAGGATCAATTTCGGGCATTGGAGGATCGACGTGAAGCCTCGCCTACCCAAATATCCAACATGTATCGTCACAACGAGAATAGATACAGAAACCCTTCTGCGGAGCTCCGAACGCACGGAAGTCAGCACCATGCGCAAGCTCATGCCACTCGGTGGGTGGACAGGTTCAAACTCAAGATTCCAGAATTCCAAGGGGTGTTACAACCTTCAGAATTTTGGTATTGGATGTTGACTGTTGAAAAGTTCTTTGAAGTCAACGGAGTGGCCGACGCACAACGAGTCCCTTTGGTAGCACTCACATTCCGGGGAGTAGTTGCTTCATGGTGGCAACATTTGAAGCAACCTAGGAGGCGACAAGGCAAATTGAAGATCAATAGTTGGGAGCAACTATTGAAAAAGATGATAGACGCTTTCGTGCCCCAAGATGATACCATGGGCCAACCCCCCCAAAATTGGAGACAAGGGTTTATGGTTGTGACGAGAAAATATAAAAATTTCGACAAAAATAAGGTATTTCGGGAAACACGGAGTGATGCGAGGAGTCCACAACAGGCCAATTGGGCTCATACCTGCCAACCACAAATCCATACACCGAATCCATATTATGTGGAGGAGGAAAAAGAATCTGTGGATGGAGAGTTTCAGGAATCCAAAATCATTGATGAGGAGTTCGAACATGAATGCGTTGAAGATGAAGATACTTCACAAGGGTTTGTAGATTGGGATTCTCCACCAACCTATGATGAAGACGTCAATGAAGAAGATTCAATTGAAGAACCTGTGGCATCCGACCTAGAGGAAGAATACGGAGAATATGGGTTGCATCCCATGTTTGGCGTCCCCTACCCCAACAAAGATGACCAATTGGAAGAAGAAGAGCCTACTTATGACATCGCCGATTATGAAGAGGTTGATGAAGGCCTTTCAGGTGAGGTGTTTAATTATAATGAAGAAGATGTTGAGTATGTTGATTTCCTTGGCACTGAAGAATTTTTAGATTCTCCTAATCATGATGTTGATGAATTTTATACAGATGAGGAGAATTATATGTTCATAAGGGAAGTAACAGTTGATCCATTGTTGAGCATTTTCATGGCACGTGGGAGAGAAAAGGAACAAGAAAAATGTGGCCAGTTCAAAGAATTGACAAGTAGTGTGTGGGGCTTTCACGACAAACATCGAAGTATGCCGATGATGGAGTGTCGCATTTAGTATGGGTTGTTGTTTTGTTTTGGTCTGGAGGATGGCGAGTGGAATGAGTTAATCGGGCATCCGAAGGATCGTGGAAAGGATCGACTAAATTCGAGGACGAATTCTCTCCAACCTGGGGAGGATGATGCAGATCAGACTCAAAGATCGTGCATCTCTGTTTCTGCGATCGAGCACACGCTAGTGAACGATCGCACCCACGCCAGTGAACGATCGCAGAACTCAAGCCCAATGTCCAGAACCTACTGAGCAAGCGACCGATGAAGGGCGATTGACCGCCTGATCGTTCGCCCATCTGCGAACGATCGCACTCGTCCCTGCGATCGATCGCACAAGGAGACTTATGTTATTTTTCGCGTTTTTAATTATTAAACCTGATGTTATTTAATTGTTTTAGTAGTCTTAGGGTTTTGGGAGTCTTTATTTCGTAGTTTATCAGGTTTAGGGTTATGAGGGTTATTTATGTAATCTTTTTAATAGGTTTAGGGTTTGTGGCTATAAATATATTAAGGGGTTGTTGATTATTATTATTTTGTTGAATAAGAATTACTCGCAGACGAGTTTTCTTCCCCCTTTTCCCTTAAAATCGTAGATAGACTCTAGATTTTGAGAAGAATTCTTAGATCGTCGATAGACTCCGATCTAGAATTACCTATCCGCTGCTTGTTTGTTGATTTTCGCTGCAGCCCACTAAGTCGCGCTGCATCAATATGGAGGGAAAGAAATGCTCGATGTTTTGAAGAATCGTCAAGGAATATAGAGGACCTCACACACTTTTTCCTTTCTACCCTTTTCACTTGGACTGCGGGCTTGCTAGCTCCCTTAGTGATTAGTTTCCCTGTTTTTCTCTCTTTTCTCTTCTCTTTCTCCCTCTCTTTTTCCTTCTTAGGCATTCTTTTATATACACCCTATGTATTAAGGTTGCGCCCCTCTGTGCATTTTGATTTATACAATTTTACTTACCAAGAAAAAAACCTATAGTGACTTTCTTGCTCTTTTTAAGTCTTTTTCACTCCTCCAATATACCTCTCTATTAAACCCACATAAATTAGAGATAATTAAAGTAATAGCAACCAAACAATCAATAAAATATAAAACAGCAAGCAATCCTTAAAAAAATTACCCTAGGAGGTCTAGAGTATTACAATCACCACTCCTTATAAAAATCTCGTCCTCGAGATTTGATCATCACTCACACTTGCACATCTAATCTTTACCACTTATAAATACTATGGAAGAAAATGGTGAAAAATTATAAAGTTTTTCAATCTATTCTTTTATAACTCCAAATTATCGTCCCCCAAACCTCAAATAATATTTATTCCTATCTTTAAACTTTTCCCATAAAATTTATCCTTTAAGCAACCTCAATTGCATATGATTGAAATCTACATCCTACAATGAAAGACGACTTACTGTCAAGTCCTAAACATTATCAATTAAAACAATTATATGATCACTAATTAATACCTCAAAACTCCTTTTTATGAGTTCACCATGTTCCCTCAATCTCGTTTAAGCGTAGACATATAATCTATCCAATTTGTGGTCTTTTAAGCACCGAAAGTCAGTGTCATTATTGACAAATCCAAGAATCCAAGAAAAAACTTAACAAAGATAGACTACCACCAAATTTAGGTGATAGATGGACCTTCCAGGACACACTCATTCATGTCATCATGATTCAAATCTTTCATTCGTTCCACCAGATTGTTGCACAAGTTTTGTTTTCGGCTTCCTTTTGAGTAAGAAGAGAACCAATGTCACTTGATTAGCGATTCCAATAGAATTAAAGACAAGTTCTAGATTGTCCACGCTCGTTTATGGAGCAGCTGTAGAAGTCAGACTTAAAGCAAAGATTACAATGAGGATCTTAAGTTCAAGAAGGAAGAAGATATCAAATAAAGTGTCATTAACAAAGGAAGGACAATTGATACTAAGTCCCGTAAAGAAACATCACCAAAAGATTTTGGACCAAAGATCATTAAAACTCACAAAAGCAATTCATCCAAAATGAATCAAATTATTCAACCCCATACCAGCCAGAAAGGAAACAAGTAAATTTGGGAAACAGTAAGAAACAAGCCTCAAGGTGTCTTATAAATACTGTAGAACCTTAAGACCCTGCTCTTGAGTGTTCTATACATCCAAAATTCATATATTTTTTCCTCCTTTCTTGCAGTGCTTACTACTTCTATGGATCTTTTCTTTCACTACACGTCTTACAATAGAAACGCGGTTGCCAGATTTTGTATGTCCACAATTCATGGAGCTGAACAATTCAAACAAATTGTCTAAGAGTACATAACTCTTCAGTCCATGGTTTGCTAACCACTTGTTTTCCTTGTCCAAACTCTTTGTCCTTTATTAACCATTTGTTCAGCAATTGAAGGTCTCCACATCTTAAGGTCCAGCTAAAAAGTCTTTTAACATGTGGTGTTTCTATTTTCTTCAATGTCAAGTCCATTGCATGAAGAACATCAGTCTGGTGGGTGAGAACGCTGCCCAGAAAAACAGGAGACAAAATCCCACTGTTTTGGAAACAGCATTATATTATAGAAGAGGGTTGCATACACATGTTAAAAAAATGTAACTTTGTTGGGATGGTCACGTATTAAAAGTGATTGTGGGCAGTAGATGGTGAAACATGGGAGAAAATCAAAAAAGAAGGCTGCAAATACAAAGCCAACTTGGAAAGATTATTAACCGGAAGACTCATTAAAAAACCTAACTATCACATACTAAAATATAAAAGTATGCATGAAATAATAACTGAAACTCATTCATTCAGAAGTCATCACACGGAATGCACAAATTTGATCACATCCATGATTACTGCAAACACTAAGAGATGAATACGATAGAAAAGAGGCAAAGACTTAAAAAGCATGACATAATAGTAACTCCATTTATCACAAAGCAAATGCACAGTTTATTTGATATAAAATGAACCTCACATTCAGGGATTCTTTTTCTTTCGCTTCATGTTACTCTGATTGTCCCCCCCCCCCCCCAACTGAAGCCCGCATAATCTCCTCGTAAAGGGTGATAGTTGAGCGATAGCAGCTGTTGCTTTGCCGTGTCGAGCCTTGGTTTCTCATCTTTCTGCGCCCAAACAACATCACATACACAGATACACCCAAGTCTAACCAAACAAAAAATAAGTGAAAGATGACCAAAACTTACAAGGCCTCTCCGAAACCCTGAAATCCGGTGCTTGCAAAGTCTAAGTTCCATCTCCAGAGCATGCATCCGGTATTCAACAGGCACTGCGCATTGCTCAACTATTTGTTTATGCCTACCTCTGACAACCTCCGGCTGCCACGCGTTCAAAGCTACTGAAGCTTCCCTGCAACCCACAAGACAAATCGAATGGTACAGAGC
Organism: Carpinus fangiana; assembly: GCA_006937295.1. Classification (NCBI taxonomy): domain Eukaryota; kingdom Viridiplantae; phylum Streptophyta; class Magnoliopsida; order Fagales; family Betulaceae; genus Carpinus; species Carpinus fangiana. The sequence goes on along the minus strand of CM017328.1, from coordinate 18,816,452 downwards.
AGTAAAAAGTCTTCTGTTACAGCGATTGATTGAATACTTAATTACCTGACCTTTCCTAGATTTGACAATTCTGCGAGAATTGCCCTCATATTCTCGCCCTCCTCGGCCAACCCAGTCTCCATCCCTCGAAGCTTTCTAGAAAGTTCGGCAATTTCATTCTCCTTTCTAAGCACCGCCCTTCTGTGCGCCGCTATCTTCCTCTCTCGCTCCCTCTCATACCTACAAACCAATCAATTAAAACCTAATACTCCTATTCCAATTCATCATTACTTACAAGAAGGATCCACCTGTTTCTGTATAGGGATTTAGGTTTGACCGGTGAAGAAGAAGAAGAGGCGGAGGGGAAATCGGAGAGGAGTAGGTGGGACCAGAGCGCTTCTTCGCCGGAGAGTCTGTGGAGGAGTCGGCAGGAGATGGAGATGCAGCAGAGGTCCTTGTAGGTAAAACCGCCTCTTTTGATACCGAGTTCAAGGATTCGCCTCCACAGATCGTCTGGTAGAATGGACATTTTGCTCTTCTAATTTCCAAGGTACGAAATAAGTCCTTTTGCCATTTGGCTTCTTCTAAACATTTTCCACCGCCAACACAACTGGCGCCAGCCGCTAAAGAGTATTCCCGCAGCCTCACCAAAACAATGTTTTTTTGCTATTTTGGTGAGGCAAAGTGACTAAAATCTTGCCTCATTTTTTGTCATTTTATTTAGTATTATTCACTCACTACATAAATAAAAAATAGGGTTAAATATTTAATTAGTCCATAGGGTTTGAAAACTTTATTTTTTTCTCCCTAGAGTCTGAAAAGTGACCAAATTGGTTCTTGTGGTTTTAAAAAGTGACCAAATTAGTCCATCCGTCAGTTGACCGTTAGTTGACTTAACAGACTGACACGTGGACCAATTAAAAGTTTACACATAACCACTTAATTAAATTTTTTATTTTTTTAAAAAAATATTTTTTAAAAACGGAAAAAAAAAAAAAAAAAACAGAAGAGAGAGAGAAAAACCTGGATGGCTACGGCCACCCCCTTGGGCCCATGGGGGCGGCCGAGCCACCCCTTGGTGCCCAAGGAGGGGGCTACGGTCACCCCAGGGTTTTTTTTTTTAAAATATTTTTTGAAAAAAAATAAAAAATTTAATTAAGTGGCCACATGTCAACTTCTAATTGGTCCACGTGTCAGTCCGTTAAGTCAACTAACGGTCAACTAGTGGATGGACTAACTTGGTCACTTTTCAAACCCACAAGGACCAATTTGGCCACTTTCCAAACCCTAGGAAGGAAAAAATAAAGTTTTCAAACCCTAGGGACTAATTAAGTGTTTAACCCTAAAAAATAATATAACTTTGAGGTAATTTACTTTACGGTCCTGAATTAACACGCGATTTGACAAGCTCCAAACTTCAAAATCTCTCAATTTGGACCCTGAACTTTTAATTGCAATTAATTTGAACATCTCTATCAAATTTAGCCGCAAACTTCTACCAGCAATATCTAAGAAGATCAAAATATCCCTGATTTTTGTTATAAAAATTTAAAAAAAAAAAAAAAAAAAAAAAATTGTGACGGCAATTTTTTTTAACTTTATTTTTAAATTTGGAATTTTATAAAAAAAAGTCATGGGTATAAATGTCATTGTTTCACTTTTAACGTTTAAAATCTTACGAAGAGGTTTAAATTGATTGCAATTAAAAGTTTAGATATCCAAATTAAAATGTTTTTAAGTTTGGAGAGCTTATCAAATTGCGTGGTAATTCAAGAGTCTAAAGTGAAGTTACCCCTATAACTTTTCTCTTCTTCCATATTCTTTGAAAAGGTAAAAAAATAAATAAATAAATATATATATTTGAAAAATAATATTTAAATGGAATAGTGAAAGTTGATAGTTAAAATAGTGAGGCTGCTAAGTGTGCTCTAAAAAAATAGGTAATTCAAATAAAATAAAATGTACTTTTGTTTATTTTGGTAAGTAAAATTTGCTTGAGACTGATAGGAATGCTCTAAAGAATTCGTTTCCGAAGGGTTCAAGTAACTTGACAAAAATCTCGAGTTTTGAAATTATTTAGGTCAAAAACTTTTACTTTAAGGTATGGAACTTCTAATTTAGGAAAAAGTACACATGCCCTTCAAATTATTACTTTATTCTCAATGTCTTCTCAAACTACCAATTGTCTCAATTTCTCCCTAAACTACTAATAAATGTTGATGTACCCCTAAGTAGAACCATTTTCCATTCGGTTAACTGAAATTGTCAGTTAAATCAGTTAGTTCATCGATTACATTTCGATAGAATTTATTTCAAAAGTTTTGGTTAAACGGATATTTCGGTTAAAATCGGTTTGGTTAATCAATTAACCGCATGCTTTTTTAATTGGGCCAAAATTGATTGTTTGGGGAGCCTAATTTATTTATTTATTATTATTATTATTATTTGCTAAAATAGCTTATTGAACCAAACAAATTTTAAATTGACCCATTAATTAACACAAAAATATTCCATCATACATATATTCTGCTAATAAATTGGTCGTAGAATCCACTAACTAATATATTATACTAAAAAAACCTAGCTAATGCTCTCGTAATCATCATTCTACTAAAAAAATATTTATTATTAGAAGGGGTATGCAAGGGGTTGCGGTTAGCAGTCATTGGCAAAATAGCTAACTGCAACTGCTTAAGGTAGTTGTTGAATTTTAATAACTGCTCCGGTTAGACGATTATTCAAATCAATAACCAATGGTTTTATAACAACTTTCTTTTATATGAGCTTTTAGGATTTTTAAGGTGTTTTGGGCCTTCATTGTGCCTATTTTTTAGGATTATTTAAATAATTTTGGATCAAAATGTTCCCAAAAATAATGAATTTGATAAAACCTTATCCCTAATATAATATTAAACATCATTGTTTTGGTTTTTAACTCCAAAACTACCAAACAGTGTCATTTTAATGTTATATTTTTAATATAAAATATAAAATATATATTTATATTATTATATTGAAGGGTAGGCGGTTAGCGATTAGCAATAATTAACCGTTTTTTCCTACCCCTAAAACCGCTAATCACTCCGCCCTAGGCAATTATAGGTTTTTTATAACCGCCTACCAAAGCGGTTATACGGTTAGCGGTTATAAGGGGTTAGCGATTATAAGAGGTTAGCGATTGAGGGGCGGTTATAACCACCCCGTTTGTACACCCCTAATTATTGGTTAATTCAGTTAACCGACAAAAAATCTTTAACCGATTACCAACCAACTTTTGGCAATAAGCAGTTAATGTCAATTTAGTCACAGTCGATAAGCAGTAAACGATTAATCTGCTTACACTTACCCCTAAGGACAACAAAAATTACCTTAAAAATGTTTCAATAAGATAAAAATATCTTTATACATTAGAGGAAAACAAAAACAAAAAAGTTTTAAATAATAATAATAATAAATTTAAACAAAAATTAATTTTTTTTAAAAAAAATCTTGTAAATTGTTTTTTTCTTAAATTCGTTTTTTTATATATATTTTTAAAATAAAATAATAAAACTATCCAGTGTGTACAAGTGCGAGGTCGAATCTACAGGAAATTGTGTCATGAAATTTAATTTATATCTAAATCAATTCTATTTTAACCTAGTTACGAATTTTGTTGTACAAAACATAAACTAAATAAAACTAAATTTAAATCAAATGATAAAAAAAAGTACTAAGGTTTCAAAATTCACCTCACCAAATTAAAATATACATTCTCATGTTGTTGTCATACATCCTACAAGCAATTAAACCTTATACATGTTCTATTATTTTTATAAAATTAATCTATTGAAGCATTCAATGAATCCATCCTAATTACAAATTACAAATTACAACGAATATCTAATTGAGACCAAAACATTCAATGTATTCGTTTGAATTACGAAAGACAATGGATATCCAATTACAATCAAAATATTCAATGTATCCGTTGGATGAAACACATTAAATATCCAACATTTAATCAAACAAATAATCAAACAATCAATTAAAAGGGTTTAAATTAATAATTGAATTGAAATAGAACCTCATATATATAAAAGTCGGAATTGTACGAACATACATGAGAAATATAAAACTAATCAATGGTGAGGCTTCATCTTCAATCTTAGTTGAAGGTTTTAGCCTCTTATGATTACACAAAACATAATAAAATGAATTGATAACATAAAAACTAAAAATTTATAAAGGGAAATCGAATTCAGAGTTCAAAAAAGATAAAAACCCAAAGTTTTAGACTGAACGGCTCCCCCTCGGTGCATTTACAATAGAAAACAAAGGTATTTAAACTAAAACTAGGGTTTCAGCGTTGCCATGTCAGCGTGAGTGCGCTCAAGCGTACTCGGGTCTCCAGGTCTTCTGCGGCGCAGCATTTAGGCATTGCGTGTGTGGGCTGATGTGGACGTGCGCTGGAGCGGGGCTTGCTGTGCTCGAGTGCAAATGCGCTCGAGTGTGGGTGCCGTGCGCTCGATCCCATTTCTAGAGTTTACACTTGTTCCCGCTTCTTTGCAATTTCCAAATAAAGATCACCATTTTTCTCTCAATGACCTGCAAAATACTAGGGCACCAAAACTAACCAAAACATCAGAAAAATAATGAAGCTAAAGGCTGAGCAAACATAAATTAAGGGCGCCAAATATGCACTCAACACAAACACATGCATATGATGATTAGGCATACTCATATGAGGAATTCAATTAACTAGAAAATAATCAATTTAAATATACCAAAATATAATTGTCACAAAGGGGTCAATATTGAAATACTAAAAAGGCATGATTTAGGGCTTTAATCTAGAAAAAGACAAAACACAAAAACGAAACAAGACATCACAAAATAACAAGACTAAGAGATTAACATATGTAATTTAAGGGGCTAAAATATGTATATTTTAGTACTTATCACACCCCCAAACTTACATATTGTTACTCTCTTTGCAATGGGAAACTAAAAATAAAAAGAAACATAGAAAAACTAGAAGTTTTTTTTTTTTTTTGGGATGTACGATTGCATTTACCATTGGCAAGAAGGCTTTTAAACCCCTAGGCATCCCTAGTCAGACGAGTCTTGTAGAAGTATGAATGTAAAATACAGATAAAATAATTTACAACGTATGACATGGTACACTGGTACGTGCGGTATAATGGCCATAGTCTTACTATATATGTTAGCTTTATGGTTAAATGTGTGTGTTATATGGGCCTTGGATTCAATGGTTGGTCGTTGCTGGCGCAGCCTTAATGGGCGGTCACTACAGGACGGACATCATTAGCTGTGTGGGCCACCGGAGGTCAGACTCAGTCATACCGCTAGTGTTATGTATGGTAGCATTCAATAACTGGGGCACTGGCATTGTACTACACGTCCCTTGGGACATGTTGTGCAATTATCTACCTAAATTAATAGGCAAATAATTGTAGTTTTACTTGCAAATATGATCAGTGTCAAATTGTGTATATTTGACCCCTTTAACTTATATTTGTTAGGCCTTTAGCTTTGTTAATTTCTAATTATTGTTGGTGTTTTTAGTGTTTTGAGTTGTGTAGGTCTTTACAACAAAAGTTGGCCACAAGAGAGCAAAAAGACACTAAGTGAAGAATTGGACCCCTGCCAAGTGCGTTCGACCGCACTTGGTGCGTTCGAACGCACT
>CM017328.1:18788364-18804379 GCA_006937295.1 Carpinus fangiana | reverse complement strand
AATCTTCAACTTAGGTTGAAGATGAAGCCTCACCCTTAGTTTAAATTTCTTGCTTTTACATTTTATGCTTATTTTCCGTTATTTAATTCCGCATTCGTCATTTAATTTCTGTGACAAATAATTGAATGGTTGTGTGTTGTTGATGCATTGATAGTCATCCGGTGATGTGTTCCAAGCCGGGTGCACAATGAGTGTTTGGTTGTGATTCAATATCCACTGTGATCCAAGGATACAGTGGATGATTTTATCTATAATCAATACTCATTGTCGCTCCTTAACGGTAAACACATTATTCGGTTTGACTTGTGTCAATTACCACAATAGAGTGTGTTGAAGGGTTTAAAGTTTAAAAAACGGAGAATGAGTGTTTAATGTATTTAGCTTATTCTTATTGGGTGAGGTTCATCTTTAACCTTAGTTACTTTTATCCCTATAGTTTTCAGTTTAATTTTATTTCTGCACTTTTAAATTGTTCAAAATCAATCCTCCTTGGGACTAGGTTAAGATACATTTTATTTAAGAGTTGTATTAGTTTTTATTTACAAAACGCCGTTCTCTGTGGTTCGACCTCGCATTTTCACGCGCACTTTACTGCACACAATTCGTACACTTGCGAGTATTATTTTTGATACGATCAAAATACACAAGATCAAAATAGTAGCATAATGTACAAGTGCGAGATCAGTCCCACAGGGATTGGTAAATTTTGGTTAAAATTAATTTCGCAATGTAAACAAGAGAAAGAAAAATTGATTTTGATTCAATAATGATAAAGTGTAGGGCTTTGATTTCCACCAATAATCATGCTTACACAATAAAACAATATGTCAATGCTTTAATCACATTATGGATACTTAATGTCTACCAACCTAGGGCTATGAGTGTCTACTCCTTAAGCTATTAATTTTCCTAAGCAACGAATTAGGCATGAGTGTCTACTCTAATTCTTTTCTTTCTTAAAGGATTTAGCATGGGTGTCTACTAAGTTGTTCCTTAAGAAAGCATAAAAACTATGGAAATCGACAAACACATGAGGCATAAAGCATGGGTGTCTACTCCCGGTTTCCCATGTTGATTAACCCAAGAACTTGGTGTGGATATCTTTTGTTACTCTTATTAAACACAGGACTCGGTCATCCAAATTGATTTAACTAACTAGTCCATACCACATGCATATGTTGATCAGGCAAACACATATGAGGAATTCAAGAAAATAGAAATTAATCAAGTTAAGCATTATAATGCAATTATCGCAAAAGCGCCAATATTGAATTATTCAGTAAACATGACTAGGGCTTCAATCTAGCCCTAGTAAGAGGTTTAGTTGCACATGAGTTTGATGTTAAACATCTTCATAAAATAAAATAGAAAGGAAAAGAATAAACCCGAAAAACGCTTCCTTGAAGAGCTGTCAATTCTTCTCCAAAATAACCTGTGTGTATTTCTGTGTTTACAGGCCTATTTATAGAGTTTAAGAAACCCTGGAAGCACCTAAAATCCATAGAGATTGTAAAACAAACCCTAAGCCTATTTCCAAAATAAAACCAGCCGCCTACTATTTACTAGCGCACGATTGCGCTTGATCGTAGGTGCAGTGCGCTTGATTGCACTATGCTCGATCCTTCTTCTTGCACGCGCGAGCGCAGGTGTGCTCGTTCCTTGGCTTGGGCACTCGAGCGCTAGTGCGCTCGATCGTTCTAACAGACTCCATCTTTTTCTCAATTTTTGTCCTTTAAGCTCTATATTTCCAGAAATGCTTCATTTTCTTCCAAAGACCTATAAAACAAGGAAAACACAAAAAGAAAATAAAATAGAACGAAATAACACAAACTAAGAGTTTAACAAATATAAAATTAAGGTGCTTAAATATAAGCACTTATCACACCCCCAAACTTAAATATTGCTAGTCCCTTAGCAATATAAAACTAACAACTAAATGAAAAACAAAAAGATAAGTCCAACTTTCGTGAGATGTACGATTGCATTTAGCATATGCCACAAGCCTTTTAAACCACTAGGTATTCCCTAGAGGACAAGTGAAGTCTTGTGAGGGTTTTCTAGGAATGTTACCCACAAACATTATGCACAGTTCATGTTATCTAAAAATTAAAGAATCACTCAAAACCATGATTTTCATTCATTAGCAAGCTTAAAAAGATAAGCTCCATCTTCTCAATGAATTGAAATTCTAAAGTCTAATCACTTACAAAAGACATGCTAAGGCATCACATGTTCGAAATTGTGTAAAGTGAATTAGCACAAGACTATGAGGCTTCCAAATAATTTCAATGTGCAATTTCTCCATATCTCAAGGTTCACTGAAATTCCCATCAGAATGAACAACACTAGCATACTTTTCTTTGATTCTTTCTTTTATTATTAGGCTCTGCAACGTTTAGTTCCCTTAAGCTTTCTAACTAACCCATGTAACAAGTTTGAGCCAATGACTCCCAAACCAGATGGTTTTAGGGCATTACGTGTAAAGACACCCCTAAGGACTTACTAACTCAAGTCAAAAAGGCTACAAAACTAAACTAGCCATAATTTAACCAAATCAAAATTCTCACCTTTTGACGTAAACACTCATTGCTTAATGAGACAAGAGGTCCAGTTACTTAGTGCAAATTTTATCAATGATTTTTTTTTTTTTTATCATATGTAATATGCCAAAGTGCCCATCCAACAAGTCATCCAGTTTCACCCAAGAAATAGAAACATACATATCAAAACCACATGTCACACCCCACAAATCATGTGCTAATGTGCTTGTGTTAGAGCAGATCAAACATGTGAATTCTCAAATGCCCAAAGTAAGTAACCAAACTTAAAAATTCTATTATCGGATCATGTGTTCAAAATTTTTAAGCTCACCATTGAAATCAAATCACAATCTTTAGATCAAAACAAATTTTCAAGACAAACATGACATGCAGTTTTTTTTTTTTTTTTTAACAAAAGAGAAATAACAAAACTAAAGACAAAGTGTGTGTAATGCGTCTCCCATACCTCGAAACTTAAAGTACACATTGTCCCCAATGTGTAGATAACATGGAAAGAGCTGACCTGGGAGATGGAGAATTGCTTGGATTGGCATGGCTCATAGCACACTGATGAGTGCCTAAAAGTGCTTATTTGAACCCCTTAATTTATATTCGTTAGGCTCTTAGTATTGTTAATTTCTAATTATTTTTGGTGTTTTTAGTGTATTGAGTTGTGCAGGTCTTTACAACAAAAGTTGGCCACAAGAGAGCAAAAATACACTAAGTGAAGAATTGGATCCCTGCCAAGTGCGTTCGACCGCACTTGGTGCGTTCGAACGCACTGACGGTCGAACGCAGGGACAAGGTCGAACGCAGTCCCCGTCATCCCGCAACTCGCGCTGTTGCCCTAGGAGTCCATCGCTTCCGCTGCGCCGTTACGGTTTTCTGCGGTCGAACGCACAACTCAGCAGTACTTTCGAACCCACTTCATGCGTTCGAACGCACTCGTAGGATTTTTAGTCTATAAATAGGACCCTAGGTCCATTTGGTCAAAGACACATTCTTTTGGGGCGTTTTTAGAGAGCATTTTGCGTATATTTGCCTTGCTCCGCCCCTTTTATTTGTAAGCTTTTCATTTTAATTTAATTTCAATGCATTCTTTTACTTTAATTATGCTTTGTTATTCAATGGGTGGCTAAAATCTTCAACTTAGGTTGAAGATGAAGCCTCACCCTTAGTTTATATTTCTTGCTTTTACATTTTATGCTTTATTTTCCGTTATTTAATTCCGTACTCGTCATTTAATTTCTGTGACAAATAATTGAATGGTTGTGTGTTGTTGATACATTGATAGTCATCCTGTGATGTGTTCCAAGCCGGGTGCACAACGAGTTTTTGGTTGTGATTCAATATCCACTGTGATCCAAGGATACAGTGGATGATTTTATCCATAATCAATACTCATTGTAGCTCCTTAACGGTAAACACATTATTCGGTTTGACTTGTGTCAATTACCACAATAGAGTGTGTTGAAGGGTTTAAAGTTTAAAAACGGAGAATAAGTGTTTAATGTATTAAGTTTATCTTTATTGGGTGAGGTTCATCTTTAACCTTAGTTATTTTTATCCCTACATTTTCACTTTAATTTAATTTCTGCACGTTTCATGTTCTACATCAATTCTCTTTGGGACTAGGTTAAGATACATTTAATTTAAGAGTCGTGTTAATTTTTAATTACAAAACTCCGTTCTCTGTGGTTCGATCTCGGTACTTGCGCAACGCTATACGACCTAACTGTTCGTTCTCTTGCGAGTACCTAAATTTGGTACGATCACACACCCCCAAACTTGAACTAAAGGACCCTTTGTCCCTGAAAGCACAATACTAAGGTAACACTGGAAAACAAAAGAAACTAAAAATAGATAATAACAAGAAATTGAAAAACAATAGAAAACGTAAAGGATAAACTGTGGGATGCCTCCCATGAGCGTTAAGTTTTATGTCTTCAGCCAGACTGTGTGACTGCTCACTGTAGCCCCCCATGTGGTGCTAGTCAGGAATTTTGTCGAATAGGTGGTACGTTGTTGTTAAATTATCTACCTAAATTAATAGACAAATAATTACAGTTTTACTTGCAAGTGCACGAGGTCAATGTAGTAGCATAATGTGCAAGTGCGAGATCATTCCCACAGAGATTGGTAAATTTTGATTAAAAATTGATTTCACAATGTAAAATAAAAGAGAGAAAGATTGATTTTTGATTTGATAATGATAAAAGGGTAGGGCTGTATATCAACCACTAATCATACTTACACAATAAAACAATATGCCAATGCTTTAATTACATTATGACTACCTAATGTTTGCTAACCTAAGGGCATGGTGTATACTCCTTAAGCTATTGGTTTTCCTAAGCAACGAGTTAGGCATGGTGTATACTATAACTCTTTTCTTTCTTAAAGGATTTAGCATGGTGTATACTAAGTTGTTCTCTAAGAAAGCATAAAAATTGTGAAAACCGACAAACACATGAGACCTAGGGCATGGTATATACTCCCGGTTTCCCATGTTGATTAACCCAAGAACCCAACGTGGATTACTTTTGTTACTTGATAAGCATCGAATGTTGCACATTCAAGCCCCTTAACTCGCATATGTTAATTCCTTAGCGTTGTTATTTGTTTGATTTTGTTTTATTTTTATGTTTCAGGTCAAATACATGAGTTCCGTGAAAATTGGACTGAAAGGGACCAGTTGGTGCCATTCTATGCTGGGGAACGATCGCTGCTCACCTAGGATCGATCGCATACTCTGGTGATCGATCGCACTCGGGGATCCTTCAGACGGCAGGCCCCTTTTTACAGCGTGAACGTGATTGTAAAGTTTCCTACTTGAAGTGGGAAACTAACCTATGACAGTAATTAGGGTTTCTAGGGTTTCCTAGTCCCTATAAATAGGCTTTTATTGATTGTAAAAAGGGTCCGGTTTCCCTAGAGCGAAAATTGCAGCAAAATTCCTTAGAGTTTATTCATCATCATGACCGGCTAAATCCCCTTTGTGGGGTATCGATGTAACCCTCTCCAAGCACAATGGTGATTGTATTTGATTCTAGTTAATTCATTTATGTATATTGATTGCATAACTGTGAGGATTGCAACCTTTGAATTATGTTTTTAATATTAATGCAATTGTTATTCAATTACAAAATCAGTACTTGCGAAATTCTCTTCTTGTCTTGAAAATTATTTTGCCTGTATTGAACTCAATCAATCTTATTTTCTGTGATCATAAGATTGATGGTTATGCAATGGGTTTTAATATGCATATGATTAATAGGATTAGATAGACCATGCTTAGGGAAGATGGGTCGTACTATACCCTAGTTTAGAGTAATTTAGGTAGACGATCCGTGCCAACCAAAGATGGTTATACTATTCCGTTAATCATATAAAAATTATTAAGGGATTTTATAGTTGTAACCTAGGGAAGACGGGTCGTGCCGCATCTTAGTGGTTAGGTGGACGATTTGCGCCAACCGAAGATAAATTATTCTTATCCTTTAATATTGTATTTTCTTGTTCTTTTATAACATACATATCATGAGTTTCTAGAATTGAATATGGTTACCATTGTTGTGCGGAGTGTGGTGAAATCGTTACCTTACTCTCTCTCTTATATAATTCACTTTTAAATTGCGTTTAATTTCATGCACTCTACTTTTACAAAACAATCAAATCTCTTTTGCTTAATTAGGTTAAATTTCGTTCTTCGAATTTAATAACGAAACCCCCATAGTCCTTGAGGTTCGACACCCTCAATATGGCCCTATCCTACGGGATTCGTTCTATTGCGAGTGGTATTTTATCATTGATATTCTTAGTCACGAAATAACCACATCAATTTTTGGCACCGTTGTCGGGGGACTGTTAACGGTTTACTTATTAAATTTTAAGGATTAAGTTTTGCTTAATTTTTATTTTTGTTTTTGTTTTTCTTTATTTTAATTTTTGATTTTTAATCTTTTTGTTCAAGTGCACGTTCAGCTCTGTAGGTGCCCGTTCTGTAACTACGATCAATCACACCCCGTGTGCGATCGAGTGCAAGTCTGCACCAAACCAGCTGTTGCGATCGAACCTTCCGTCCCTGCATTGCTGCCATCTTCGGCATTGAGATCGAACACACCCTGAAGTGCGATCGTGCGCCCTTGTGACAGAACTTTCTGCAGCACCATCCCAGTGCATGTAAGGGCCGTTTGTGAGCTTTTATTTTCAGTGTTTATTTAATTTTTTGTTTTCTTTGTTATTTCCTGTTTTTGTTTTATTGTCTATTTTTATTATTGGTTTAGTTTATTGGTGTACAAATTTTCTTGTACTCGCAATAGCACGAGTCGTTGTTCGTGTAGCGTTGCTAAGTACATGATCAATTCCACAGGGATAGGCCTTTTTTTAAAAAACTAATATTATAATTGGACTAACCCTATTTTAACCTAGCTCCGAATTTTTGACAAATAACCGAACATAAAGCGTGTGGAAATGTAAACTATTCTAAAAAGCTTAAACGAATATGGAAAAGCAACTAAGGTTAAAGACTCGACCTCACCCAATATCAAAATGCTTGCTTAAACGTAAAACTCACACATCCGTCTATCGATTTTAACCCTTAATCATACTCTATTGCCTTTGTGAAACTAATCAAATCGATTTGATGTGTTTACCGTTAAGGAGCCACAACAGATATTAATCCTCAATAGAATCATCCACTGTATCCATGGATCACAGTAGATATTTAATTGAGTTTCAATCATCTGTTGTGCACCCGGCTTGGAAAACAACAAATGTAGGACTCTCAATGCATCACAAACCGCAATCACTCACAACTTATGTCACTTAAATTGAAAATGAAACGAATACGATAATTAAATGACGGAATGTAATGCGTTAAACATAAAAGCAATAAATAAATGCTAAGGGTGAGGCTTCATCTTCAACCTTAGTTGAAGATTATCCACACATAATAAGATTGAATGACAATAAAGTAAAGGTATGCATTAAAAATAGAAAGAAAATAAAGTTTGAGGTTTAAAGGGGCAGGGGCAGACCCAAACAGAGGGTTTCTGCTCTCAAGCTGCGCTCCAAAAAACGTAGGAAAAATAAATTACACAAGGCATGTATTTATAGAAAACTAAGTTGCTACCAGGTCAGAGATCTGGGCTTGATCGCAGGTGGTGCACTCAAGCGCAGTCATGTATGCGATCGATCGTCGAAGTCGAGATCGAACGCTCGTAACTGCCACGGTGCAAGGAGAAAGCGATGGAGGCTTAGGGCTGGCTAGGGCAACCGCGTGAGATGCGGGCTGACTAGGCCTGCCCTCGATCGTGGGCACTAGGCTCGAGCGCATTGCGCTTGATCACTCCTTGTGCGCTCGAGCGCAGTGGCAGGGAGCATACTTCTCTTCTTTTTGCCCTTTTTCACCCTTTCTACCGAGGTTTTACCGTAAGGACCTGCAACACCAAAAGACACTAAAACACACTAAAATGTTAGATAATAATATGGCTAAAGGCTTAACAAACATAAATAAAGGGGTTCGATTAAGCATTAAACAACACTCATCAAATACCCCCAACTTATATTTTGCTAGTCCCTTAGCAAAACAAAATGAAAAACACAATTAAATATAGGTCCGCTTTCGTGGGAGAACGGCTGCATTTAGCATATGCAACAAGCCTTTTAAACCTCTAGGGATTCCCTAGAGGACGAGTGAAGTCTCATGAAGGTTTTCCAAGAATGATACCCACAAACATTTATTTGGCACAATGTTATTGACAGACAAAGCCTTTCACACAAACATATGGTTCATACATCATTAGCAATTTTAACAATTTTGAACAAACAAACCACATCATCAAGGCCTCCGAACATCAATCAAATCACGGCTGAAAAATTGAGACAAAACATTCTCCAAAAAGTGCAAAGTGAACTAACATATGCTCATGGGGTTTCAATTTTTCAAAAGGCGTGCATCTCAAAAATCATAGGACTGCAATGTGATAAAAACAACCAAGGCTTGAATTGAAAAATGTAATTTTTTTTATTTTTTTTTATTTTATGTAGGCTATGCAATGCTTGACTCCCTTAAGCTTCTAAATGACTCATGTAACTAGTGTTGGACCAGTGACTCCCAAACCAGAAGGTTTTAGGGCACTAGATGTAAAAGACATCCCTAAGGGCTTAATTACTCAAGTCAAAAAGAGCTACGAAGTCTAACTAGTCATACAATCACTTAGTTAAGAATTCTCATCTTTTAACAGCCAAGGTTTATCATCACACATCACGACAACCCACAAATCTCAAGAAAAACACCTCTCAAGTCAAATTTCATACCTCACAGACCCTGTGCTAGTGTGCATGTGAAAAAAGGATCAAACATGTGAAGTCTCTCTAATTCAACATATGAATTGAAAACTGGGATTTTTAATGATATGTAGTGTTCAATCAAGTTAAACACACCAATGATATGCAATCCACAAATATGATGTAAGTCATGCCCAATCAACAACATAGCACAAAAAATTTAAAATTTTACAAAAACAACAAATATGCACAAAGAACAACAAATATTCACAAAGAAAAGCAACAGCGTCTACCCTACCCCCACACTAAAATGGGACAATGTCCCTAATGTGTAACACCTGAGAAATTTATTAGGATAACTTATAATGATTTAGTCTAAATTGTGCTCTTAAGTTAAATCAAATATATCATGAAAATATATTTGATGTTTAGTATGATATTCTCAGTCTAAACTGAGAAATAGATAGTTAGAACTAGCTCTAATTTCCATTATGAATTATTTGGCATTTAAGATTTACTTAATTAAATGCCCAAGAGTTAGTAGTAATGGTAATATTAGTGTGCTAAATAATTGTTTGATTGGATTAATATGATAATGTATATATAATTATATATATATATTTATTTATAATATATAAATATTATATGGACATGGGATTTGGGGAAAGGCTATTCACCTTTAAGTATTATATTAACATATGTTGTAATAGGTGGCATTTTCTAAACGCCTTTAAAAAGAAAAATGTGGATGGTGCAGTAGGTGTACGTGTAGCAGGTGATTCTAAAACATTCTTGAAGAACCTTGACTCTTGGTTCATGAAGTGTCCTTGCGTAGAAGACCTTCTCACCTACAAGAAGAAAAACAGCTGCAGTGATTTTATAGGATCATGGTTCGGCGCCTGCAGCAAAAAGGTATAACGGCAGTTTAATGTTTTGTTTCCCACCGATTATACTTTATAGCATATACTAGCCATGTCCCAAGGCCATGCCTATAAATAGGACCAATATTAGTGCTGTTTTTAATCAAGAGCAATTCTCTCTCTCCCTCTCGCACAGTGAGGAAAGAAAAAGAGAGAAAGAGAAAATAGTAAGAAATATATATATTAGTAATAAGTTTTGGAGCTACTTCAAGTGTGAGTGTTAGGTATAATTCTTTTATCCTTAGTTTATGTCAATTCTATTTGTTAGAATTAAAATTATGTCAATTATAGTCATTAGAATTTAAATTACGTCGTTATAATGCCTAAATTGCCCGGAAAAGTGTGATTGACTATTTCGGGATGGATATTATATTAAATCATCCTTTTAAATATTACAAATGCGTCATTGTGCTACCTAAATTTTATTAAGTATTTTACAATAGCGCCGTTGTAATGCCCAAGTAATATTAGACATTTTAGATAAATATTATATTAATGCCCATATAAAAATATGTTGTAACGCTACATAGTCATTATGATGCCCAAGCGACATTATAATATTTTAGATAGATGTCGTTATGCTGCCCAATTTTGGATAAAGCATAGGGAGAAATTAAGAGGTTGTTATTGTAGCCTTTTAATTATAATTTTAAACTAATATATGGTCGCACGTGAGCGCACTAAATGCAGTGAGTATTAGAATCAAGGGTTTGAATGGGAATCTAACTTAACGGTCTATGGTGACAAGTAAGTATAATTACTTACTGAGCATGATATTATTTTAGTGAGTATAACTGCTTACTGAAATTGATACTATTTTATAAAGCTTCCGAAATATGATTATTACATGAGCCTGAATATTTTATGAATAACATGAATATATGCTTTCAATTATTTTTATATATTGAAATGAGTTGAGAAATGAGATGATTATGAGAACAAAAGAATAAATTTAAGAGACATGTTATTGCATACTGTTGAACATTGAGAATAAGAGATGAATTAAATATAAAGCAAGAAGGTTTTTTTATGTGAATGGTGGGAGCCGAATGAGCCTCTCAGGTCAAATAAGAAGCCTCTTGTCTTCCTAAAGTTGACTGTAAAATTATGAGGTGTTCTTATATTAACAGTGTAAGCCGAAGGAGCCTTACAGGTTAAAATAAGAAGCCTGGTACTAACCGAGGAGTCGAAGGTGTCTCCTGAAAACAATAAACGAAAGGTTCAAGTCCTTTAGAAAGCCGAAGAGGAACCAAATGTGTCTCCTGATAACCGTAAACGAAAGGTTAAAGTCATTTAGAAAGCTGGAGAGGCTAGAGATTGCATTGCATACATTGAATAGTGTGATTTATATGTTTTATGATTTATTTGTTTTACTTCTTTGTATTTATATGCATATTCATTTTATGAGATGCAAGTAAAATGCATATATGTATAAATATAAAGTCGTATATCTAGAAAAGATAAATGGATTTTATCACAAACAACTTTATGATGCTTATTTTATCAGCTATGGATTATACAAAGATGATTCTGTCTTGAAAACCTAACGTAGCGTTTATTATAATCACCATATTAGAGATGCTCTCGAAAAAGATGGCTTATATTGAAAATGTTAGTAATTATTATACCTATTGAGACTGTGGACTCATTAGTCTGCCTATGAAAATGTGGTAACCCCACGATTATACCATATTTACATAGATATTAATGCAGGTGTAGAAGAAGTGAAGATTATTTATATGTCTGTCTAGGTTATTATGGATAAGGTTTTCTAGTATTCTAGTTTGTTGAAGATGTTTATCTTTTGAAATGTATCTATAGTTAGACATGTTCTAGGTACTTTTGATGTATATCTACCTATGTGCCATCTGTGGCACTTTTGATTAGTATGTTTTCTTATTGTGTAAAGTACAATGTACAGATTTGTTTAATATATAAGTCTTGTTCTCAGCTTTGGTGTGTTCTGTGAGGATTTTATATTTATAAAAAAAAAAGGGTTATTCCGCTGCAAGATTTATAATCTCTGATGATATTGAGGAAAAGATAGTAGTGCTTAGTGGAAATTAGAAATTTTCACTTTTACCTTTCATTAAGTAAGGTCGGGGCGTTACACAATGTGCCCAGAAATACAATACCAGAGGAATGTCACAAGTTAGGCAAAATGTAAGAGAATGCTCCCCCAAACTTGGATGGCAAACACTTAACCTGAAAAACAAAACAAAAACAAACAAACAAAATCAAAAGATAATAAAAATAATGACGGGTGCCTCCCACAAGCGCTAAGTTTAACATCTTCAGCCAGACTCATCACATGAGACTACAAATTAATCTGAATAAATCGGATCCTCCAATAGAGTAGCCTCAACCTCTGAACTCATCAACTCCAAGAATGGTTTTACACGTTTTCCATTCACCTTAAAGGTGTTACCATTCTTGGGATCATCTATCTCGATGGCCCCATGAGAAAACACTGTCCTCATGATAAATGGGCCAGCCCATCGAGATTTCAGCTTACCAGGGAATAAATGCAACTGAGAATTGTAAAGGAGGACTTTCTGACCAGGCTCAAAAGATCTCCTCAGAATGCTCTGGTCATGAACCCTCTTCATGTGTGCCTTGTACTTCCTCGAACTGTCATAAGCTTCATTCCTTAGCTCCTCTAATTCAGTGAGTTGGAGCTTCCTTTGAGAGCCAGCCTTCAAAAAATTGAAGTTCAGCTGCTCGATGGCCCAGTAAGCTCGATGCTCCAACTCGATGGGAAGATGACATGCCTTCCCGTACACCAGCCGATATGGTGACATCCCAATCGGAGTTTTGTATGCTGTCCTATATGCCCACAAAGCATCATTCAATCGCAGAGACCAATCTTTTCTGTTGGGTTCATAGTCTTTGATGAGTGCCTAAAAGTGCTTATTTGAACCCCTTAATTTATATTTGTTAGGCTCTTAGTATTGTTAATTTCTAATTATTTGTGGTGTTTTTAGTGTTTTGAGTTGTGCAGGTGTTTACAACAAAAGTTGGCCACAAGAAAGNCGTCTATGGGTGATAAGGGGTGGCAACCTTATGTGTGATGAAATACTTCTTCATCAGTTGCTCAAAAATTCGACTGTAGAAATGCGTGCCTCCATCAATGAAATTCGACTGCAGAAATGCGTGCCTCCATCACTGATAATTGGTCTAGGTGTACCAAACTGAGCAAAAATAGTGTCCTTTAAAAATTTGACCACCACTCTGTGGTCATTGGTCTTGCACGCAACTACCTTCACCCACTTGGACACATAGTCCATAGCAACTAAAATGTACAGAAACCCGAAGGAGTTTGGGAAAGGTCCCATGAAATCGATGCCCCACACATCGAAAATCTCAACTACTAAAATAGGATTGAGGGGCATCATGTTCCTCTTTGAATACTCCCTAGTTTCTGACAGCCCTCACAAGATGTGCAATAAGCATGAGCATCTCCAAACATGGTGGGCCAATAAAATCCACACTGCAAAATCTTTGCAGTGGTCTTATTTGCACTGAAATGGCCTCCACATGCATGATCATGACAAAAGGAAATGACATTGGATTGGTCAAACTCAGGTATACACCTCTTAATGATCTGATCGGGACAATACTTGAACAGATAAGGATCATCCCATAAAAAGGTCTTCACCTTGGTCAAAAATTTGAGCTTATCTTGTCGCCCCCAATGCAAAAGGCATTTGGGCGGTGACAAGATAGTTCACGATGTCCGCATACCAAGGTGCAGGATTGTGAGCAATGTGCATCAATTGCTCATCAGGAAAGGTCTCAGAAATGGGGGTGGCGTCCTCAGTGAAATCCACGGTCAACCTTGACAAATGATCTGCCACCACATTTTCGGAACCCTTCTTATCCCGAATTTCTATGTCGAACTCTTGAAGCAGCAAAATCCATCGGATCAGGCGAGATTTAGCATCTTTCTTGGAAAAAAGATACTTCAATGCCGCGTGATCTGAATAGATAATGATTTTAGATCCTAACAAATAGGATCTAAACTTGTCCAGTGCAAAACGATCGCCAACAACTCCTTTTCTGTGGTGGAGTAATTGAGTTGTGCGTCGTTCAGAGTCCTGCTCGCATAGTAAATGACATGGGGGAGTTTCTCAATGCGCTGCCCCAAAATAGCTCCTACTGCATAGTCTAATGCGTCACACATGATCTCAAAAGGTACACCCCAATTGGGTGGTCTAATAGTTGGTGTGGATGTCAGAATCTCCTTCAGAGCCCCGAATGCTTTGAAACATTCTTCATCAAATTCAAACGAGGTCTCTTTTGCCAACAACCTACACAAGCACTTGGCGATCTTGCTAAAATCCTTGATGAATCGCCTGTAGAACCCTGTATGGCCCAAGAAGGAATGGATTTCCTTCACAATACGTGGGGGTGGAAGGTTAGAGATCAAATCTACCTTCACTTTGTCTACCTCAATGCCTCTATGAGATATGACATGCCCCAGTACAATCCCTTGCTTAACCATAAAATGACATTTCTCCCAGTTAAGTACAAGGTTCTTCTCTTTACACCTCACTAAGACTAAAGTGAGGCGATGCAAACACTCCTGAAAAGATGAACCGAAGAAAGAGAAGTCATCCATGAAGATCTCCATAAAACGCTCTACCATGTCAAAAAATATGTTGATCATGCACCGCTGAAAAGTAGCAGGTGCATTGCACAGCCCAAATGGCATGTGACGGTAGGCAAATGTCCCAAACAAACAAGTAAATGTAGTCTTCTCCTGATCTTCGGGGTCCACTGGGACCTGGTTATATCCAGAATAACCATCCAAGAAACAGTAATACTCGTGCCCAGCTAAACGCTCCACCATTTGGTCAATGTATGGAAGAGGAAAATGATCTTTCCTGGTGGCAGCGTTCAATTTTTGGTAGTCTATACAAACTCTCCATCCAGACTGAATACGAGTTGACACCAACTTGTTGTCCTTGTTCTTCACTACCGTTAATCCAGCTTGCTTGGGCACAACATGTATTGGGCTCACCCACTTGTTGTATCCTCCTCTTGAGCATCTATCAAGTCATAAGCTATAATCACTGGCAAAGAATCGACTGGATCTAGGAACTTGTACTTCAAATTATCAGGTAAAGGCTTAAGTTCCTTCTTCGAGGAATCAGGTACTGCTATCTCCTCCTTCTCATTGCTCACCAGAGGAGCAGTCTCCAAAAGTGCATCTTCTTGCTCCATAAGTTTCTCCAAATCTAGATCTTCTCCAAATTGAGCAAGGCATGCTTCCAGGGGGTCCTCTATGCTTGATTCTTCAATAACTTCATCAATGATTTCCTCAATCAAGCATACTTGGTTCATTTGGTCATAATCAAATGGTTGTTTTCTTATGTGAAAAATGTTCAACTCCACTGTCATATTTCTAAAAGAAATCTTCATCATCCCTAACCTACAATTAATTAGGGCGTTAGCCGTAACTAAGAATGGTCACCCTAAAATCACAGGGATCTCACTCCCTATAACCTGAACTGGCTCCGTGTCCAGCATAATGAAATCCACGGGGAAATAAAATTTGTCCACCTTAATCAGTACATCCTCCACTATTCCCCGTGGAATCTTCACAGACCTGTCAGCAAGTTGTAGTGTCATGGATGTGGGCTTCAGCTCTCCTAGCCCTAACTGCAAATAGACCAAGTAGGGCAACAAATTCACACTTGCTCCCAAATCTAAAAGTGCCCTCTCAATCTGGCTAACTCCTATCATGCAAGTAATTATAGGACATCTAGGGTCCTTGTACTTTAGGGGTAACTTACACTGTAGGATAGCACTTACTTGCTCAGTCATGAATGCCTTCTTAGGGACATTCGTCTTCCTCTTCACTGTGACCAAGTCCTTCAAGAACTTGGCATATGAAGGGATTTGCTGGATGGCGTCCAAAAATGGAATATTAATTTGGACTTGTTTGAACACCTCCAAAATGTCCTCTAACTTCCCTCCATTCTTGGGCGCTTGTAATCTTTCAGGATAAGGTGCTTTTGTCACAAGCGCCCTAGGAGGTTCCTCAACAATATGGGTGACTATAGATGGCTCAGCATCTCTTTCCTTCTGGTTGTCACCCTCTTCACCTTTTGGCTCTTCTTCCTCAGCATGGTCTGCTTCTGGGTCCACCACTTGATTGTCCACTCTTTTCCCAGACCTCAAAGTGACAATCGCCTGTACATGCTCCTGATTTGAAGAATTTTCGATACTGCATGCCTTAGGGTTGTTCATTACTTGGCT
>CM017328.1:18739577-18786399 GCA_006937295.1 Carpinus fangiana | reverse complement strand
ACAACAAGGTCATTTAATTTTGTATACATTAATGTGATTATAATTTATAAATGGTAAGAAATACATTACTTACTTAATTAATAATCATTTAATCTACTCATTTATGAATGAAATCGAGCTCACGAGTCGAGCTCACGAGCCCTTGTCGAGTTTAGTCGGGCGAGCCGAGCTTGGCTCATTTGCTAATCGAGCGAGCTTGTATAGTAACAAGCCGAGCTAAACAGTATCGAGCTCGATTTCGATTCGAGCTTAATCGAGCCGAGCTCGAGCTGAGCTGTCGAGTGTGTCGGCTCATTTACAGGCCTATTCAATTTATGCAACTGTGGTCGAACGCACATCAGACGATCGAAACGCACACAGGGTTGTGATCGAACGCACCCTCTGCGATCGAACGCACACTCTGCGATCGAACGCACCCCTGACCTGGTAGCACACTAAATTTTCTCTATAAATAAGACTTTATGTAATTCATTTTTTCTTACATTTGGGAGGCACCTCTAGGGCCTCAAACCCTCTGTTTTCCATTGTAAAGCCCTCCCAAATTGTCATTTATTTATTTAATATTTTATTTTTCTTTAATTTAGTCTCTTATTCCCTTCACCATGTTTTTATCTACATATTTTTATGCTTGGTTTAATACTCCATTCGTCATTTACTGTTTTGCTTGTTCCTTTCAATTCAATTTCATGAAAAAATTGCGTTGATTGTTATTTATGAATCATTTAACGTCAACAACCGTTGCAACCGGAGATATATCGGATGATTTGTCTTCGGACCAATATCCGTTGTGACCTCTTAAAACAGTGTTTGCATCGATTAGTTCGACAAGATTTCGTAACGACAATAGGACATGCATTAGTGCTTAATCGATAGACGGATGTATGAATTAATTAATAGCAAATAGAATACGCCTAGTAGCGTAATCATTTTTGATGTATGACTAAGCATGACATTATGTATTTAATATGGTGAGGTGGATTCTAGACATTAGTGTTTTTATTTGTTTAGTTTTATTGCATTTTAATCTAGTTTATTTTTATGCACACCAACCGTTTGATTTTGGGACTAGGTTAAGGTATTATTAGTTTAGGTAATTTTAAATTGGTTTTTACACAAAACGCGATTCTCTGTGGGATTCAACCTCGTACTTGCACACCTGCTACACTGCATAACGACTCGTGCAATTGACGAGTACAGTTAAATTTGTGCATCAAATTTTGGCGACGTTGATGGGGAGTCGTTGTTTTGTTTTAAATGATTTTTTTTGCTTAGATTAATTTTATTTTTCTACTAGTTATTTTAATTGTGCATTTATTTTATTTATTTCGTGCTTTTGTATAGAAAAAAATTTCTTAAAAAAATTAGATTAGTGTTTGATTTACTGTTTTTAATTTTGTTTAAGTCTCTAGAAAATCAGCCTGTGATAGTGCGTTCAATCGTACCTCTGTGCGTTTGAACGCACTTGAGTCTATTCCAGCACAGTTGCATACTTGCGCTCGCCTAGTACGCTGTTGCGTGCGAGTGCGCGCCTCTGACAGAACCGCAATACGCCATTGCGAACGATCGCACCTAGTTGTGATCGAACGTACGAGCACAGTCTGCTACATGTTTGCGTGTCTACATTCGATCATATGTTCCTGCGCTTGAGCGCACCTCAGCTGGCTGCACCAACAGACCCGAGGCAGTGTATGTTTTCAGTTTTAATTTTCATTTTTTTTGCTTTGTTTAATTATTAGTTTATTTTTATTTTTTGTTTCTGCCTCTTTTTATTTATTTACTTGCTGTTTTTAGTTTTTGTTAGTTTGTTTCTATTTTTAGTTATTTAATTAGTTTATTGTTTTTGTTAGTTTATTTATTAGTTATTTGTTTAGTTTATTTTGTGTTAGTTTTTTTGTTTATTTTAATTTTGTTGTTATTGTTTCATGTTGAATATTTTGAATTGTTTGGGTGAAGCATGAGTCTTCTGTTCAATTATTTTAATGTTTCCCCTAGCGGTAGGACGCCAAACCCTACCAATTTTTACCCGCATGAACCATGTTCACACTGCTCTAGCCCTTACCATAGTATAGGTGATTGTCCGCATTGGGGACAATTTTTCAACTTTTCACATGAGCAATTGAACACCAGTTTCTCCAGTCCTGGGTTTGAATCAGATTCAAATTTTTACAACCCGGACTGGAGCAACCATTCTGATTTTGGAAATTTTGCTCCCCAATCTTATGGACTGCACCATCTTGAATATCCGCAATCCGAAAATCTATTTTCCGGTTCTCCATCATTTGACTATCCTCCAGAGAAATCTTCTTTGGAAGAAACTCTTAAGGAATTCGTGGAACTAGTCGGCCAACCCACCATTCTTGTGTCGCAAGAACAATCATTAGAAGATACACTCAAGGCGTTTAGGAAAACAATCAACCAACCTTGTCAAGAAATCATAGATGCCACTATGGCAAACATTGAAGTAGTTGCAAGGTTGGAAGGATGGTTTGGTCATCTAGTTGCTGAATTCAACAGAATTGAGGAAGAAGAATTTCAAAGTCAGGAGGTGGTGAAAGGACAGTATATGATTGATGAGGATTGCCCCAGCGATCCTCATCATGAGCATGTCCAACCCACCACCACATTCGAGAGTGAGGAAGTTGTAGAGGAAATTTTTTGTGAGCCAAGCCTGGAGGATCCTTTGAAAGAGAGCTTTGCTCAATTTGAGTTTGATTTGGACCTTGACATGGTACATGAGCAAGCTAAGGCTTTATTGGATCCCACTCCTAAGATGCGAACTGAGAATGAAGAAGAAGAAAAGGAGGAGCAGATTGAGCCCTCGCCAATTCCAAATTGGTCCAACGACAAGGAAGTGAGTACTGAAGCTCATTCCTTCGTCACAATCCCTCTCAAGACATATCATGCACCACAAGTTTCACCTTTTCAATGTCTTGAGGAGCCATCTTATGTAGAAATCTTTAAGGATTCACGCACATAAGATCAAAAATCTAGAAATCGTGGTCCTAAGAGAATTTTTCAAAACAAGCTTTTAGGCTACATAAGATGGCGGAACATCCTTCCTAAGGGATATCCAATTCTTAAGAAGAAAGGGTGGAAGGGATTGGTTGGACACCCATATGAGCGGGGAAGGTGCGGTATGTTTTCTTTTTTTTATTTTCAGCACTTTAATTTTTTTTATTTTCTTTTTGTTATTTTATGTTATTTTGTTTCTAACAGCAATTAACCTTTTGATGTTTGATCTTTGAGAAAAAGATTGCTGTTAGTTTTTTATAGGTGTTTTGATGTTTAAGTTCGGGGGACACTTTGGACTTTGCACATCTCGGTTCCTCATCCCACTGTAATGTATTTCTTGTCACATTAGGGACAATGTGTCATTTAAGTTTGGGGGTGTGGACAAACATTATGTCTGTTAGTTTGTTTATTTTATTTGTTGTTTTGTTTTGTTTTTGTCTGTATATATTAGTTTTTGTTTGTATATAAAAATTTTTCTTTTGGTTTGTTGCTATGTTGTTGATTGGGCACGACTTACATCATAACTGTGGATTACATGTCATTGGTGTATTTAACTTGTTTGAACATTGCATATCATCATATCATTAGAAATTCCAGTTTTTGATTCATGTGTTGGATTAGAGAGACTCCACTTGTTTGATCGATATTTCACATGCACACTAGCATTAAGGTCTGTGGGGTATGAGATTTGACTTTGAAGTGTGTGTCTTGAGATTTTTATGTTTGCGATGTGATGATGAAAACCTTGGCTGTTTTTTTTTTTAATAAAAAAAAAAAATCAGAATAAGTGAATTTTTCATTAAGTAACTGGACCTCTTGCCTGGCCAAGCAATGAGTGTTCGCGTCAAAAGATGAGAAATTCTAGCAAAAAAATTGTATGGCTAGTTTAGGCTCCATAGCTCTTTTGACTTGAGTAATTAAGCCCTAGGGATGTCTCTACATATAGTGCACTAAAACCGCCTGGTTTGGGAGTCACTGGCCCAACGCTCATTACATAGGTCATTTAGAAGTTTAAGGGAGTCAAGCATTGCACAGCCTACAAAAAAAAAAAATTGCATCTTTCAATTCAAGCCTTGGTTAATTTATCACATTGTTTTCCTTTGAATTTTTGGATACACGTCTTTGGTAGATAATTGAAACCCCATGATCTTATTGTTAGTTCACTTTGCAATTCATGGAGCATGTGCTGTATCAATTTTCCAACCTTGAGTAAAATGATGTTTGGATGCCTGGATGATGTGGTTTGTAGGTTCAACATGTTAAATTTGCTAATGATGTATGAACCATGTGTTTATGTGAAGGGCTTTGTCCATTAATAACATAGTGCCAATAATTGTTTGTAGGTGTCATTCCCGGAAAACCCTCACGAGACTTCACTCGTCCACTAGGGATGCCTAGTGGTTTAAAAAGCTTGTTGCATACGCTAAATGCAATCGTTTCTCCCACGAAAGCGGATTTATGTTTCTTGTTTTTACTTTGTTTTTAGTTTTGTTTTGCTAAGGGACTAGCAAAATGTAAGTTTGGGGGTATTTGATCGGTGTCAAATATTGTATATTTGACCCACATTAACCTATGTTTGTTAGGCTCTTAGTGTTGTTAATATCTAATATTTTGAGTTGTTTTAGTGTTTTAGTGTGTTGTAGGTCCTTGGTGCGAATTGTGGTTCAAAGGGGCGGAATTAAGCAAAGATGGAACTTTAGCCTTTGCAAGTGCGATCAAACGCACTACGGTCGAACGCAAAAGCCACGTTCGATCGCACGCCTCATCAGCCCGCGTTTCCCATTTCGCCCTAGTCGGCCCTATCGTTCGTTGCTTCAACCTCGCGCCATGGGCAGTTACGTGCGTTCAAACGCACTTGTTGAGATCAAACGCACTGCGGTCGAACGCAACGCCTACACTCGAACACACATGGCACTGCGATGCAACTGCGGTCGAACGCACATCAGACAATCGAACGCACGCAGGGTTGCGATCGAACGCACCCCCTGTGATCGAACACACCCCTGACCTGGTAGCACACTAAATTTTCTCTATAAATAAGACTTTGTGCAATTCATTTTTCCTTACGTTTGTGAGGCGCCTCTAGGGCCTCAAACCCTCTGTTTTCCATTGTAAAGCCCTCCCAAATTGTCATTTATTTATTTAATATTTTATTTTTCTTTAATTTAGTCTCTTATTCCCTTCACCATGTTTTTATCTACATATTTTTATGCTTAGTTTAATACTCCATTCGTCATTTATTGTTTTGCGTGTTTGTTTCAATTCAATTTTGTGACAAAATTGCGTTGATTGTTGTTTATGAATCGTTTAACGTCAACAGTCGTTGCAACCGGAGATACATCGGATGATTCGTCTTCAGACCAATATCCGTTGTGACCTCTTAAAACAGTGTTTGCATCAATTAGTTCGACAAGATTTCGTAACGACAATAGGACATGCATTAGTGCTTAATCGATAGACGGATGCATGAACTAATTAGTAGCAAATAGAATACGCCTAGTAGCATAATCGTTTTTGATGTATGACTAAGCATGACATTATGTATTTAATATGGTGAGGTGGATTCTAGACATTAGTGTTTTTATTTGTTTAGTTTTATTGCATTTTAATCTAGTTTATTTTTATGCACACCAACCGTTTGATTTTGGGACTAGGTTAAGGTATTATTAGTTTAGGCAATTTTAAATTGGTTTTTACACAAAACGTGATTCTCTGTGGGATTCAACCTCGCACTTGTACACCCGCTACACTGCACAACGACTCGTGCAATTGACAAGTACAATTAAATTTGTGCATCAGTGATTTGCCAACTATCCCATCTGCATCTCCAACTTCGAGATTGCCTGGGTGTTCACCATGGTTGAATGCCTCACGTCATTGATTGATTGACCAGTCATTTTCATAAAATCCCTCATGGTGTCTTTTAATGACTGTGTCGATGACGCTGGGGCTTGAGTGGGGGCCTGGTAAGATGATGACACTGGCTGAGCCGAGTGTCCATGACTTTGATAAGTCGGAGGAAATCCAGGAGGATATTGATTTTAGCATGTGGAGCTCCTCCTTGATTTGTGGGTTGATTATGCTTCAAAGAGAAATTTGGGTGGTTCCTCCACCCGGGATTATATGTCTTAGAATATGGCCCACTGCACTGCTTTTGAAAGTTGTTGAAAGCGTTCACTTGTTCCATCTAAGAAAATACTGTCATCGATGGACAATTCTGTGCTTGGTGCATGGGACTAGCACAGACATAACAACTCTCAACTGGAAATGTGTTTGTAGCATTGACGAGCTTTCCTACACTCAGGGCATCCAGTCTCTTGACAATGGCATCCATCTTTAAGTTCAACTCAGATTCTCCTTTTAACTCAAGGATGCCCCCTTTCTTAGGGTTTCGGGCAAATTTATCTCGACAATTCGTGAAATCCCACTGTTGTGAGTTGTCGGCCAATTTGTCCAAAGCTTTGTAAGCTAAATCTCCCGTTAAGTTCAAAAATGTCCCTCCATTCTTTGACTCTATCATGCTACGGTTGGGCTGAGATAGCCCTTGGTAGAAGAATTGCACGAGTCGCCATTTTTCATATTCGTGAGGGGGGCATTTGATGAGCAAATCCTTGAACCTCCCCCAACACTCAGAGAATTTCTCGTCCTCATCCTGAGTAAAGGAACTGATCTCTTTTCTTGCCTCATTTACTCTGGACATTGGGAAAAACTTGTTTATAGAATTGCTTCAACAAGTCTTCCCAAGATGTAATAGATCCAGGAGCGTTGGAATCCAACCACTCCGTAGCTCTATCATGAAGGGAGAACAGAAAAAGTCTGAGGTGGACAGCTTCCTCAGAAAAATTTTGAAATTTGGTGGTGGCACAGATGTTTTTAAATTTCTTCACATGGGAATATGGGTTTTCATGATCTAAGCCGTAAAAAAATGGTAACATTTGGATTACATGTGGCTTTAGATCATAATGGGTTGCATTAGTCGGTGGCAACACTATGCACGAATGGGAGCTAGTCGCAATTGGTGCGAAAAGTTCCTGTAGTGAAGTAGTGAAATCCACATCGTATTCACGTCTGTGTTCCATGTTCCCAGCTCTAGCATCTTGGTATTCCTCGTGCTCCTCTTGATTTCCATTCCTTTGATTCTCCTCCATCTCAGCTTGAGCTCTATGCGCTCTCCTAATGTTTATATCTAAATCGGGATCTAAGGGTGTTAATTCTAAGTTCAAGGATCGTTGACCATGCATCAACTAACAAAAATTTAAACTAAACACTAAGGAAAACGGCAAGCTAAACAAGCATGTATGAAAAAAAGCAATAAAAAAAAAAAAACAAGAACACAAAAACAAGAGATAAAGAACTAAAACAATAACCTAGATGAATTTAAAACACTAAATTAAAATTAAACTACAAAAATAGTAACCTATATGCACTAAATGAATTAAAACTAAATAATTTCAAACAAATATGAACACAGGCAGAAATTATAGATATAGAAACAGAAAAATATTAACAAACTAGCAAAGACAAATGAAAACTAACATGGCATAGCAATTAAACAACTAACTATATAACTCACTAAACTACTAATTAAACAATTACAAACTAATTAATCAATTAAAAACAAAAATAAACTAAACAAAACCAACAGTAGCAGAGAACATGTTAAAAACAGGCATAGAAATCAATTAAAACTAAGCTAACAATTAATCAAAGCAACAAAAAACAGAAACCGAACATACTGTCTTGGGTATGTTGGTGCAGGAAGCAGAGGTGTGCTCGAGCGTAGGGCAGCACGATCAATCGCATATGCAACAATGTAAGTAGGCTCTGCAAGTGTGTTCGATCGCATATAGGTGCGATCGAAAGTAACACTGCACTACTGTCTGTTCAGAAGCGTGCACTCACACGCAGCAGCGTATCAGGTGAGCGCAGGTACGCGATACTGAGGAATAGGCTTAAGTGCACTTGATCGCAATAGGCTACGATCGATCGCACTATTAGTGCATGATTTTCCAGAAACTGAAATTAACTAAAAACTAGCCAAACGCTATTCTAAAAACTTAACAAAAATTAAAAAAAATATGAAATAAACTAAGAACATAATTGAAATTGCAGAAAATAAATACTAGTAGAAAAATAAAACTAATCTAAAAATAATATTAATTTAAACAAAAACAACCTATCCCCGGCAATGGCGCCAAAATTTGGTGTACAAATTTTCTGCAATAGCACGAGTCGTTGTTCGTGTAGTGTTGCTAAGTATAGGATCGAATCCACAGGGATAGGCATTTTCTTTTTCAAAAACTAATATTATAATTGGACTAACCCTATTTTAACCTAGTTCCGAATTTTTGACAAATAACTGAACATAAAGCGTGCGGAAATGTAAACTATTCTAAAAAGCTTAAACGAATAAGGAAAAGCAACTAAGGTTAAAGACTCGACCTCACCCAATATTAAAATGCTTGCTTAAACGTAAAACTCACACATCCGTCTATCGATTTTAACCCTTAATCATACTCTATTGCCTTTGTGAAACTAGTCAAATCGATTTGATGTGTTTACCGTTAAGGAGCCACAACGGATATTAATCCTCAATAGAATCATCCACTGTATCCATGGATCACAGTGGATATTTAATTGAGTTTCATTCATCCGTTGTGCACCCGGCTTGGAACACAACAAATGTAGGACTCTCAATGCATCACAAACCACAATCACTCACAACTTATGTCACTTAAATTGAAAATGAAACGAATCCGATAATTAAATGATGGAATGTAATACGTTAAACGTAAAAGCAATAAGGGTGAGGCTTCATCTTCAACCTTAGTTGAAGATTAGCCACACATAATAAGATTGAATGACAATAAAGTAAAGGTATGCATTAAAAATAGAAAGAAAATAGAGTTTGCAGTTTAAAGGGGCAAGGGCAGACCGAAACAGAGGGTTTCTGCTCTCAAGCCGCGCTCCAAAAAAAGTAGGAAAAATAAATTACATAAGGCATGTATTTATAGAAAACTAAGTTGCTGCCAGGTCAGAGATCTGCACTCGAGCGCAGTCATGTATGCGATCAATCGTCGAAGTCGCGATCAAACGCTCGTAACTGCCATGGTGCAGGGAGAGAGCGATGGAAGCTTAGGGCCGGCTAGGGCAATCGCGTGAGACGCGGGCTAACTAGGCCTACGCTCGATCATGGGCACTAGGCTCGAGCGCATTGCGCTCGATCGCTCCTTGTGCGCTCGAGCGCAATGGCAGGGAGCATACTTCTCTTCTTTTTGCCCTTTTTCACCCTTTCTACCGAGGTTTTACCGTAAGGACTTGCAACACCAAAAGACACTAAAACACACTAAAATGTTAGATAATAACACGGCTAAAGGCTTAACAAACATAAATAAAGGGGTTCGATTAAGCATTAAATAGCACTCATCATTTACGTTGGGTCTCCGATCTTTGTCTTTGCCTTTAATTACTTGTGACCCCGACATTGAACACACCCTTAGACAACTTAGAGCCGAAAGGAAATCTAATTTGACAAAAGAACACACCACTGATACCATGGCAGGAGCTTCTCACGTCACTTTGCAAGATCACTATATTCCACCCACATACACTACCCCTTCATGTCTCAGGTTGCTGAACATTACGGCAACCCACTATGAGATCAAGCCTAGCACCATACAGAGTCTACTGACTTTCCTAGGGCTTACCCATGAGAATCCTTTTGACTTCCTCAGCGAATTCCAAACAATATGTTCTACCATTCAATTGACGGGATTCACTGAGGATGCCTTAGAGATGAGTCTCTTTATCTTTGCCCTCAAAGATAGAGCCAAACATTGGTTCCAATCCTTAGAGCCTAATTCTATCACTTCTTGGGATCAATTGCAACAAGTTTTTCTCAAGCAATATTTCCCTATAGGAAGGACCAATGACACTAGGAGAGCCATCACTAGTATCACCCAGTATGCTGGTGAACCGTTCCATGAGACGTGGGAGAGGCTTAAGGATTTACTTCGATCATGTCCACACCATGCTATCCCCAAATGGCAGCTAGTGCAGAGTTTCTATGATGGTCTGACTGAGTCTAGTAGGAGTACAGTAGATGCATCCTGTGGGGGGACATTCATGTTAAAAAGTGAAGATGAAGCATGGGCTATGTTTTAAAACCTGAGTAACAATGCTTGTCAACAGGTTTCCAATAGAAGGAGAGAACTCGCACCTATGCCACCAAAGACGGAGAATATTTTCGAAGTAGGGCAGCCTTCAGACATGGCCACCCAAGTGGTTGAAGCTATCACCAAGAAGCTGGATCAATTGATGACTACTGGCTTCTCTCCAAATGCTGCCCACATAAGCACCCAACCTGAACCATGCTCATTTTGTTCTAGCATTATGCATCATTTAAATAAATGTCCTACTGCTGTCAATGATACTGATGTTTCTAATGAGTAGGTCAATGCAGCCTTCACCAGACCGGGTAATGATCTGTATTCCAGTACTTACAACTCGGGATGGAGAAATCACCCAAATTTCTTCTAGAAGAGTCCAAATGCAGAAACTCATCCCCAGGGCCACACAATCCAGCTTTGTCCAACAGGCAGCCCTACCACCCTACTTTTTCATACCGTCCTCCACAAAAGCAGTACCAGGTTGCACCGCCTCCTTGGTCAGACTCGAATTTTGAAGATCGGATGCTGAAAATGATGAGTGACATGTCTGACAGAATGGTGGGCGAGGTGACCAGTGAAATAAATGGCAGAGTGGGCGAGATCTCTCAGACAGTAAATTCGCACTCTCAATCCATTACCAAACTAGAGACTCAAGTTGGGCAGATGGCCAACACCCTCAACAAGAGGGAAGAAGGGAAGCTTCCAAGTCAGCCGGTGGTCAATCCTAAGGGGCATTACATGGTAAACGAAGATACTTCACATCACCATCAAGTTCAAGCAATCACTACACTGAGAGTCCAAAGACTAATTGATAATCAAGTGGAAGAAAAGAAAGATGAGCATACTGAGGTTTCAGAGACTCTGTAGAGGGACAACAGTAAACAAGTGATCAATGATACATCTTCACCAGCTGACCCCAATCTAGAGACACCATATGAGCCCCGAGCCCCATTCCCAGAACTGCTCAAGGCACCTTCTCACTTTGGAAAACAAGGAAAGAAAATACAAGCAATGATGGAGGTGTTCAAACAAGTGAAGATCAACATCCCCCTCTTAGATTCCATCTAGCAAGTGCCTGCATACGCCAAATTCCTGAAGGATCTTTGTACTTAGAAGAGGAAATCCAGAAATCACATTCCTAAGAAAGTCCTCCTAACTGAGCATGTAAGTTCCCTGATTCAGCACAACACCCCTCCGAAATTCAAGGACTTTGGAGCCCTCACAATTTCATGCATTATCAGACAGAAGGAAATTGATAAGGCACTCCTAGATCTGGGAGCTGGGGTAAATTTGCTGCCATATTCAGTATATCAGCAACTTGGCCTAGGGGAGCTGAAGCCTACCACAGTGATTCTACAGCTGGTTGACCGGTCTATCAAGAAACCCAGAGGGATTGTAGAGGATGTCATCATCAAGGTAGACAAGTTCTTCTTCCCAGTGGACTTCATCGTTCTTGACATCGAGCCTGTTCCCTATCCTGAGAGGCTGATTCTGGTAATCCTTGGGCGTCCTTTCTTAGCCACGGCCAATGCATGCATCAATTGCCGGACTGGAGTTATGGAGATCTCGTTTGGGAATATGAAGGTTAGACTGAACATCTTCAATGCATTCCAGCATGCCCCTGATCAGAGTGAGTGTTTCTTTGTGGACAACATTGAAGAGTATGTAGAAGATTCACTCCCTAGTCTCTTGGTTGATGATCCGTTGGAATCTTATCTAACCCACTTTGGGTTTGAAGATTTCGACACTGATCAGTACATTGAAGAGGTCCATGATTTGCTAGAGACAGCAGCCAGTGTAGATTTTCATCCATGGAGAGTACCAAAGGAACCCCTGCCTCTGACATTAAGCACTCCTCCCGTTCCTTCCCTTGAGTCTCCACCTAAGCTTGAGTTGAAGCCCTTGCCAGACAAGCTTAAGTATGCCTTCCTTGGTGCTAACGATACTCTTCTAGTCATCGTTGCTTCAGATCTACAGAAGGACCAGGAAGATAATCTGTTAGAGGTGTTGAAGGAGCATAAAGAGGCTATTGGGTGGACTGTAGCAGACCTAAAGGGAATTGATCCATTCATCTGTATGCACCGGATCCATCTAGAAGAAGGAGCTAGACCCTCCCGTGAGGCACAACGTCGGCTGAATCCAAACATGAAAGAGGTTGTGACAAAAGAAGTAGTCAAATTACTTGATGTCGGCATCATCTACAGCAAATGGATCAGCCCCACTCAAGTAGTTCCAAAGAAATTCGGCCTTACAGTAGTGGAGAATGCAGTTGGAGAGTTGATTCCACAACGCACAACCACATGATGGCGTGCTTGCATTGACTACTGGAAGCTCAACTCCCACACTAGGAAGCTGGCCAGAGTTACTACTTCTTCCTAGATGGCTATTCTGGATACAACCAGGTTGCTGTTGACCCCCAAGACCAGGAGATGACGACCTTCACATGTCCCTTTGGCACTTTTGCCTACAGACGCATGCCCTTTGGCCTATGCATTGCACCTGCCACCTTCCAGAGATGTATGATGTCTATCTTCTCTGACATGGTAGAAAAATTTTTGGAGGTATTTATGGATGACTTTTCTGTTTTTGGGTCTTCCTTTGATAACTGTCTCCATAATCTTTCACTTGTGCTAAAACGTTGCAAAGAAACTAACCTAATTTTGAGTTGGGAGAAGAGTCACTTTATGGTGCAGGAGGGTATAGTTCTGGGCCACATAGTATCCAAGAGAGGAATTGAGGTGGATCGGGCAAAGGTTGAGCTGATTGAAAATCTACCACCGCCTACTTCAGTGAAGCAGATCCGCTCCTTCTTAGGGCATGCCGGGTTTTATCGACGCTTCATCAAGGACTTTAGCAAGATTTCAAGGCCCTTGTCCAGTCTGCTTGCCAAGGACACCCCATTCCAATTTGATGAAGCATGTCATGAGGCATTCTAGAAGCTCTGGTCTCTGCTATCCTCTGCTCCCATCATGAAGCCTCCTGATTGGGCCTTGCCGTTTGACATCATGTGTGATGCATCCGATTTTGTTGTGGGTGCAGTCTTGGGATAGCGTGTGGGCAAGCTCCCTTACGTCATTTACTATGCTAGCAAGACTCTGATGGATGCTCAAGTCAATTACACAACAACGGAGAAAGAACTGCTAGCTGTGGTTTTTGCCTTGGACAAATTCAGATCATATCTATTGGGATCAAAGGTAATTATCTATTCTGATCATGCTACTTTGCGACTGTTGTGTCAAATACTACCTAAATTAATAGATAATATTTAGTACGTTTTACTTGCAAGTGCACAAGGTCAAAAAGTGTAGTAAAGTGCGTAAGTGCAAGATCTATCCCACGGAGATTGTTAATTTTGTTTAGAATTAATTAATTAAAATACCAACTTGTCACGGAATTGATATTTATTAAAAGAAATAGAAATAAATGAAAAGGTAAATAAAAGTGTAGGGCTTTGATATCCACCACTAATTATGCTCAATTAATAAATCAATATGCCAATGCTCTAATCATATTATGAATACCTAATGGTTGCCAACCTAAGGGCATGGTGTATACTCCTTAAGCTATTGGTTTCCCTAAGCAACAAATTAGGCATGGTGTATACTCTAACTCTTTTCTTTCCTAAAGGATTTAGTATGGTGTATACTAAGTTGTTCTCTAGGAAAGCATATGAACTGTGAAAACCGACAACCACATGAGACCTAGGGCATGGTGTATACTCCCGGTTTCCCATGTTGATTAACCCAAGAACCCGGCGTGGATTACTTTTGTTACTTATGTTAAACCCAGGACTCGGTCATCCAAATTGATCTAACTAACAAGTCCATACCACATGCATATAATGGCCAATCACATACATATGAGGAATTCAATAAAACAGGCATTAATCAAGTTAAGCAACACAATATGATTATCACAAAGGCGCCAATATTGAAATATTAAATAAACATAATTAGGGTTTCAATCCAGCCCTACTAAAATAATTAGTTACACATAATTAAAATAAAAACTAAAAAGAAAAGGAAAAGAAAGAACCGAAAACCGCTCCTAGAAGTAGCCTCCAAATTCTCCTCTCTGAAATTGTGTATCTAGTTGTGAGGCTTAGAGGTCTATTTATAGGCTTTAGGAGAGTCCTAGAAACCCTAGTAAACCTAGGAAATTCGGAATTCTATCTCCTAGTCAATTTAGGAGACAATCCTATTACAAATCGGAATAGGATTCGTCCAGAATTGGGCTCCTATCTTGCATGGTGATTTTAGCATTGCGGCAGTCCGAATTAGGAAAATTGTATTTCACAATTATTTGTATCTTGTTGAGTCAGCTTTCCAATACCATTGGAATCACCTCAATCCGATATTTGAGCTGAAAGTTATGGCCAAAATACCAAGACCTGTTCAGAATCCAAATTTGAATCCAATCCGATTTTAGCTCCAATTTGATAAATTCCGATTTAATCCTTTCCACATCTTCTGGGTCTTCCCAATTTGCCCTTTAAGCTTGGAACATTTCCAGAAACGCTTCCTTTTCTTCCATGACCTACAAAAACACAGAAAACACAAAAAGGAAATAAAATGGAACAAAATAACAAAAACTAAGACATTAACAAATGTAAATTAAGGGCTAGAATATGAATATTTTGGCACTTATCAGCGACACTTGTTGGCAAAGAAGGAGACTAAGCCCTGGTTGATCTGATGGATTCTACTATTACAAGAATTTGATATCGAGATCCGGGACAAAAAGTGCACTGAGAATGTTGTCGTTGACCATCTGTCACGGATTTAGTTTGAGACACCTCAACCAATTCCAGTTCATGATTCCTTCCCAGATGAGCAACTGTTTGAAATTACTCCAAGAGAACCACTGTGGTATGCTGACATCATCAACTATTTAGCCACAGGTCAGATTCCCCCTCATTGGTCAGAGCAAGACAAGGACCGCTTCTTCAAGCAAGTTCGATTCTACTTTTGGGAAGATCTGGAGTTGTTCAAGTACTGCGCTGACCAGATAATCCGACGCTGCGTCCTAGAGAGTGAATTCCATAGTATCCTCATATTTTGCCACTCTCTAGCTTGTGGGGGTTATTTCAGTGCGAAGAAGACTGCAGCCAAGGTTCTACAATGTGGATTCACATGGCCGACTTTGTTCAAAGACGCCTATGAATTTTGCCGGGCTTATGAGAGATGTCAACGCCTAGGAGCTATGTCTCAGAGAGATATGATGCCATTGAACCCCATCCTCATAGTCGAAATTTTTGATGTCTGGGGTATTGGTTTCATGGGCCCCTTTCCACCATCTTTTGGGTATGAGTACATTTTGGTAGGGATAGACTATGTCTCCAAATGGGTCGAAGCCGTGGCCACCAAGACCAATGATCACAAGGTGGTAGTGAAATTCATCCGAGCCAACATCTTCAGCAGATTTGGCACTCCCCAAGCCATCGTCAGTGACGAAGGCAAGCACTTCTGCAACCGGTTTCTCAAAACCTTCCTTCTCAAGTACTCTGTTACACACAAGGTAGCCACTCCCTACCATCCTCAGATTAGTGGCCAAGTAGAAGTTTCCAACAGGGAGATCAAGCATATTCTGGAGAAGACAGTTAGACTAGACCGCAAGGATTGGTCCTTGCGCCTCAATGATGCATTATGGGCCTACCGCATAGCTTACAAGAAGCCAATTGGTATGACACCGTACCGGTTGGTTTTTGGAAGGGCATGTCACCTCCCTGTGGAACTGGAGCACAAGGCTTTGTGGGCAATCAAGTAGTTCAACTTTGATATGCAAGCAGCCGGCTCCGACCGAAAGCTTTAGTTGACAGAGTTGGAAGAGCTGCGAAATGATGCATATGACAGCTCCAAAATTTACAAGGATAAGACAAAGGCTTTTCATGATAGGCACATCAGGCCTAAGACATTTGAGCCGGACCAAAAAGTATGGCTTTTCAACTCCAAACTCTGGCCCTTCCCTGGTAAGCTCCGCTTTAGATGGGACGGCCCTTTCATAGTCATTTCAGTGTCTCCACATGGTGCAGTTGAGTTAAGGGACCCAAAGGACGGCAACATTTTCAAGGTGAATGGTCAAAGACTAAAGCCCTACGTTCAGAACCCCGAGCCAGGTACAGATGTGGAATCCGTAAAGTTGACGGATCTCGTCTAATCGTTTTAAAAATGCATGATGCTACCATGGAGGTGGTTGAGCAGTCTGGAATCTCAAGCGTCTCTATTGAGGTCAGTGGTACTGAGGCCACTAAGTAAGGTCAGTTTTTCTTATTTTTCTGTTTTGTCTTTCTTTACTTTTGTTGTTGTTCATTTTTGTCGTTTTATCTTAGTTCACCTTATTTTACTTTATTTTCTCTTCTTTTAATTTATTTTCCTTAGTTAAATGTGTGGTTCGTTCACAATCCAAAGTGCTACACCTACTGAGGAAGCAAACGATCGCACCTCCTGGGGCTATCGTTCGCAAAACCTTCCTCCATAATGCTGTAGCTATTGAGGAAGCGAACGATCGCACCTCCTGGGGCGATCGTTCGCATAACCTTCCTCCATAATGCTGTAGCTACTGAGGAAGCGAACGATCGCACCTCCTGGGGTGATCGTTCGCTCTCTCGCCATGCGTCGAAGGCGTACGATCGCCCTCATCCTGCACCCCACCTAAGCACGATTGAGATCATTCGCCGGTTATGGGCGATCGAACGCACTCGAGGGAGGGTCTCACGTGACCTATTTAGGCCACTTTCTCCTTTCTTTCCCCCACACTTCACCTTCACGCCATCACTTCCCCACTGCACATTCTGCACTCACACACTCCCTCCTCACCACCTACCACCACCAAACACCACTGACGCCACCGCCGGCCACCACACACGGTCACGACCATTACATTCTCCCCCATCACACTATTTCTCCATTACATTGGCACCCATCACATTCTCCCCAACCCCTCCCACCTTCATACAATTTATGCAATTTTTTTGTTATTTTTGACAGCTGCACTATGTTGTACAGAGTGTAGCTACCCTCTGTGGTTGGGTTTCTCTTATTTTGCAGGGGGTTGGAATACTTTTAAGGTTGTTGCTCATCACTGGGTTTAAGGACCGGACACCACCTGTTCGATAAAAATCCTGACTGAAGCCCAAGATGCCTCATTCCACCTCTCAAGCTTCAAGCTCTCGGGCCCAATCCTCCCATCCCACTTGTGAGCAACGGGAGATCATTTTTGAGACTGAGTTTGACATCAACGGCTACTTCAAAAATTTGGAAGCTACCCAATGGGTGATCCAAGAACTCAAACGCCGTGGGTTGAAGAAGTTGTTCAAACCCGTCACCTCCATGGCATACACAAGGCTGGTTGTCCAATTTTATACGAAACTCTTCACAGATTGCAATAGGCGGGGTGTCCTGTTCTCCACCTTTCAAGGGAAGCAAGTTAAGGTGACAACTTTTGATATTGCCGCCACACTCCATTGCAATGATGAACACCCTCCTGCGGATGCACAATTAGATGAACAACCGGAGTCCTTCTACATCTCCGAGATAATTGAAGACACGTGTGCAGGGCAATATGCTGATGATAAAAGGAATGCGAGCAGCCGGTCTACATTGCCTCCATAACTCTGGCTTGTGGACTCTATTATGCAGCGGAATGTATGCCCATTGGGACATAAATCGCAAAGGCATGACCAATTCCTTCAAGCGCTGTACACTTTCCATAAAGGCCACTGGTATTCCATCCCGTCAATCATGTGGAATCAAATGTACAAGTTTTGGGATTGGGTGCATGCACGCAAGGCCACCACTACCAAGTCATGGGGGTTGCCATTTCCATTTCTGCTTACATATATCTTGAAGAAGAAAGGCATAAAAGGGACCCCCGAAGATGGACCTATCACAGAACATCTATTCTTTGGCAGAAACCAGTGGAACCACATCCAATCGCATATGCCAAGAGGCGTGAGGGTGCAACTCCCTGCTGAAGAAGGAGGGGAAGACGCAGAACATATGGACGAAGATGCACCAGCACTGCAGCAAGGTGGGAGAGCTGACTCTGTTGTCATTAGCCGCATTAAGTATGAATTCTTGAGTGGTGCACATCAGCGCATGGACAGGTTTGAAGAGCACTTTGCCAATATGGAAAAGCAGTCTGCTACACAAACTGAAATACTCAAGGCCATTCTGGAGCGACTACCACCAGCCGCGGGAGCATCTTCTGCAGTACCACATGGGGAGCAGCAGTGAGCAGCTGCACAGTCTAGCTGAAGACGTTAAACTTAGCGCTCATGGGAGGCACCCCACAGTATATCCTTTTTATTTCTTGTTGTTTTTGGTTTACTTTTATTTTTATGCATTGTCTTTTTGTTTTCCAGTTTTACTTTAATTTATGTTTTCAGGGACAGAAGCGTACTACAGTTCAAGTTTGGGGGTATGCTATGAGCCATACCAGTCCAGACAGTTCTCCAAATCCTAGGTTAGCTCTTTCCATGTATTTACACATTGGGGACAATGTGCTATTTGAGTTTGGGGGTATGGGTGCCAACCGAAGATGGGTTATGCTATTCCATTAATTATATGAAACTTATTAAAGGGTTTTATAGTTTATACCTAGGGAAGACGGGTCGTGCCGCATCTTAGTGATTAGGTGGACGATCCTTGCCAACCGAAGATAGATTATCCTTACTCTTTAATAAGGTAGTTTCTTGTTTAATTATAACATGCATAGAATGAATTTCTGGAATTGAATCTGATTAACCATTGTTGTGCGGATAGAGGTGAAGTCAATACCCTACACTCTCTATCATATTTTAATTATCTTTTATTTTATGCATTTACTTTTAGAAAAAAAAATCAAATCAAATTCTCTTTTGTTAATTAGGTTAAAATTAGTCTTTTAAATTTAGTAACAAAAACCCCCACAGTCCTTGAGGTTCGACACCCTCAATATAGCCCTATCCTACGGGATTCGTTCTATNAGCTGAAAGTTATGGCCAAAATACTGAGACGTGTTCAAAATCTGAAATTCTATCCGATCCGATTTTGACTCTAAGTGGAGAAATTCCGATTTTATCCTTTCCTTGATTTAATTAAACTTAACCACATCATATATATCTTCTATTGTGATTGGTTAAGCTTAATCATATCTTCTAGGTCCTCTCAAATTGTGCTTTAAACCCAAAATTAATGGTTTTTCTTGCATCTTTATTAAATACCTGAAAACACAAAAACAACACAAAATCAAACAAATAACAATGCTAAGGAATTAACATATGCGAGTTAAGGGATTGAATGTGCAACATTCGGCGCTTATCAGGAGACACAATTCCACACACTTTGTCTTGTTTTTTTTTTTTTTAAAAAAAAAAATGCATGTTCATATTGTCCTAAAAATTTGTGATTGATTTCATCAGTGAGCTTAAAATTTTGAACACATGATCTGATATTGGATTTTTAAGTTTGTTACTTACTTTAGGCAATTGAGAATTCACATGTTTGATCTGCTTTGACACAAGCACATTAGCACAGGATTGGTGGGGTATGACATGTGGATTTACTGTGCAGGTTTCTATGTTTTGGGTGACACTGGATAATTTATTGGTTGGATACATTGGCATAAGCATATATATATATATATAAAGTGATCATTGATAAACTCTTCATTGAGTAACTGGGCCTCTTGCCTCAAAGCAGTGAGCATTCACGTCAAAAGGTGAAGAGGTTTGATGTGGTTAGCTTTATAAAAAAATGATGATAATAATTGATAAAATTTTCACTGAGTAACTAGGCCTCTTGCCTCATTAAGCATTGAGTGTTCATGCCAAAAGGTGAGGAGTTTTTGATGTGATTAACATTATGGCTAGTTTAGTTTCGTAGCCTTTTTGACTTGAGTTAGTAAGTCTTTAGGGGTGTCTTTACACCTAATGGCCTAAAACCATATGGTTTGCGAGTCATTGGCTCAACACTCGCCACATGGGTCAATTAGAAAGCTTAAGGGAACTAGACACTGTAGAGCCTAATGATAAAAGAAAGAATAAAAAAAGTATGCCATTGTTGTTCATTCTGATAGGACTTCCGGTGAATCTTGAGATATGGAGACATTGCACATTGAAATTATTTGGGAAGCTTCAGAGTCTTGTGCTAGTTCACTTTACATTGTTTCGAGCTTGTGATGCCTTAGCATGCTTGTTGTAAGTAATTAGACTTTAAATTCCAATTCATTGTAAAGATGGAGTTTAACTTTTTAAGCTTGCTAATGAATGAAAATCATGGTTTTGAGTGATGATTTAATTTTTAGATACCATGAATTGTGCATAATGTTTGTGAGTATGATTGCTGGAGAACCCTTATGAGACTCCACTCGTCCTCTAGAGAATTCCTTGGGGTTTAAAAGGCTATTTGCATACACTAAATGCAACCGTACACCCCATGAAAGCTGGATTTATCCTTATGTTTTTCATTTTATTTTCTGTTTGGTATTGCTAAGGGACTAGCAAGATGTAAGTTCGGGGGTGTGATAAGCGTCGAATGTTGCACATTCAAGCCCCTTAACTCGCATATGTTAATTCCTTAGCGTTGTTATTTGTTTGATTTTGTTTTGTTTTTATGTTTCAGGTCAAATACATGAGTTCCGTGAAAATTGGACTGAAAGGGATCAGTTGGCGCCATTCTGTGCTGGCGAACAATCGCTGCTCACCTAGGATCGATTGCATCTACGATCGATCGCATACTCTGGTGATCAATCGCACATTGGGATCCTTCAGATGGCAGGTGCCTTTTTACAGCGTGAATGTGATTGTAAAGTTTCCTACTTGAAGTGGAAAACTAACCTACGACTGTAATTAGGGTTTTAGGGTTTCCTAGTCCCTATAAATAGGCTCTTATCGATTGTGAAAAGGGTCCGGTTTCCCTAGAACGAAAATTGCAGCAAAATTTCTTGGAGTTTATTCATCATCATGAGCGGCTAAACCCCCTTTGTGGGGTATCGATGTAACCCTCTCCAACCATAATGGTGTTAATTCGTTTATGTATGTTGATTGCACAACTGTGAGGATTGCAACCTTTGAATTATGTTTTTAATATTAATGCAATTGTTATTCAATTACAAAATCAGTACTTGCGAAATTCTCTTCTTGTCTTGGAAATTATTTTGCCTGTCTTAAACTCAATCAATCTTATTTTCTGTGATCATAAGATTGATGGTTATGCAATGGGTTTTAATATGCATATGATTAATAGGATTAGATAGACCATGCTTAGGGAAGATGGGTCGTACTATACCCTAGTTTAGAGTAAATTAGGTAGGCAATCCGTGCCATCGAAGATGGGTTATACTATTCCGTTAATCATATAAAACTTATTAAGGGATTTTGTAGTTGTAACCTAGGGAAGACGGGTCGTGCCGCATCTTAGTGGTTTGGTGGACGATCCGTGCCAACCGAAGATAAATTATTCTTATCCTTTAATATTGTATTTTCTTGTTCTTTTATAACATACATATCAGGAGTTTCTAGAATTGAATATGGTTACCATTGTTGTGCGGAGTGTGGTGAAATTGGTACCTTACTCCTCTCTTATATAATTCACTTTTAAATTGCGTTTAATTTCATGCACTCTACTTTTACAAAACAATAAAATCTCTTTTGCTTAATTAGATTAAATTTCGTTCTTGGA
Organism: Carpinus fangiana; assembly: GCA_006937295.1. Taxonomy (NCBI): domain Eukaryota; kingdom Viridiplantae; phylum Streptophyta; class Magnoliopsida; order Fagales; family Betulaceae; genus Carpinus; species Carpinus fangiana. The sequence continues at coordinate 18,764,558 of CM017328.1, read as the reverse complement.
ATTTAATAACGAAACCCCCACAGTCCTTGAGATTCGATACCCTCAATAGAGCCTTATCCTACGGGATTCGTTCTATTGCTAGTGGTATTTTATCATTGATATTTTTGGTCACGAAATAACCACATCATTACTATTATTGAACCCAGGACTCGGCCATCCAAATTGGTTTAACTAACTAGTCCATACCACATGCATATTTTGGCTAGACAAACACATATGAGGAATTATTGAAAGTAGGAATTAATCAAGTTAAATACCATAATGCAATTATCGCAAAGGCACCAATATTGAATTACTAAGTACACATGATTAGGGCTTCAATCTAGCCCTACTAAGAGGTTTAGTTACACATGAATTTGATGCCAATCATCTTCATAAAATAAAAAAGAAAGGGAAAAGAATAAACTTGGAAAATAGCTTCCTTGAGAGCCGTAAATTCTTCTCCAAAATCCCGTGTGTGTTTTTCTGTGTTTACAAGCCTATTTATAGAGTCTAAGGAAACCCTAGAAACCCTAAAAATTGTAGGGGTTTAATCCTAGTTGCAAAAACCCTAAAAATAAAACTCTCCAAAATAGGGTTGCGGTTGACTTCGTCTTCACGCACAGGTGCGCTCGATCGCAGGACGTGTGCGCTTGATCGCACTGCGATCTATCCTCTTCTTGCGCGCGTGAACGCAGGTGCGCTTGATCGTATCAAAAATAATACTCGCAAGTGTACGAATCGTGTGCAGTAAAGTGCGCGTGAAAATGCGAGGTCGAACCACAGAGAACGGCGTTTTGTAACTAAAAACTAATACAACTCTTAAATTAAACGTATCTTAACCTAGTCCCAAAGAGGATTGATTTCGAACAATTAAAAATGCAGAAATAAAATTAAACTGAAAATGCAGGGATAAAAATAACTAAGGTTAAAGATGAACCTCACCCAATAAGAATAAGCTAAATACATTAAACACTCATTTTCCGTTTTTTAAACTTTAAACCCTTCAACACACTCTATTGTGGTAATTGACACAAGTCAAACCGAATAATGTGTTTACCGTTAAGGAGCTACAACGAGTATTGATTATGGATAAAATCATCCACTGTATCCTTGGATCACAGTGGATATTGAATCACAACCAAACACTTGTTGTGCACCCGGCTTGGAACACATCACCGGACGACTATCAATGTATCAACAACACACAACCATTCAATTATTTGTCACAGAAATTAAATGACGAATGCGGAATTAAATAACGGAAAATAAGCATAAAATGTAAAAGCAAGAAATTTAAACTAAGGGTGAGGCTTCATCTTCAACCTAAGTTAAAGATTTTAGCCACCCATTGAATAATAAAGCATAAATAAAGTAAAAGAATGCATTAAAATTAAATTAACAGAAAAGTTTACAACTAAAAGGGGCGGAGCAATGCAAACAGAAGCAAAATGCTCTCTAAAAACGCCCCAAAGGAATATGTTCGACCAAATGGCCTAGGGTCCTATTTATAGGCTACAGAAACCTACGAGTGCGTTCGAACGCAGGAGGTGCGTTCGAACGTACTGCTGAGTTGTGCGTTCGATCGCACAATGTGCGTTCGACCGCAGAAAACCGTAACGGCGCAGCGGAAGCGATGGACTCCTAGGGCACCCGCGCGATACGCGGGCTGACGGGGACTGCGATCGACCGTGTCCCTGCGTTCGACCGTAAGTGCGTTCGAACGCACCAAGTGCGGTCGAACGCACTTGGCAGGGGTCCAAATCTTCACTTAGTGTCTTTTTGCTATCTTGTGGCCAACTTTTGTTGTAAAGACCTGCACAACTCAAAACACTAAAAATACCACAAATAATTAGAAATTAACAGTACTAAGAGCCTAACAAATATAAATTAAGGGGTTCAAATAAGCACTTTTAGGCACTCATCAGCGCTCGTTCCTTGGCTTGGGCGCTTGAGCGCTAGTGTGCTCAATCTCAGGTCCCCTGCGCTCGATAGCTCTGGCAGAACTCCAGCTTTTCCCAACTTTTGTCCTTTAATCCCAATATTTCTAGAAACGCTTCCTTTTCTTCCAAAGACCTATAAAACACAGAAAACACAAAAAGACAATAACATAGAACAAAATAACACAAACTAAGAGCTTAACATATATAAATAAGGTGCTTAAATATGAATATTTAAGCCCTTATCACACCCAAAAACTTACATATTGCTAGTCCCTTAGCAATACAAAACTAAAAACTAAATGAAAAACAAAAAGATAAGTCCAGCTTTCGTGGGATGTATGATTGCATTTAGCGTATGCAAAAAGCCTTTTAAACCTCTAGGTATTCCCTAGAGGAAGAGTGAAGTCTCGAGAGGGTTTTACAGGAATGTTACCCATAAACATTATGCATAGTTCATGTTACCCAAAAATTAAAGTGTCACTCAAAACCATGATTTTCATTCATTAGCAAGCTTAAAAAGATAAACCCCATCTTCACAATGAATTGAAATTTAAAGTCTAATCACTTACAACAGGCAAGCCAAGGCATCACAAGTTCGAAACAGTGTAAAGTGAATTAGCATAAGACTATGAAGCTTCCAAATAATTCTAATGTGCAATGTCTTAATATTTCAAGCTTCGCTGAATTTTCCATCAGAATGAACAACAATGGCATACTTTTCTCTTATTCTTATGAGGCTCTGCAATGTTTAGTTCTCTTAAGCTTTCTAATTGACCAATGTAGCGAGTGTTGAGTCAATGACTCCCAAACCAGATGGTTTTAGGGCATTAGGTGTAAAGACCCCCTAAGGACTTACTAACTCGAGTAAAAAAGGCTACGGAACTAAACTAGCCATAATTTTAACCAAATCAAATTTCTTCACCTTTTGACGTGAACACTCAGTGCTTTGAGGCAAGAGGTCTAGTTACTTAGTGAAAAGCTTATCAATGATCATTTTTTTTTTAATTTAATTTAATTTTTGTTCATATATATGCCAAGGTATCCAACCAATAAGTCATCCAGTGTCACCCAAAACACAAAAACATACACATTAAAACCACATGTCATACCCCACAAATCCTGTGCTAATGTGCTTGTTCTCAACTACCCAAAGTAAGTAACCAAACTTAAAAATTCTATCATCAGATCATGTGTTCAAAATTTTAAGCTCACTGATGAAAGTCAAATCACAACTTTTTTCAGATCAACAAAAATTTCAAGATAACATGAACATGCAATTTTTTTTTTTTTTTTAAACAAAAATGGGACAAAGTGTGTGTAAATGTGTCCCATACCCCCAAACTTAAATTGCACATTGTCCCCAATGTGTAAATAATATGGAAAGAGCTGACCTAGGGAGATGGAGAACTGTCTGGATTGGCATGGCTCATAGCGCACCCCCAAACTTGAACCGAAGTACCCTTTTGTCCTTGAAAACACAATACTAAAGTAACAATGGAAAACAAAATAAAAAATAAAAATAAAAACGAAATAAAACAAGAAATAAAAGGATATGCTGTGGGGTGCCTTCCATGAACGCTAAGTTTTACGTCTTCAGCCAGACGGTGTGGTTGCTCACTGTTGTCCCCCATGTGGTGTCAGTCAGGACTTCTGTTGAACAGGTGGTTCGCAGCTCCTAACCCAAGTGGTGCAAAACCACTTCTAAAATTGCCCAACCCCCTGCAAAATAGTTTAGATCCAACAACAGAAGACAACTACAATTTGTAGTTGTCAAAACGGAAAAAAAAAATGTGAAAAGGGGAGAAAATGGTGCATTGGGGAAAAATGGGGACGTGGGCGAGAGACAGTGGTCGGAGGCGGCGTGTGGTGGCTGGCGAGTGAGTGTGGGTGGTGGTTGGTAGTGGATGGGGGTGGTTGAGAGTGTGGAGAGTGCAAGTGGGTGCAAGGTGCAGATGAGAGCAAAGGAGAACACAGCGCAGGGAGGAAAGTGAGAGGGAAAGGGAAAAAGTGACCTAACATAGATCACGTGACCCTCTGTTACGAGTGCGCTTGATCGCACTTAAAGTGTGATCGATCATACTCATGCATGATTGTGTGTGTGTGAGCTGATGCGCTTGCACGCCTAAGGTCGCAAGGCGAGAGCTGCGATCGATCACAATTCACATTGCAATTGATCGCTTCCACATAATGTACATCACAATCTAAGAGGTTTATGCCCTTGATCGCACAGAGTGTGCGATCGATTGCAATAACAGAATGCCACTCCCCCCTTGACTGAACCACGAAATTAACTAAGGAAAAATAAAAGAAATTGAAAATCAACAAAAGGACAGTCAAAATACAGAAAAGTAAAGATTATTACCGCACTCAGTGGCCTCAATACCATTGATCTCAATAGAGGTGCTTGAGCTTCTAGACTGCTCAAACGCCCTCCACAGTAGGTTCAGTACTACTCTTTTGGGAAGATGCCCTTGAAATTAACCAATTGTGGCTCAGGTGCTCTTGGTGTAGAATTTACGCCAATGTATGGCTTCACTTTGTGTCCATTCACCTTGAATGTTTGATTTTTTTGTGGACTGTGAACCTCCAAAGCTCCTTGAGGAAACATGATGAGTACTTAATATTGTATATTTGGGCCCTTTAACTTATATTTATTAAGCTCTTAGCTGTGTCTTTTTCTAATGTTTTGGTTAGTTTTGGTGTTTTAGTGTTTTGCAGGTTGCTATGTTGCATTTGGGGCTAATGCCATTAAATCTGGGGCTTAAAACAATTCGGGGAGCTTTGACAGCAAAATTGAGTCGAGCGATGATTTGCACCCAACGAGTCCCACCAAAACGGCCATATCTAGAGTTGTAGAACTCCGATTGGGGTGATCTTGGTGTCTTTGGAAAGCTAACACGAAGATATACAAAATCATATTTCACAAGATTTGGCCAAATCTGAAGTAGGTGCGATCGAACGCACATCTAGTACGATTTATCACACTTGTACCCATCAGATGCAGAAATTCATGCACGAGTGCAATCGATCTCACCTAAGTGTGATCGAGCGCACTCGGCTGACCTAGTAGCGTTGAAACCCTAAATTTAGCTTATAAATATAATCTTTTTTCATTGTAAATGGGGGGAGACGTGACGGGGGCGCCGTTCTTGGTCGTTTTCACGTTTTTCAGAGTTTTTGTAGCTTTGAACTCCGATTGTTTTGTAAGTTTGTTAATTTTAATAATAGAATTTAGTTTTCTTGTGATTTCTTTTGTCATGAGAGGCTAAATCTTCAACTAAGGTTGAAGATGAAGCATCACCATTGATTTGTTTACATGTTTTTATAATTTGTTCGTACAATTTCATCATTTACGTAATGTATGTTCGCTTCAATTCAATTCCATGACAAAATTGTGATTGATTGTACCAAAGTTGGATATTCATTGTGTTTCATCTAACGGATACATTGCATCTTTTGATTTACTTTGGATATTCATTGTCTTTTGTGCAAAGCATTGATACATTGGATATTTTGAACTAAATTAGATATGCATTGTCTTTCGTAAATACAGATGGATTCATTGAATCTTTCAATAGGAACAATAGAGCATATATATGATTTAATTGTCTGTCGGATGTATGAACTAAGCGTAAGAATGTGTGTCTTTGATTTGGTGAGGTGGATTCTGAAAACCTTGGTGCTTTTATCATTTGTTTATTTTCAGTTTTGTTGTTTAATTTACCATTGCACCACACAATTCGGAACTAGGTTACGATATAATTGATTTAGCTAGGAATCGATTTTCGCAACGCAATTCTCTGTGGATCGACCTCGCACTTGCACAACATTGTATTGCAAACGACTCGTGCTATTGCGAGTATTTTTATTTTTGTACATCAAAACACGTTAGTGACAACACAAGGACCAAACCATTTATACTTGAACTTACCAGGGATGAGCTGAAATCTTGATTTATAGGTCCACACTTTCTATCCCACTTGAAACTCCTTCTTGGCATGGTACTTGTCATGATCAGTCTTGGTTCTTCCTTTGTAGAGTTTGTTATTCTCATTTGCCTTATGCCTCAATTCCCCAAGTTCATTCAACTGTTGATTCCTTTTAGCATCTGGATGTGATGGAGAACGTACCAGGGGTAGCACAACTTCCATAATGTCTTCAGTAACATCTTCAACAACTAGCTCTTTGTCCTTCCTTGTGACACTGTGAGTGATCGTACAAAAATATGTACTTGCAATAGCACGAATCGTTTTGTAGTGTAGCGGTGTGCAAGCGCGAGGTCGAACCTACAGAGAATCGAGTTTGTGAAAAACTAATTCTATGCCTAAACTAACTCCATCTTAACCTAGTTCTAAATATCGAACATATGGCGTGCAATAAATGTAAACTAACCTAAATGCTTAAAAACAAATAAATAAAAATACTAAGGTTTAGAATCCACCTCACCACATTAATAAACATATTAACATGGTTAATTTATACATCCGTCTATCGACAAAAAGAATGCATGATCTAGTGTCACGCTAGTTCATGCACCCTTAAGCCCTATGAATGTCCTACTGTGCCTATTGACATATTCAAAGCATCCGTTCATTTGACAAAAGACAAAACATATCCAATTTAGTTCAAAGGATCAAATGAGAATGTGGTTAACACAAAAGACAAAAGATAAATAAACTTAAATCAAAGATGAAATGTATCCATCGAACAAAACACTATGAATATCCAACTACGGCACAATCAATCACAATCTTCTCACGAAATTGAATTGAAACGAACATTCATGACGTTAAAAGACGGATTAAAGTACAAACAAACTATAAAAACATGAAGATAATCAAATGGTGAGGCTTCATCTTCAACCTTAGTTGAAGATTTAGCCTCTCATGCTAAAGAGAGACAAATCGACAAACAAATAAAAGTGTTAAATAAATAACGATTTAGAGGTTTTACAGTGAAGAACAGGGAGGTTTCTGGCCTCAAGGGCGCCTCCAAAACGTCGGTTTACAAATAAACAAAGAGGTTCTATTTATAAGCAATTTTAATGTGCTGCTGTCAGATGGGTGTGCTCAATCGCACGTAGTGCGCTCAAGCGCATGCCTATGTGCGATTGATCGTAGATGGTGTGCTCGATAGCACGTAACCACTCAAGAATCCCACGGCGCAGGCAAGAATGCGATGGAGCTAGGGCAACAGGCTGAAGTGGAGTGCGCTGCTCGATCGCATGTCTTGCGCTCGAGTGCAGTTGTGCTCGAACACTAGCTTTTTGCGCTCGATCTCGGTCTGCTGGGCTCGAGCGTAGTGTGCTCGACCGCACCTTGTGCTCTTGAGCGCACTGGCAGGGACCATATGTGCATTTTGGCCAATTCCACCTTTTAAACCACATTTTGAAGCCAACGACCTGCAACACACTAAAACACTAAAACTAAACTAAACATTAGATATTAACAACGCTAAGAGCTTAACAAACATAAGTTAAGGGGGGTCAAATATACAATATTTGGCACTGATCAAATACCCCCAAACTTACATTTTGCTAGTCCATTAGCAAAACAAAAATGAAATCACAATAAAAACAAGAAACATAAATCCGCTTTCGTGGGAGAAACGATTACATTTAGCATATGTAACAAGCCTTTTAAACCCCTAGGCATCCCTAGTGGATGAGTGAAGTCTCATGAGGGTTTACCGGCAATGATACCCACAAACAAGTTATTGGTACTATGTTATTGATAGACAAAGCCCTTCACTTAAACATATGGTTCATACTTCATTAGCAAATTTAACAGGTTGAACATACAAACCACATCATCCAGGCATCCAAACATCATTTCACTCACGGTTGGAAAATTGAGACAACACATGTTCCATGACGTGCAAAGTGAACTGACACAAGATCATGGGGTTTCAATTATTCTTCAAAGAGGTGAATCCCAAAATTCATAGGAAAACAATGTGATAAATACAACCAAGGCTTGAATCGAAAGATGCAAATTTTTTTTTTTTTGTGTGTAGGCTATGCAATGCTTGACTCCCTTAAGCTTCTAAATGACCTATGTAACGAGTGTTTCTCCAGTGACTCCCAAACCAGGCGGTTTTAGGGCACTAGATATAGAGACATCCCGAAGGGCTTAATTACTCAAGTCAAAAGAGCTACGAAGCTTAACTAGCCATACAATCACTTAGCTAGAATATCTCATCTTTTTACGCAAACACTCAATGCTTGGTGATAAGCGCCGAATGTTGCACATTCAAGCCCCTTAACTCGCATATATTAATTCCTTAGCGTTGCTATTTGCTTGATTTTGTTTTGTTTTGTGTTTCAGGTCAAATACATGAACTCCGTTGAAAATTGGACTAAAAGGGACGAGTGGGAGCTTTTTTGTGCTGGCGACCAATCGCAACACACCTATAATTGTGCGCCGGGTGATCGATCGCCCATCCGTGTGATCGTGCGCACTCGAGGTTCACTTAACCCGACAGGCGCGTTGGACAGCTTATCAAGTCTCCTAATTGAAGTGGGAAATGAACATACGGCCGTAATTAGGGTTTTAGGGTTTCTAGGGTTTCCTAGTGCCTATAAATAGGCCATTATACACTGTAAAAGAGGCCGGGTTTTCCTGAGTGCGAAAATTACACACAAATTCCTTGGAGTTTATTCATCAGCATGAGCGACTAAACCCCCTTTGGGGGGTACCGATGTAGCCCTCTCAAAGCACAATGGTGATTGTATTTGATTCTAATTAATTCATTATATGTCAGTTGATTGCATAACTGTGAGGATTGCAACTTTTGAATTATGTTCTTAATTTTAATGCAATTGTTATTCAATTCCAAATTCGGTACTTGCGAAATTCTTATATTGTCTTAGAAATTATTTTGCCTGTATTGAACTCAATCAATCTTATTTTCTGTGATCATAAGATTGATGGTTATGCAATGGTTTTAATATGTATATGATTAATGGGATTAGATAGACCATGCTTAGGGAAGACGGGTCGTACTACACCCTAGTTTAGAGTAATTTAGGTAGACGATCCGTACCAACCGAAGATGGGTTATACTATTCCGTTAATCATACAAAACTTATTAAGGGATTTTATAGTTTATACCTAGGGAAGACGGGTCATGCCGCATCTTAGTGGTTAGGTGGACGATCCGTGCCAACCGAAGATAAATTATTCTTATCCTTTAATATGTATTTTCTTGTCTTTTATAACATACATAATCATGAGTTTCTAGAATTGAATATGGTTACCATTGTTGTGCGGGGTGCGGTGAAATCGGTACCTTACTCTCTCTCTCATATATTACTTTCAATTTAATGTTTAATTTCATGCACTTGAACTTACTCAACCAAACAAATCTTTCTTGTTCAATTAAGTCAAATTTTATCTTTTAAATTTAGTAACGAAACCCCTACATTCCTTGAGGTTCGACACCCTCAATATAGCCTTATCCTACGGGATTCGTTCTATTGCGAGTGATATTTTATTATTGATTATTTTGGTCACGAAATAACCACATCACTTGGTGAGATAAGATGTCCAGTTACTCAATGAAAAGCTCAACTTATGATGATTTTCATTTTTTATTTTTTTTTAATAACAGCCAAGGTTTTCATCATCACATCACAAAAACCTAAAAATCTCAAGAAACACACTTCAAAGTCAAATCTCATACCTCACAGACCATAATATTAGTGTGCATGTGAAATATCAATCAAACAAGTGGAGTCTCTCTAATCTAACACATGAATCAAAAATCAGAATTTCTAATGATATGCAATGTTCAACCAAGTTAAACACACTAATGACACACAATCCACAGTTATGATGTAAGTCATGCCCAATCAACAACATAGCAAAACAAAATTTTTTATATACAAAAACAAACAAAACAAGCAAATAAACAAAACAAAACAAACAAATAAACAAACAAAAAGACTCCAAACTTAAATGACACATTGTCCCCAATGTGGCAAGAAATACAATACAGTGGGATGAGAAACCGGAGTGTACAAAGGCGAAGGCTTCCCCCGAACTTGAACATCAGAACACCTGTCAAAAACTAACAGCAACCTTTTCTCACAAGCACAAACATCAAAAGGTTAATTTCTATTAGAAACAAAATAAAATAAAATGAAATGAAATGACAAGAAATAAAATGACAAAAATAAAATGACTCAAAAATAAAGTGCGGAAAATAAAAAAGAAAAAATACCGCACCTTCCTGATCCCATGGGTGTCCAACCAATCCCTTCCATCCTTTCTTCTTAAGAATTTGATATCCCTCTGAAAGGATGTTTCGCCATCTTATGTAGCCTAGTTGCTTGCTTTGAAGGATTCACTTAGGAACACGGTTCCTAGATTTGTGATCTTGTGTGCGTGATTCCTTGAAGATCTCTACATAAGATGGCTCTTTGAGACATTGAAAATGTGAAGCTAGTGGTTCATGTTGTATCTCGAGAGGGATTGTGACAAAGGAATGAGCTTCAGTACTCACTTCTTTGTCATTGGAAAAATTTGGTGGGGGCTCAATTTGCTCCTCATTTTCTTCCACCTTATTGTTCTCAATAATGAGTGGCTCAGCTACTGATGGAAATGGGTTGGGGAATGATGTCTCAACGGTTTCTCCCTTCTCAGTCCGCATTCCAGGAGTGGGATCCAATAAGGCTTGTGCTTGCTCACGTATCATATCAAGGTCCAGATCAAACTCAAATTGAGCAAAACATTCTTTTAAAGGATCCTCTAGACTTGGCTCATTAAAAATCTTAGCTTGCTCAAGGAACTTGTCAAGATCTAGATTGCATTCATATTGAGCAAAACGCTCTTCCAACGGATCTTCAAGACTTGGTTCATCAAAAGTCTCAACATGCTCAAGTAGCTTGTCCAGGTCCAGGTCACCTCCAAATTGATCAAAGCGCTCTTCCAATAGATCCTCAAGACTTGGTTCATCAAAAGTCTCAGCATGCTCAAGTAGCTTGTCCAGGTCTAGGTCACCTCCAAATTGATCAAAGTGCTCTTGCATTAGATCCTCAAGGCTAGGCTCACAAAAAATCTCCTCAGCAGTTTCTTCATTCCCTGGTGTGGTGGTGGCTTGGACATGCTTATGATAAGAATTGCTGGAAGCATCCTCATCAATCACGTACTGCCCTCTCTCCATCTCTTGACTTTGAAGCTCCTCTTCCTCGATTCTGTTCAATTCAGCAATTAGATGACCGAGCTGTCCTTCCAACCTTGCAATTGCTTCAGTGTTTGCCATGGCTGCATCCTTGATTTCATGTATGGATTGGGAGAAAATTTGATGTATGGATTGGGAATTGACCATGGTGGCATCTTTAATCTCTTGCAAGATTTGGCTATTAGACTGTATGAAGGCTTTGAGGGTGTCTTCTAGGGATGAATCTTGTGGAGGATAATTGCAGGATGAAGGGGTAGAAAATTGGTTGTCAAACTGCAGATATTCAGGATGGTGTAGTTCACCAACTTGGAGAGCATAATTTCCCGTAGCATGAGCTTGCCACGATAAATCAGAATGGTTGCTCTAGTTTGGGGTGTAGAAATTGGAATTTAATTCAGACCCTGAACTGGAGAAATTGATGTTCATCCACTCATGTGAAAAATTGGAAAATTGTCCCCAATGTAGACAATCACCTAAACTATGATAAAGGTTGGAGCAGTGTGAACATGGTTCATGTGGGTGAAAATTCTGAGGGTAGTTGGTAGGATTAGGTGTCCTACAACTAGGGGAAACATTAAAATTATTGAACGGAAGACTCATGCTTCACCCAAACTATTTAGCATGCAAAATTTCCCACTTGAAACAGTAACCATTCTTTTTAGAAAATAAAATAAACAAAAATTAACTAACAAATAAAAATAAAAATAAAAATAAACTAACAAAACAATAAACTAACAACAATATAGTGGTAAGTATTCCCGCCTGTCACGCGGGTGACCCGGGTTCGATCCCCGGCAATGGCACCAAAATTTGATCGTACAAAAATATGTACTCGCAACAGCACAAATCGTTTTGCAGTGTAGCGGTGTGCAACTGCGAGGTCGAACCCACAGAGAATCGAGTTTGTGAAAAACTAATTCTATGCCTAAACTAACTCTATCTTAACCTAGTTCCAAATATCGAACATATGGCGTGCAATAAATGTAAACTAACCTAAATGCTTAAAAACAAATAGATAAAAATACTAAGGTCTAGAATCTACCTCACCACATTATTAAACATATTAGCATAATTAATTTATACATCCATCTATCGATTAAAAACAATGCATGATCTAGTGTCACGCTAGTTCATGCACCCTTAAACCCTATGAATGTCCAATTGTATCTATTGAAATATTCAAAGCATCTGTCCATTTGATAAAAGACAAAACCTATCCAATTTAGTTCAAAACATCAAATGTGAATGTGGTTAACACAAAAGACAAAAGATAAATAAACTTAAATCAAAAGATGAAATGTATCCATCGGACAAAACACTATGAATATCCAACTACGGCACAATCAATCACAAATCTTCTCACGAAATTGAATTGAAACGAACATTCATGACATTAAAAGATGAATTAAAGTATAAACTAACTATAAAAACATGAAGATAATTAAATGGTGAGGCTTCATCTTCAACCTTAGTTGAAGATTTAGCCTCTCATGCTAAAGAGAGACAAATCGACAAATAAATAAAAGCATTAAATAAATAAATGACGATTTAGAGGTTTTACAGTGAAGAACAGGTAGGTTTCTGGCCTCAAGGGTGCCTCCAAAACGTTGGTTTACAAATAAACAAGGAGGTTCTATTTATAAGCAATTTTAATGTGCTGCCTGTCACATGGGTGCGCTCGATCGCACGTAACCGCTCAAGAATCCTATGGCGCAGGCACGAATGCGATGGAGCTAGGGCAACAAGCTGACGTGGAGTGCACTCGATAGCATGTCTTGCACTTGAGCGCAGTTGCGCTCGAACACTGGCTTTTCGCGTTTGATGCAAACGCACTAGATCTCGGTCTGCTGGGCTCTAGTGCAGTGCGCTCAATCGTATCTTGTGTGCTCAAGTGCACTGGCAAGGACCTGATGTACAAATTTGCTTATACTCGCAATAGCATGAGTCATTGTTCGTGTCGCGTTGCGCAAGAACGAGATTGTATCCGCAGGGAATTGCACTTGTTTAAAATTAACTCTAAGTCTAGACTAATATTATCTTAACCTAGTTCCAAGTTGGGTGTTTTTGTTAAAGAAAGAAAAAATAAGCTAACTAAAGTGCGGTAAAATAAACAAAGGAAATACTAAGGTTTAAGACTCCGCCTCTCCAAATCAAAAACACAAGTTAAATACACTAAGTTCACTAATCTGCCTATTGATTGTAATAAAAGCTTACTCTATTGTGCCAATTGAAGGATTCAAAGAATCCATCCTTTTGACAAAAGACAAAACATATCTAATTTAGTTCAAAGGATCCAATGTGAATGTGATTAACATAAACAACAATGGATAAATAAACTTAAATTAAAAGATGAAATGTATCCATCGGACAAAACATAATATATAAACAACTACGGCACAATCAATCTCGATCTTGTCACTAAACCAAATTGAAATGAGTAAACGATATTAAAAGACTGAATTAAATGAACCTAATGTAAAAACAAGCATAAAATTAAAGGTGAGGCTTCACCTTCAACCTTAGTTGAAGATTTAGCCTCCTATGCTAAAGAGAGACACAAGAAAGCTAAAACAAAGCATTAATTTAAATAAAGCATGTAAAGTTTGACAATTACACAGGCTGAGCAGTGCCAAACAGTGGCTGGTGCTCTCAAAATGCACCCATAAAACGTAAGTTTACAAAAATGAGACAAGGTTCTATTTGTAGACAAAATTAAATGTGCTGCTAGGTCAGGGTTGCGCTCAATCGCAGGCATTGCGCTCGAGCGTAGCCCTATGTGCGCTCGATTGTAGGTAGTACGCTCGAGCGCATGTAACTGCTCTGAAAACCCACGGTGCAATGGGTGAAGCGATGGCGGTTAGGGAAACGCGGGCTTTGCGGGTTGACGAGGCATGCGCTCCATCGTTCCCCTTGGGTTCGAGTGCAATGCACTCAATCACACCTAGTGCACTCAAGCGCATTGGCAGGGGCCAGATCTTCACTTTTTGCCCTTTTTTCACCCTTTTAACCTTAGTTTGAACGCAAGAACCTACAACACCATAGAACACTAAAACAAACTAAAAATTAGATATTAATAAAGCTAAGAGCCTAACAAACATAAATTGAGGGGTGTCAAATATACAATATTTGGCACTGATCAAATACCCTTAAACTTACATTTTGCTAGTCCCTTAGCAAAACAAAAATGAAAACACAATAAAAACAAGAAACATAAATCTGCTTTCGTGGGAGAAATGCTTGCATTTAGCATATGCAACAAGCCTTTTAAACCCCTAGGCATCCCTAGTGGACGAGTGAAGTCTCGTGAGGGTTTTTCAGGAATGACACCCACAAACAATTATTTGGTACTATGTTATTGACAGACAAAGCCTTTCACTTAAACACATAGTTCATACATCATTAGCAATTTTAACAATTTTGAACATACAAACCCCATCATTTAGGCATCCAAACATCATTTCACTCACGGTTAGAAAATTGAGATAACACATGTTCCATGAAGTGCAAAGTGAACTAACACAAGATCGTGGGGTTTCAATTATTCTTCAAAGAGGTGAATCCCAAAATTCATAGGAAAACAATGTGATAAATACAACCAAGGCTTGAATCGAAAGGTGCAAATTTTTTTTTTTGTGTAGGCTGTGCAATGCTTGACTCCCTTAAGCTTCTAAATGACCTATGTAATGAGTGTTGGGCCAGTGACTCCTCAACCAGGCGGTTTTACGCGAACACTCATTGCTTGTGAGGCAAGAGGTTCGGTTACTCAATGAAAAGCTCAACTTATTATGATTTTTTTTTAATTTTTTATTAAAGCCAAGGTTTTCATCATCACATCACAAAAACCTAAAAATCTCAAGAAACACACTTCAAAGTTAAATCTCATACCTCACAGTCCCTAATGCTAGTGTGCCTGTGAAATATCAATCAAACAAGTGGAGTCTCTCTAATCCAACACATGAATCAAAAACTGGGATTTTTAATGATATGCAATGTTCAAACAAGTTAAACACACCAATGACACACAATCCACAGTTATGATGTAAGTCATGACCAATCAACAACATAGCAAAACAAAAATTTGTTTAACAAAAGCAAATAACACAAATAATCACAAACAAATAATCATAAAGAAAGGCAAAAGTGTCTACCTTACCCCCAAACTAAAATGGCACATTGTCCCCAATGTGTCCAGAAATACAATACCAGAGGAATGGCACAAGTTAGGCAAAATGTAAGAGAACGCTCCCCCAAACTTGGATAGCAAACACTTTACCTGTAAAACAAAATAAACATGCAAAATCAAAAGACAAGGAAAATAATGAGGGGTGCCTCCCACAAGTGCTAAGTTTAACGTCTTTAGCCAGACTCATGACAGTAGGACCAGACTACCTATGACAATAGGTAAACACATCAATTGCACTAGCGAGAATGGTATGCTCTAGCTTGCCGGGGTCAAAAGGGTAATGGTCGTAGCTAGGATAATCAATAAACACAAAGAAATATCCAGCTAACCATTTCATCAAATGATCAAAGAATGGAGGAGGAAAATGATCATTCCTTGCAAGGGCTTTCATCTGCTTTCATCTTGATGGAATCGTTACACCCTTGCCACCTTGTTTGAACTCGAGTGTAGCACCACTCATTATCCTTTTCCTTCCCATGGTCAAACTCGACCACCTAGGCCACATATGAATGGGTCTAACCCCTTTGCTCTCAAAAATCAAGTCGGGAGGTTCAAATGCTGATGAATAAGTTGTGGGGAATGATAACTCAGTGGTTTCCCTACACTCCTGCTGCATCTCAGAAATCGGATAAAAAATGGCCTTAACTAGCTCAACTACTTCATCAAAGTACTCATCATCTCCCAATTGAGCAAAACTTTCTAGCACAATGTCCTCCATACTTGGCTCAACTACAGCCCTAGCTGGCTCAAGTAACCTATAAAAGTCCATGTCTCCTACACACTGAGTGAAACATTCCATCTTAGGATCCTCCAGACTTGGCTCATGCATAGTCTCAGCCTGCTGAAGTCGCTTACTCAAATCAAGATCACCTCCAGATGGTGCAAAGCACTCCATTTGAAGGTCCTCCAAGCTAGGCTCATATAAAACATCATCTTGCTCAATTAGCCTGTCAAGGTCCAGGTCATCTTCATCTTGAGTAATATACTCCATCTTAGGATCCTCTAAGCTAGACTCATCAGTGATCTCTTCAATTAAGTGCACAGGGCGGATCTCATCATACTCGAGTGGTTGGTTATTGATGTTAAATATGTTGAGCTCTACTGTCATATTCCCAAATGAGATTTTCATCACCCTTATCCAACAGTTGATTAGGGCGTTAGTTATAGCCAAGAAGGGTCACCCTTAAATCACTGGAATCTGGTTCATAACATCATGCATTGGCTTCGTGTCTATCACTATGAAGTCCACAGGGAAATAAAACTTGTCAACCTTGATCAATACGTCCTCAATTATTCCCCTTGGTCTCTTCATTGACCTGTTAGCCAATTGGAGCATTATAGCAGTAGGCTTCAATTCTCCCAATCCCAGCTATAGATACACTGAATAGGGCAGGAGATTCGTACTTGCTCCCAGATCTAACAATGCCTTATTAATTTGATTTACTCCTATCATGAAAGAAATGGTTGGACACCCAGGGTCCTTATACTTGATTGGCAACCTGCACTAGAGGATGGAGCTCACTTGCTCGGTCAAATATGCTTTCTTTGGGACATTTGTTTTCCTCTTGATCGTGACCAAATCCTTCAAGAATTTGGCATATGATGGCACTTGCTAAATTGCATCCAAGAATAGGATGTTTATCTGAACTTGCTTAAACACCTCCAAAATTTTAGCAAACTGTGCATTCTTCTTTGGAGCTTTCAATCTCTCTGGATATGGAGCTTTCAGGATAAATGACCTTGGAGGGTCCTTAACAATGGGTGTGACTGTAGATGGCTCAGCACCTCTCTCCTCCTTATTGTCACTCACTTTTCCTTCTTGCCCAACAAGGTCTGCTTTTGGCTCTACTACCTGATTGTCCACTTGTCTCCTAGACCTTAGTGTGACAATCGCATGTGCATGCTCCTGCCTGTGCGCCTTAGGATTGGTCGTGGCCTGGCTAGGAAACTTCCCTTTATCCTTCTCACCAAGGTGATTGGCCAATTGCCCCATCTGCATCTCCAACTTGGAGATTGCCTGGGTGTTCACCATGGTGGAATTCTTTACGTCATTGATTGATTGACCAATCATTTTCATGACATCCCTCATGGTATCTTCCAATGACTATTGATCGTACCAAAAATAGTACTCGCCAATTGCACGAGTCGTTTGTAATAGAGTGGTTGTGCAAGTGCGAGTGTCAAACCCACAGAGAATCGTGTTTGTGTGAATTAATCTATTGACTAAACTAATAATATCTTAACCTAGTCCCAATATCAAGCATGTGGTGTGCATAAAAATAAACTAGATTAAAATGCAATAAAATAAATAAATAAATAAAAAACTAAGGTCCCTAATCCATCTCACCACAATTTAATCAACATATAAACATGCTTAGCTCATACTCAATAATGACTATGCTACTAGGCATACTCTGAGTACTAACACATTGTTCATATTTTCGTCTATCGATAAAGCACATATGCATATCCTATTGTTGCTACGAAATCTTGTCGAACTAATCAATGCAAACACTATTTTAAGAGGTCACAATGGATATTGGTCCGAAGATGAATCATCCGATATATCTTCGGTTGCAACGAAAGTCGACGTTTAACGATTTGCAAACAACAATCAACACACTTTTGTCACTAAAATGCATTGAAACGAATAAACATAAAATTAAACAATAGAATAATACGAACTAAACATGAATATATATAAACAAATCCATAGTGAAGGGAATAAGAGACTAAATAAATAAATGACAATTTAGGAGGGCTTTACAGTGGAAAACAGACGGTTTGAATCCCTAGAGGCGCCTCCCAAATGTAAAAAATACGAAATACATCAAGGTCCTATTTATAGAGAAGATTTAGTGATCGTACCAAATTTGGGTACTCGCAATAGAACGAACCGTTAGGTCGTATAGCGTTGCGCAAGTACCGAGATCGAACCACAGATAACGGAGTTTTGCGATTAAAAACCAATATGACTCTTAAATTGAATATATCTTAACCTAGTCCCAAAGTGAGAAATGATGTCGAACATGGAATGTGCAGAAATTAAATTTATTCTAAAAAAATGCAAATGTACGGATAAAAATAACTAAGGTTAAAGACGAACCTCACCTAATAAAAATTAGCTTAATACATTAAACACTCATTTTCCTTTTTTTTAACACTTTAAACCCTTCAACACACTCTATTGTGGTTATTGACACAAGTCAAACCGAATAATGTGTTTACCGTTAAGGAGCTACAATGAGTATTGATTATGGATAAAATCATCCACTGTATCCTTGGATCACAGTGGATATTAAATCAAAACCAATAACCCGTTGTGCACCCGGCTTGGAACACATCACAGGATGACTATCAATGTATCAAAAACGCACAACCATTCAATTATTTGTCACGGAAATTAAATGACGAGTACGGAAATTAAATGACGGAAAATAAAGCATAAAATGTAAAAGCAAGAAATATAAACTAAGGGTGAGGCTTCATCTTCAACCTTAGTTGAAGATTTTAGCTACCCATTGAACAAGAAAGCATAATCAAATTAAAAGAATGCATTAAAATTAACTTTAAAGTAAAAGCTTACAAATAAAAGGGGCAGAGCATGGCCAACAGAAGCAAAATGCTCTCTAAAAATCACCCCAAAAACTGAGTGTTCGACCAAATGGACCTAGGGTCCTATTTATAGGCTAACAGGTCGCACGAGTGTTTTCGAACGCATGCAGTGCGTTCGAACGTAATGATGAGTTGTGCGTTCGATCGCAGAGTGTGCGTTCGACCGCAGAAAATCGTAACGGCGCAGCTTGGAAGCGATGGACTCCTGGGGCACCCGCGCGAGATGCGGGATGACTGGGACTACGTTCGACCGTGCCCCCTGCGTTCGACCGTCACTGCGTTCGAACGCACCAAATGCGATCGAACGCACTTGGCAGGGATCCATTTCTTCACTTAGTGTATTTTTGCTCTTTTGTGGCCAACGTTTGTTGTAAAGACCTGCACAACTCAAAACACTAAAAACACCAAAAATAATTAGATATTAACAAAGCTAAAGGCCTAACAAATATAAGTTAAAGGGGTCAAATATACACAATTTGACACTGATCTTTAGTGTGCTACAAGGTCAGGGGTGCGTTCGATCGCAGAGGGTGCGTTCGATCACAACCCTACGTGCGTTCAATCGTGTGCTGTGCGTTCGGTTCCAGGCGCATCACAGTGCAGCGTGCGTTCGAGTGTAGGCATTGCGTTCGATCGCACATAGTGCAATCGGTCGCACGTAACTGCCCACGGTGCAAGGTTGAAGCGATGAATGATAGGGCCGGCTAGGGCGACGCGGGAAATGAGGGTTGACGAGGCGTGCGATCAAACGTGGCTTCTGCGTTCAACCGTATTGCGTTCGATCGCACTTGCAGAGGCTAAAGTTCCATCTTTGCTTAATTCCGCCCCTTTGAACCACAATTCGTACCAATGACCTACAACACACTAAAACACTAAAACAACTCAAAATATTAGATATTAACAACACTAAGAGCCTAACAAACATAAGTTAAGGGGGGTCCAATATACAATATTTGACACCGATCAAATACCCCAAAACTTACATTTTGCTAGTCCCTTAGCAAAACAAAACTGAAAACAAAGAGTAAAAATAAGAAATATAAATCCGCTTTCGTGGGAGAAACGATTGCATTTAGCGTATGCAACAAGCCTTTTAAACCACTAGGCATCCCTAGTGGATGAGTAAGTCTCATGAGAGTTTTTCAGGAGTGACACCCACAAACAATTATTGGCACTATGTTATTAATGGACAAAGCCCTTCACACAAACACATGGTTCACACATCATTAGCAAATTTAACATGTTGAACATACAAACCACATCATCCAGGCATCCAAACATCATTTCACTCAAGGCTGGAAAATTGAGACAACACGTGCTCCATAGAGTGCAAAGTGAACTAACAATAAAATCATGGAGTTTCAATTATCCTCCAAATACGTGTATCCCAAAATTCAAACGAAAACAATGTGATAAATACAACCAAGGCTTGAATTGAAAGATTTAATTTTTTGTGTAGGCTGTGCAATGCTTGACTCCCTTAAGCTTCTAAATGACCTATGTAACAAGCGTTGGGCCAGTAACTCCCAAACCAGACGGCTTTAGGGCACTAGATGTAGAGACATCCCTAGGGCTTAATTACTCAAGTCAAAAGAGCTACGGAGCCTAAACTAGCCATACAATTTTTTTGGCTAGAATTTCTTATCTTTTGACGTGAACACTTGTTGCTTGGCCAGGCAAGAGGTCCGGTTACTCAATGAGAAGCTCGACTTATTCTGGTTTTTTTTTTCAAAGCAAAGGTTTTCATCATCACATCGCAAACCTAGAAATCTTAAGACACACACTTCAAAGTCAAATCTCATACCCCACAGACCCTAATACTAGTGTGCATGTGAAATATCGATCAAACAAGTGGAGTCTCTCTAATCCAACTCATGAATAAAAAACTGGGATTTCTAATGATATGCCATGTTCAAACAAGTTGAACACACCAATGACATGTAATCCATAGATATGATGTAAGTCGTGCCCAATCAAAAACATAGCAATAAACAAAAAGACAAAAATTTATATACAGACAAAAACCAACAAAACAACAAATAAAATAAACAAACACACAGATAGAATGTTTGTCCACACCGCCAAACTTAAATAACACATTGTCCCCAATGTGACAAGAAATACATTACAATGGGATGAGGAACCGAGATGTGCAAAGTCCAAAGCATCCCCCGAACTTAAACATCAAAACACCTGTCAAAAACTAACAGCAATCTTTTTTCTCAAAGATCAAACATCAAAAGGTTAATTGTTGTTAGAAACAAAATAACCTAAAATAACAAAAATTAAAGTGCGAAAAATAATAATAAAAAAAAAACATACCGCACCATCCCTGCTCATATGGGTGTCCAACCAATCCCTTCCAATGATTGTTCTTGTGGCCCAGGAATGGTGGGTTGGCCGACTAGTTCAATGAATTCCTTAAAAGTTTCTTCCAAAGAAGATTTCTCTGGAGGATAGTCAAATGATGAAGGAACAGAAAATGGATTTTCGGACTGCGGATAATCAGGATAGTGCAGTCCATAAGATTGGGGAGAAAAATTTTCCATAGCATGAGCATGCCACGAAAAATTAGAATGGTTGCTCCAGTCTGGGTTATAAAAATTTGAATCTGATTCAAACCCTAGACTGGAGAAACTGGTCTTCAACTGCTCATGTGAAAAATTAGAAAATTGTCCCCAATGTGGACAATCACCTAAACTATGGTAAGGACTCGAGCAGTGTGAACATGGTTCATGTGGGTGAAATTGGTAGGATTTGGTGTCCTACCACTAGATGAAACATCAAAATAATCGAACGGAAGACTCATGCTTCACCCAAATAGTTCAAAATATTCCAAATGAAACAATTGACAATATACAAAAATAAAATAAAATAAATAATAACTAATAAAAAGAGACTAAACAAAAAACTAATAAATAAACTAACAAAACAATAAGCTAATTAAACAACTAAAAATAAAAATAAACTAACAAAAACTAAAAACAGCAAGAAAATAAATAAAAACAGGCATAATAAATAGTTAAAGATAAAACAATAATTAAACAAATAAAATAAAAAATTAAAACTTAGCTGCTTCAGGTCTGTTGGTACTGACTGCGGAGGTGCGCTCGAGCGCAGGACCATGCGATCAAACGTAAGCAGTAAAATGTAGCAGTCTGTGCAAGTGCGCTCGATCGCAACAGAGGTGCGGTCGATCGCAAAGGCGCACTACGCTATGTTAGTCAAGGTGCGTTCGCTCGCCACAGCACCCGATCGAACGCTGGCATGCACACAATGTAGTAAATGGTGCAAGTGCGCACGATCGGAAGCACACTGCAATCGTTCGCACTCACAGAGAGTTATTTTCTAGAAACTCAACAGAGATCAAAAACAGCCAAACAAACACTAAACTAATTTTTTTTTAAAAAAAAAATTCTATACAAAAGCACGAAACAAATAAAATAAATGCACAATTAAAATAACTAGTAGAAAAATAAAATTAATCTAAACAAAAAAAATCAATTTAAACAAAACAAGTATTCCCCGGCAACGGCGCCAAAATTTGATCGTACCAAAAATAGTACTTGCCAATTGCGCGAGTCGTTTGTAATAGAGTGGCCGTGCAAGTGCAAGTGTCGAACCCACGGAGAATCGTGTTTGTGTGAATTAATCTATTGCCTAAACTAATAATATCTTAACCTAGTCCCAATATCAAGCATGTGGTGTGCATAAAAATAAACTAGATTAAAATGCAATAAAATAAATAAATAAATAAAAACTAAGGTCCCTAATCCACCCCACCACAATTTAATCAACATATAAACATGCTTAGCTCATACTCAATAACGACTATGCTACTAGGCATACTCTGAGCGCTAACACATTGTTTATATTTCCGTCTATCGATAAAGCACATATACATATCCTATTGTTGTTACAAAATTTTGTCAAACTAATCAATGCAAACACTGTTTTAAGAGGTCACAACGGATATTGGTTCGAAGACGAATCATCTGATGTATCTCCGGTTGCAACGAAAGTCGACGTTTAATGATTTGCAAAGAACAATCAACACACTTTTGTCACTAAAATGCATTGAAACGAATAAACATAAAATTAAACGACAGAATAATACGAACTAAACATGAATATATATAAACAAATCCATAGTGAAGGGAATAAGAGACTAAATAAAAGCAAAATAAATAAATAAAAATTTAGGAGGGCTTAACAGTGGAAAACAGAGGGTTTGAGGCCCTAGAGGCACCTCCCAAATGTAAAAAATCCAAAATACATCAAGGTCCTATTTATAGAGAAGATTTAGTGTGCTACAAGGTCAGGGGTGCGTTCGATCGCAACCCTGCGTGCATTCGATCATGTGCTGTGCATTCGGTCGCAGGCGCATTGCCGTGCAGCGTGCGTTCGAGTGTAGGCATTGCGTTCAATCGCACATAGTGCAATTGGTCTCACGTAACTGCCCACAGCGCAAGGTTGAAGCAATGAATGATAGGGTCGGCTAGGGCGACGTGGGAAAAGCGGGCTGACGAGGCGTGTGATCGAACGTGGCTTCTGTGTTCGACCGTACTACGTTCGATCCCAGGGTGTGCGCTCGATCGCACTTGCAGAGGCTAAAGTTCCATCTTTGCTTAATTCCACCCCTTTGAACCACAATTCGCACCAAAGACCTACAACACACTAAAACACTAAAACAACTCAAAATATTAGATATTAACAACACTAAGAGCCTAAGAAACATAAGTTAAGGGGGGTCCAATATACAATATTTGACACCGATCAACTGTGTCGATGACACTGGGGCTTGAGTGGGGGCTTGGTAATTTGAAGTTGACGCTGGCTGAGCCAAGTGACCATGATTTTGATATGTCAAAGGGAATCCTAATGAATATTGATTTTGAGCCTGTGGAGCTCCTCCTTGATTTCCTGGCTGGTTTTGCTTCCTCGAGAAATTAGGGTGGTTCCTCCACCCTGGGTTGTACGTCTTAGAGTATGGTCCATTGGACCGCTTTCTATAATCGTTGAAAGCGTTCACTTGTTCCATCTCAGAAAATACCGCCATAGATGGACAACTATGTGCTTGGTGCATGGGACTAGCACAGACGAAACAACTATCAACTGCAAATGTGTTAGCAGTATTGATGGGATGACCTACATTGAGCGCATCAAGTCTCTTGACGATCGTATCCATCCTTAAGTTCATCTCCGCTTCTCCTTTAAGCTCATAGATGCCTCCTTTCTTGGCGATTTGTGTTGATTTGTCACGACAACTAGTAAAGTCCCATTCTTGTGAGTTGTCGGCTATTTTATCCAACGCCTTGTATGCTGCGTCTCCCGTCAAACTCAAAAATGCCCCTCCATTCCGACTCAATCATGCTACGGTTGGGCTAAGTAAGCCCTTAGTAGAAAAATTGTACGAGTCTCTGATCATACCAAATTTGGGTACTCGCAATAGAACGAACCGTTAGGTCGTATAGCGTTGCGCAAGTACCGAGATCGAACCACAGAGAACGGAGTTTTGCAATTAAAAACCTATATGACTCTTAAATTGAATATATCTTAACCTAGTCCCAAAGTGAGAAATGATGTCGAACATGGAACGTGCAGAAATTAAATTTATTCTAAAAAATGCAAATGTACGGATAAAAATAACTAAGGTTAAAGACGAACTTCATCCAATAAAAATTAGCTTAATACATTAAAAACTCATTTTCCGTTCTTTTAACACTTTAAACCCTTCAACACACTCTATTGTGGTTATTGACACAAGTCAAACCGAATAATGTGTTTACCGTTAAGGAGCTACAATGAGTATTGATTATGGATAAAATCATCCACTGTATCCTTGGATCACAGTGGATATTAAATCAAAACCAATAACCCGTTGTGCACCCGGCTTGGAACACATCACAGGATGACTATCAATGTATCAAAAACGCACAACCATTCAATTATTTGTCACGGAAATTAAATGACGAGTACGGAAATTAAATGACGGAAAATAAAGCATAAAATGTAAAAGCAAGAAATATAAACTAAGGGTGAGGCTTCATCTTCAACCTTAGTTGAAGATTTTAGCTA